>JAYESA010000002.1:83646461-84061844 GCA_036927795.1 Iris macrosiphon | reverse complement strand
GCATGGTCGATGCCAGAGGACGTCGGCAGAGGCCCAGAGGGTGCAGGCTGAGGCACATCAGGCCCAGACAGAGATGATGAGGGTGAACATGGAGAATGCTCATCAAGTGGCTCTCCAGGCTGTGGAGAGAGTCACTCAGCAACAGCAGCGTCTGATCAGCACCACCAGAGGCCGGGCACCATTGTGGATTTCAAGAGGATGATGCCTCGGGAGTTCAAGGGGACAGAAGGATACTCTACACCGATGATTGGCTAGAGGACATCGAGAGGAACTTGCGCTTGGCGCAGCTTCCGGAGGCTCTTCAGATCGAGGCCGTCGGCAAGCCAGATGTTCGACATCGCCTTGACGTGGTTTCGCACAGAGCCGAGACTCCTTGAAAGGGGACTCACTTGGGAAGCTTTCAAGGAGCTCTTCAAGGAGAAGTTCTTTCCTGATGTTGCCCTGGGAGCTTTGGAGAGTCAGTTCCATGACTTAGTCCAGGGGAGCCTCGTCCGTCGATGAGTATGCCGCAGAGTTTTCCCGCCTGAGCCGCTTCGCGCCGTCGATGATTAGAGATCCGGGGGACAGGGCCCGGAAGTTCAGAAAGGGGCTGGCAAGGGAGATCAAGTCTCGCACGTCGGGACGTCGCACAGCTACCTACGAGGGCATATTGATGGATGCTCAGATAGCCGAGGACGACTTGGACCTCAGGCCCAAGAGGGGACGCGATGGTTCCGGAGGAGCAAACAGTAGTGCGGGAGCGGGCAAGCGTCCACACTATCAGCAGCAGCAGAGGCCCTTTCAGCAGCAACATCAGGCACCGGCCCGAGGGCAGATCCAACAACAGCAACAGGGACAGACTCAGCCCGCCATCCAGTGTGCGTACTGCGGGAAGACGGGACATACTAGAGAGATCTGCAGGAAGAGATTGGGCTCATGTCCTATCCTGCGGATCGACGACACCAGCTGAAGGATTGCCCTACCATTCGTTCAGGTCAGGGTGGAGCAGCCGCCCAGAGAGGACCAGACAGGGTACCTGCCGTACCAGGAGGCCAACAACAGAGGGGACCACTTCTACCGCAACATCAGAAGTTCGTCCAGCATCAGCAGCAGAGAGGTGCACCCAGGGGCGAGCATACGCCATAGCAGTCGAGGAGATCGAGCCAGCGGGAGATTTGATCACAGGTTCGTTCTTCTCGATTGTATTCCCGCATTTACCTTATTCCACTCTGGCGCTTCCATAGTTTTGTGTCTGTATCTTATGCACTTCGACATCATTTAGACACAGAACCATTAGCTAGGACTTGCAAGATCATGACTGGTGGAGGTATTATCCTAGTCCGTGATCACTGCAAGGACCGGAGAGTGTCAGTAGGAGGCCGAGAGTTGAGCGTGAGCTTACTCGTCATGCCACTTCCGGGGTATGATATTGTACTCGGAATGGACCTGGTTGAGTAGGCATCATGCTACTATAGATTGTTATAGAGGCAGAGTATTATTTAGACCACCAGGAGAGCCAGAGTTTGAGGTTGTCAGGGGAGCAGCGGAACAGAGCAGGAGCATATTTTACGGAGCCAGGGCGGAAGAAGAAGAGTTGCCACATCCTCTGATAGCGGAGTTACTGGATGTATTTCCAGAGGAGTTGCCAGGCTTGCCGCCAGACAGAGATGTTGAATTCTCTATAGACTTGGTTCCAGGAGCGGAGCCCATTTCACAACATGTCTATAGAGTCAACAACAGCGAGCTGGCAGAACTGAAAAAAGTAAGTCGAGGAGCTGCAGGGACAAAGGCTTCATCAAATCCAGTTCATCACCGTGGGGAGCTCCGGTATTGTTCGTACCGAAGAAGGACGGCACGGTGCGCATGTGCATTGATTATAGAGCTATTGAACAATATCACTATCAAGAACAAGTACCCGCTGCCGAGGATAGATGATCTTTTTGATCAGTGAGCGGGGCGAGGGTGTTTTCAAAGATAGATCTGAGGTCAGGCTATCACCAGGTGAAGGTAAAGAAAGAAGACACGCCGAAGACAGCCTTTCGGACCAGATACGGCCAGTTTGAGTTCCTGGTGATGCCATTTGGTTTAACCCAATGCACCAGCAGTAATCATGAACCTGATGAACAAGGTGTTCCACCAGTACCTTGACAAGTTCGTGGTGGTGTTCATCGACGATATTCTTGTATATTCCAAGACTCCAGAGGAGCACGAAGAGCACCTGAGGTTGGTCTTAAAGACTCTCATGGAGGGAGAAACTGTACGGGAAACTCTCTAAGTGTGAATTCTTCCTTGACAAGGTTGAATTTCTTGGGCATGTGGTATCGGGTGACGGAATCTCGGTAACCCACAGAAGATCGAGGCAGTGAAGTCGTGGGCTACCCCAGTTCGGTAGCTGAGATCAGGAGTTTTCTCGGGCTAGCGAAGATACTACAGGAGGTTTGTACAAGACTTCTCCAGGATTGCAGCGCCAATGACCAGATTGACTAGGAAGGATGTGGATTTTGTCTGGACGGAGGAGTGCCAGGCTGCTTTTGATGAGCTGAAGAAGAGGTTGACGACAGCTCCAGTTTTGACGTTGCAGCAGGGACAGGTGGTTTCACCATCTACAGTGATGCTTCAGGTAAGGGTCTGGGATGTGTTCTTCAGCAGCACGGAAAGGTAATTGCCTATGCTTTCAGGCAGTTACGCGCTCATGAAGAGAACTATCCCACCCACGATTTGGAGTTGGCAGCAGTTATCTTCGCTCTAAAGCTGTGGAAACATTACCTGTACGGAGAGCGTGTGGAGATCTTCACAGACCACAAGAGCTTGAAGTACATATTCACACAGAAGGAGCTGAACATGAGGCAGAGGAGGTAGTTAGAGTTGATGAAGGACTTTGACATTTCATTGCAGTACCATCCAGGGAAGGCCAACGTAGTCGCCGATGCCTTGAGCAGGTATCCGATGGCTATGTACTTGACGACTGACAGACATTTGTTAGCTGATCTGGAAGGCTTGGAGATTGAGGTGTTAGTTCCCGTACTGAGATTCAGATGTGGGGATTGCAGATACAGTCCGAGCTGATGGACAGGATCAGAGCTGCGCAGTACAAGGATGAGGCTCTGAGGAGTATCAGGGCACAGGTTCAGATAGGAATTGTCGGACGACTTTACTATCGCAGACGATGGTTCTTTACGGCACGTGCACGGCACGAGGATGTGTGTGCCGAGCGGGAGCTGCGCGAGGAGGTTTTGCAGGAGGCACACCGCTCTCAGTACTCGATGCATCCCGGTGCCAACAAGATGTATCGAGACTTGAGGGAGCACGTATAGTGGTATAGAATAAAGCGCGAGGTAGCACGCTTCGTATCCCGGTGTTTAGTGTGCCAGCAGGTAAAGGCAGACCGGCAGAGGCCAGATGGTTAGCTTCAACCTTTACCGATCCCAGAATAGAAATAGGAGCACGTGACCATGGATTTCGTTTCAGGGCTTCCACGTTCTCCAGGAGGAAAGGACGCGATTTGGGTCATTGTGGACAGGTTGACCAAATTAGCCATTTCTTACCTTTCAAGGTGGACACGTCGACAGAGAGGCTAGCAGAGATGTACGTGCGACAGATTGTTAGACTTCATGGAGTTCCTGTAAGCATCGTCTCGGATCGGGATAGCCGTTTCACTTTCCACTTCTGGAGGGAGTACTGCAGGCTAGCTTGGGCACTCAGCTCAAGTTCAGTACCGCATATCACCCCCAGACGGCACGGACAGTCTGAAAGACTATTCAGACTCTCGAGGATATGCTACGCACTTGCGTTCTAGATCTCGGAGGTTCTTGGGAGGATCATCTGCACCTGGTAGAGTTCGCTTACAACAACAGCTATCAGGCCAGCATTGAGATATCACCATTTGAGGCTCTTTATGGAAGGAGGTATCGTACACCGTTATCTTGGGACGACGTTGGAGAGAGAGCCTTGTTAGGACCAGAAATGGTCGTGGATGTAGCAGAAAAGGTGAAACTCATCAGAGACAGACTACGAGTGGCGCAGGACAGATAGCGGCATTGGGCCGACAGCCACCGTAGACCCCTTGAGTTTCAGGTATAGATTGTTATTTCTGGTTGGTGTTGTTTGTTAGACTGCGTGTTGAGATTGTTTTTTAGGTTGGCGATCTAGTATTCCTACGGATTTCTCCGACGTGTGGCACGATTCGTTTTGGTCGAGGCGGGAAGCTTAGCCCACGCTACATCGGACCCTTTGGCATTCTTGCGAGGGTAGGTGCAGTGGCGTATAGACTGGACTTGCCGCCTGCATTAGAGGGAGTGCATGATGTGTTCCACGTGTCGCAGCTGAGACGGTACGTGGCAGACCCTAGTCACGTACTTGACCACTCGGAGATTGAGGTTGGTCCGACGCTCAGCAACCCCGAGCAGCCCGTAGAGATCTTGGACCGCAGAGAGAAGGTGTTGCGGAACCAAACTATTCCTTTGGTTCATCTTGCATGGAGACATCACTCTCCAGGGGAGTCGACCTGGGAGAGAGAGGACGAAATGCGCGAGCAATACCCGTATCTCTTCTAGACTTGAGGTATATTTTCATTTTTCTGATTTTATTCTTGTTCCAGTTCAGTCAAATTTCGAGGACGAAATTTCTTTTAAGAGGGTAGACTTGTCACTACCACTTTTCCAGGTAAGGGCATTTGTGTAATTTTACTATTTTGAATAATTATGTGTTTAATTAATCTGCTGAGTTTTTAAAACTATTTATTTGAGGTTGGTTGTGTTGGGTTAGGTCAAACCCTAGAAGTCAGTATGGCTAACCCTAGTTGAAAACCCAATTCTAGGGAAAACCCTAGAATTCAAACTTTAGGTTGGACCTCAAACCCTAAAATTGACTAAACCCTAGTTAATTAGGTTCTACATGACCTAACGTAGGGGGTTTAACCTAAACTGTGCATTAGAAACCCTAACTTGGTTTTAATATAAAAGGGAACCCTCTCTTCCTTCATGTAGAAAGGAGAAACCCTAGCCTCCATCAAGGAAACCAATTCCCCCTCCAGATTTCGGAATCCAGACCTAGGGGATCCCTTTTCCTCCTCCAAAGCAAAGAGAAGCAAGGGGTTGGGTCAAGAAGCCTTGGAGAAGAAGAACCTCCATTGAAGAAGCCATCTCCCTAGGTAAAACCCTATTTTTATTCATTTAATTTCTGTTTTCCTTGTTGTTGGCCATTAGAAAACCTACCATATTGTATGGATCTCGATTTCGTAGGTCCTACATGAAGACCTAGGTAATTCTAGGGTTTAGGTGCCCTACGTTTGGTTTTTCCCCAATTTCGTGAACCCTAACGCTAAGGGTTTGCTAGTATACATGATTACCTTCCCTACGTGTGGTTTAGAAATGTTTCTTAGGGTTTGATTGTTGATTTCATGGGTTCTCATGTGAAACCCGATCCCAACACTACCTGTGTTTGATGAAATGTTTCTTAGGGTTTTTGCCTATCCCTGTGTTTTAATTCCTGTATTTGGATATACTAATCTATATGCACATATAATGGCACTGTGAACAGGTTGTGTACTGTGGGGGGATCTTCCCTGTGCATAGTCGGGTTTTAGAGTAGGTATCTGTGTGGGCTGTGTATTTTGGGGTTTCATTGTGCACATTCGAATTTGGGGAGAGTTATGTGTGTGTGACTGTGTGTCAACCAGTATGTGTGAACCCTTGTCTGAGTGTGTGAAGGAAACTGGACTGACTTGTGTGTATCAATGTGCAAATATATAACCTGGGTGTGTGCTAGATACCTCTGTATCTATGTGGAACTGTGTGTTGGGGAAATTTTCTGTGGAGCAGTGTGTATGGTGTTAGATGTCAGTGTGTGGCTGTGTTCTCAGTGTGAGGGAAACTTGTGCCTGTGTGTTAGGTCCTAGGTGTGTATCAGTTAATCTATTAATTTTTTGTGGATCAATGTGTACTTTGTGTTGGATACTTGTGTATGTGGCTATATGTTCCCTGTGTGAGTTCAGTGCTTTAGAACTGTGTGTAGCTGAGAATATAGTGTTATCAGTTAGGTGAGTTCAAGGGGGGAGTGATTTACCTGTGTGTAAATTCTGTGAGAGAGTTAGAGAGGGAGCAGTGAACCAGTGTGCCTGTGATTGTACATGTGTGTGTCCCTGTGCTAAATGCCCAGTGTCAACTGAGTTGTGAGGGAACTTGACCATCTAGTGTATCAGAAATGTTGTGTGAGTGAGTGAGAACCTAATGTATCAGTATACATGTTAGAAATGTCTGTGTGCAGAATTTGTGAAACAGTAGGTTGTATCAGATTCTGTGAGAAGAGAGGAGCTGTGTGCAGTATGTGTTGTACACTCAGTCAGTTCAACATTGAACATTGGCTACAGTGGTGTGTATTAGTGAGCAGATAGGGTCCCTGTTTTAGGTAGAGTTGTGTAGCTGTGTTAGATGTGTGAAATTAGTGCCTCAGTAATATATGTATGTGTGTGAATACCTGAGAGAAGTATACCTATGTGTTGTGAGTAGCTGTGTATGCCTCAATGAGAACCAGTGTACTGTCTGATACCCATGTTCCTGTACTGCCTGTATAAGTTAGAGGCTTTACTACCTGCTAAAGTTTTACTTCACTATCAGTATTCTTTGCACTAATTACAATATATGTATACTAATACTCTTGTGTAATCTTGCCCACTGCCTTCTGCTACCCAATTATATATAGGAAGCCATGAGCTACACTACACTTACTCAGATTAGGTGTGTATTCCTTGCACTACACTGCACCATGCTAGTTCATACTGATACTTTAGTTATGATACTATGGTTGCCCACTGTATCTGTGTGAGTGTCTAGGTGAGAATTTCTGTGTGATAGTGTGTTAGATAACAGTGAGTTCTTAGTCAGTTTCAGTTGGTAGTAGGTATCTTGGGTTGGGATTCAAGGTATTAAAGTTAGTACTTAATAATTTAGGGAAATTGTTAGTATCTGTAGGTATCACTTTAGTGAGCAGTTAAGGCACTATGTAATACAGGTTTACACTTGACTTAGGTTATTATATATATTATTTGGTATATACCACATATCAGAATAGCTAGTAACCCTATGTATATTTATACCTTGGGAATTAACCTAGTATTGACCAGTAGATTTTAGTATGACCTAGAGGCCTCATTTTTTAATTAGTTAATCATGCTCATTCCTTTAATTCATTATTTGACATTGAATTTCCATAAATAGGTCATTGTGATCCCACTTTGGACATCGATCCTCACACCTTGCTCAGGACCACAGGCGAGTACATTCTCTGACAGTTTTCATTGTTGATTATTTCTATAACTCAGTTGTATTACATACTTGATTCCGACACTATGGATACACGGGTTAGCACCCTAGATCCCCATCATGAGGAGTCGTGATTGGAATCCATCGTGCTAGCTGGGGGATGGGGAACTATTAGTAGATTATGTGATCATATCCAAACATTTACATGCATCATAGCTCACCCCACTTCTCACGTCGGGTGCGACCTGACCATTTACATGCATCATAGCTGTTATATATGATTAGCCTGACCACTACATGCATCATAGCTAACCATATGGTTAGCCTGACCTACAAGAATCATAGCTAATCATATATAACCAGCCTGATCTAGTCCCAAGCCGATCACATAATAAACTGATAATTCAAACACTTAGCTAGATGTCTATTTATTCAGATTCACTTGTTCTAGCATTCACTGTCTATTGTTCATTGCTAGATGCTCTATTGCCTATTTTATTTCTCCAGTACTTTACATTTCCTGTATTTCTTCTCATCTTGTATTCTTACACTGTTTATAGTTTTTGTCAATTTAATGAAACTGCTGTTAGTGCTTGTGCTTCGTTCCAATCCTGACTGGATAACATTTTTTAGAGGACCTGGAGGATCTTTGCCCCACTCATTACGGCCCAGGATTAGAGGGAGATTTCACTCCAGAAACCCCAGAGGAGTTGCCTATCCTAGAGGAGATTTTACCTGCCAATACTTAGATTATTTCTTCTGTATCATTGTTCTAGACTGAGACTGAGTTGTATTTGTTATTTTGTGATTTTGTGAGGTCATCTAGACCCAAGATTTGAGTTGGACTTATTGTGGTTGGTTTATATTAGAACTCTTTTCTATTCTCATCGTGCCATTATTTTCTATTAGCTTGTGATTGAGTATATCATAGAACTATGGATTATTTATCATTGTCCTCCGTGCGGAGTTGAGTCTTTTGACAGGATATATATATATTATATGTTGAGACCTAGACAGCGTTCTACCGCCGATGCTGCGGCGTAGGCTGGACGTACCCACGACTCATGCCCAAATTCTGGGTACGGGTCATGACATGTTTTAGTGGTGGCCCATGCAGGTCGGTCCTAGATTCGCATTAGAGCAATATCGTAGTGGTGCTCGCTTAGAGTATTACTACGAGCCTGTTTTAGGAAATAGGAATTTGGCCGAGGATATGCTCAATCACAATTAGGAATTTCTGATTCTTATAATACTACTCTTTATGATTTTTCTTTTAGAAATTTACTGTCCTTCTTTGATGATATCGTGTCTATTGCCTTGATTAAATTCTTCGATCTGTCTTCAGGATGCCGCCGAGAACCAGATCCCGGAGAACCGGAGCAGCAGAGTCAGAGAGGTCTGCCACCTCTCGCCTTGCCGGACAGACATCCGCAGCACCTCCTACATCTCCAGTACATGTGGGAGTGTCTGCAGCATTTGGGGGTCCTCCACCACCTGTTCAGAGGGTCCCCATAGCTACGACGGCACCACCACCACCACCACCACCCCCACCACCAGTTCAGCATCCAGGAGGTGTGCCCGTCGATGGAGCACAGATGTTCGCTTTGATTCATGGCATGGTCGATGCCCAGAGGACGTCGGCAGAGGCCCAGAGGGTGCAGGCTGAGGCACATCAGGCCCAGACAGAGATGATGAGGGTGAACATGGAGAATGCTCATCAAGTGGCTCTCCAGGCTGTGGAGAGAGTCACTCAGCAACAGCAGCGTCCTGATCAGCACCACCAGAGGCCGGGCACCATTGTGGATTTCAAGAGGATGATGCCTCGGGAGTTCAAGGGGACAGAAGGGATACTCTACACCGATGATTGGCTAGAGGACATCGAGAGGAACTTGCGCTTGGCGCAGCTTCCGGAGGCTCTTCAGATCGAGGCCGTCGGCAGCCAGATGTTCGACATCGCCTTGACGTGGTTTCGCACAGAGCCGAGACTCCTTGAAAGGGGACTCACTTGGGAAGCTTTCAAGGAGCTCTTCAAGGAGAAGTTCTTTCCTGATGTTGCCCTGGGAGCTTTGGAGAGTCAGTTCCATGACTTAGTCCAGGGGAGCTCGTCCGTCGATGAGTATGCCGCAGAGTTTTCCCGCCTGAGCCGCTTCGCGCCGTCGATGATTAGAGATCCGGGGGACAGGGCCCGGAAGTTCAGAAAGGGGCTGGCAAGGGAGATCAAGTCTCGCACGTCGGGACGTCGCACAGCTACCTACGAGGGCATATTGATGGATGCTCAGATAGCCGAGGACGACTTGGACCTCAGGCCCAAGAGGGGACGCGATGGTTCCGGAGGAGCAAACAGTAGTGCGGGAGCGGGCAAGCGTCCACACTATCAGCAGCAGCAGAGGCCCTTTCAGCAGCAACATCAGGCACCGGCCCGAGGGCAGATCCAACAACAGCAACAGGGACAGACTCAGCCCGCCATCCAGTGTGCGTACTGCGGGAAGACGGGACATACTAGAGAGATCTGCAGGAAGAGATTGGGCTCATGTCTATCCTGCGGATCGACGACACACCAGCTGAAGGATTGCCCTACCATTCGTTCAGGTCAGGGTGGAGCAGCCGCCCAGAGAGGACCAGACAGGGTACCTGCCGTACCAGGAGGCCAACAACAGAGGGGACCACTTCTACCGCAACATCAGAAGTTCGTCCAGCATCAGCAGCAGAGAGGTGCACCCCAGGGGCGAGCATACGCCATAGCAGTCGAGGAGATCGAGCCAGCGGGAGATTTGATCACAGGTTCGGTTCTTCTCGATTGTATTCCCGCATTTACCTTATTCCACTCTGGCGCTTCCCATAGTTTTGTGTCTGTATCTTATGCACTTCGACATCATTTAGACACAGAACCATTAGCTAGGACTTGCAAGATCATGACTGGTGGAGGTATTATCCTAGTCCGTGATCACTGCAAGGACCGGAGAGTGTCAGTAGGAGGCCGAGAGTTGAGCGTGAGCTTACTCGTCATGCCACTTCCGGGGTATGATATTGTACTCGGAATGGACTGGTTGAGTAGGCATCATGCTACTATAGATTGTTATAGAGGCAGAGTATTATTTAGACCACCAGGAGAGCCAGAGTTTGAGGTTGTCAGGGGAGCAGCGGAACAGAGCAGGAGCATATTTTACGGAGCCAGGGCGGAAGAAGAAGAGTTGCCACATCCTCTGATAGCGGAGTTACTGGATGTATTTCCAGAGGAGTTGCCAGGCTTGCCGCCAGACAGAGATGTTGAATTCTCTATAGACTTGGTTCCAGGAGCGGAGCCCATTTCACAACATGTCTATAGAGTCAACAACAGCGAGCTGGCAGAACTGAAAAAGTAAGTCGAGGAGCTGCAGGACAAAGGCTTCATCAAATCCAGTTCATCACCGTGGGGAGCTCCGGTATTGTTCGTACCGAAGAAGGACGGCACGGTGCGCATGTGCATTGATTATAGAGCTTTGAACAATATCACTATCAAGAACAAGTACCCGCTGCCGAGGATAGATGATCTTTTTGATCAGTTGAGCGGGGCGAGGGTGTTTTCAAAGATAGATCTGAGGTCAGGCTATCACCAGGTGAAGGTAAAGAAAGAAGACACGCCGAAGACAGCCTTTCGGACCAGATACGGCCAGTTTGAGTTCCTGGTGATGCCATTTGGTTTAACCAATGCACCAGCAGTATTCATGAACCTGATGAACAAGGTGTTCCACCAGTACCTTGACAAGTTCGTGGTGGTGTTCATCGACGATATTCTTGTATATTCCAAGACTCCAGAGGAGCACGAAGAGCACCTGAGGTTGGTCTTAAAGACTCTCAGGAGGGAGAAACTGTACGGGAAACTCTCTAAGTGTGAATTCTTCCTTGACAAGGTTGAATTTCTTGGGCATGTGGTATCGGGTGACGGAATCTCGGTTAACCCACAGAAGATCGAGGCAGTGAAGTCGTGGGCTACCCCCAGTTCGGTAGCTGAGATCAGGAGTTTTCTCGGGCTAGCAAGATACTACAGGAGGTTTGTACAAGACTTCTCCAGGATTGCAGCGCCAATGACCAGATTGACTAGGAAGGATGTGGATTTTGTCTGGACGGAGGAGTGCCAGGCTGCATTTGATGAGCTGAAGAAGAGGTTGACGACAGCTCCAGTTTTGACGTTGCCAGCAGGGACAGGTGGTTTCACCATCTACAGTGATGCTTCAGGTAAGGGTCTGGGATGTGTTCTTCAGCAGCACGGAAAGGTAATTGCCTATGCTTTCAGGCAGTTACGCGCTCATGAAGAGAACTATCCCACCCACGATTTGGAGTTGGCAGCAGTTATCTTCGCTCTAAAGCTGTGGAAACATTACCTGTACGGAGAGCGTGTGGAGATCTTCACAGACCACAAGAGCTTGAAGTACATATTCACACAGAAGGAGCTGAACATGAGGCAGAGGAGGTAGTTAGAGTTGATGAAGGACTTTGACATTTCATTGCAGTACCATCCAGGGAAGGCCAACGTAGTCGCCGATGCCTTGAGCAGGTATCCGATGGCTATGTACTTGACGACTGACAGACATTTGTTAGCTGATCTGGAAGGCTTGGAGATTGAGGTGTTAGTTCCCGGTACTGAGATTCAGATGTGGGGATTGCAGATACAGTCCGAGCTGATGGACAGGATCAGAGCTGCGCAGTACAAGGATGAGGCTCTGAGGAGTATCAGGGCACAGGTTCAGATAGGATTGTCGGACGACTTTACTATCGCAGACGATGGTTCTTTACGGCACGGCACGGCACGAGGATGTGTGTGCCGAGCGGGGAGCTGCGCGAGGAGGTTTTGCAGGAGGCACACCGCTCTCAGTACTCGATGCATCCCGGTGCCAACAAGATGTATCGAGACTTGAGGGAGCACGTATAGTGGTATAGAATAAAGCGCGAGGTAGCACGCTTCGTATCCCGGTGTTTAGTGTGCCAGCAGGTAAAGGCAGACCGGCAGAGGCCAGATGGTTAGCTTCAACCTTTACCGATCCCAGAATAGAAATAGGAGCACGTGACCATGGATTTCGTTTCAGGGCTTCCACGTTCTCCAGGAGGAAAGGACGCGATTTGGGTCATTGTGGACAGGTTGACCAAATTAGCCCATTTCTTACCTTTCAAGGTGGACACGTCGACAGAGAGGCTAGCAGAGATGTACGTGCGACAGATTGTTAGACTTCATGAAGTTCCTGTAAGCATCGTCTCGGATCGGGATAGCCGTTTCACTTTCCACTTCTGGAGGAGTCTGCAGGCTAGCTTGGGCACTCAGCTCAAGTTCAGTACCGCATATCACCCCCAGACGGACGGACAGTCTGAAAAGACTATTCAGACTCTCGAGGATATGCTACGCACTTGCGTTCTAGATCTCGGAGGTTCTTGGGAGGATCATCTGCACCTGGTAGAGTTCGCTTACAACAACAGCTATCAGGCCAGCATTGAGATATCACCATTTGAGGCTCTTTATGGAAGGAGGTATCGTACACCGTTATCTTGGGACGACGTTGGAGAGAGAGCCTTGTTAGGACCAGAAATGGTCGTGGATGTAGCAGAAAAGGTGAAACTCATCAGAGACAGACTACGAGTGGCGCAGGACAGATAGCGGCATTGGGCCGACAGCCACCGTAGACCCCTTGAGTTTCAGGTATAGATTGTTATTTTCTGGTTGGTGTTGTTTGTTAGACTGCGTGTTGAGATTGTTTTTTAGGTTGGCGATCTAGTATTCCTACGGATTTCTCCGACGTGTGGCACGATTCGTTTTGGTCGAGGCGGGAAGCTTAGCCCACGCTACATCGGACCCTTTGGCATTCTTGCGAGGGTAGGTGCAGTGGCGTATAGACTGGACTTGCCGCCTGCATTAGAGGGAGTGCATGATGTGTTCCACGTGTCGCAGCTGAGACGGTACGTGGCAGACCCTAGTCACGTACTTGACCACTCGGAGATTGAGGTTGGTCCGACGCTCAGCAACCCCGAGCAGCCCGTAGAGATCTTGGACCGCAGAGAGAAGGTGTTGCGGAACCAAACTATTCCTTTGGTTCATCTTGCATGGAGACATCACTCTCCAGGGGAGTCGACCTGGGAGAGAGAGGACGAAATGCGCGAGCAATACCCGTATCTCTTCTAGACTTGAGGTATATTTTCATTTTTCTGATTTTATTCTTGTTCCAGTTCAGTCAAATTTCGAGGACGAAATTTCTTTTAAGAGGGTAGACTTGTCACTACCACTTTTCCAGGTAAGGGCATTTGTGTAATTTTACTATTTTGAATAATTATGTGTTTAATTAATCTGCTGAGTTTTTAAAACTATTTATTTGAGGTTGGTTGTGTTGGGTTAGGTCAAACCCTAGAAGTCAGTATGGCTAACCCTAGTTGAAAACCCAATTCTAGGGAAAATCCTAGAATTCAAACTTTAGGTTGGACCTCAAACCCTAAAATTGACTAAACCCTAGTTAATTAGGTTCTACATGACCTAACGTAGGGGGTTTAACCTAAACTGTGCATTAGAAACCCTAACTTGGTTTTAATATAAAAGGGAACCCTCTCTTCCTTCATGTAGAAAGGAGAAACCCTAGCCTCCATCAAGGAAACCAATTCCCCCTCCAGATTTCGGAATCCAGACCTAGGGGATCCCTTTTCCTCCTCCAAAGCAAAGAGAAGCAAGGGGTTGGGTCAAGAAGCCTTGGAGAAGAAGAACCTCCATTGAAGAAGCCATCTCCCTAGGTAAAACCCTATTTTTATTCATTTAATTTCTGTTTTCCTTGTTGTTGGCCATTAGAAAACCTACCATATTGTATGGATCTCGATTTCGTAGGTCCTACATGAAGACCTAGGTAATTCTAGGGTTTAGGTGCCCTACGTTTGGTTTTTCCCCAATTTCGTGAACCCTAACGCTAAGGGTTTGCTAGTATACATGATTACCTTCCCTACGTGTGGTTTAGAAATGTTTCTTAGGGTTTGATTGTTGATTTCATGGGTTCTCATGTGAAACCCGATCCCAACACTACCTGTGTTTGATGAAATGTTTCTTAGGGTTTTTGCCTATCCCTGTGTTTTAATTCCTGTATTTGGATATACTAATCTATATGCACATATAATGGCACTGTGAACAGGTTGTGTACTGTGGGGGGATCTTCCCTGTGCATAGTCGGGTTTTAGAGTAGGTATCTGTGTGGGCTGTGTATTTTGGGGTTTCATTGTGCACATTCGAATTTGGGGAGAGTTATGTGTGTGTGACTGTGTGTCAACCAGTATGTGTGAACCCTTGTCTGAGTGTGTGAAGGAAACTGGACTGACTTGTGTGTATCAATGTGCAAATATATAACCTGGGTGTGTGCTAGATACCTCTGTATCTATGTGGAACTGTGTGTTGGGGAAATTTTCTGTGGAGCAGTGTGTATGGTGTTAGATGTCAGTGTGTGGCTGTGTTCTCAGTGTGAGGGAAACTTGTGCCTGTGTGTTAGGTCCTAGGTGTGTATCAGTTAATCTATTAATTTTTTGTGGATCAATGTGTACTTTGTGTTGGATACTTGTGTATGTGGCTATATGTTCCCTGTGTGAGTTCAGTGCTTTAGAACTGTGTGTAGCTGAGAATATAGTGTTATCAGTTAGGTGAGTTCAAGGGGGGAGTGATTTACCTGTGTGTAAATTCTGTGAGAGAGTTAGAGAGGGAGCAGTGAACCAGTGTGCCTGTGATTGTACATGTGTGTGTCCCTGTGCTAAATGCCCAGTGTCAACTGAGTTGTGAGGGAACTTGACCATCTAGTGTATCAGAAATGTTGTGTGAGTGAGTGAGAACCTAATGTATCAGTATACATGTTAGAAATGTCTGTGTGCAGAATTTGTGAAACAGTAGGTTGTATCAGATTCTGTGAGAAGAGAGGAGCTGTGTGCAGTATGTGTTGTACACTCAGTCAGTTCAACATTGAACATTGGCTACAGTGGTGTGTATTAGTGAGCAGATAGGGTCCCTGTTTTAGGTAGAGTTGTGTAGCTGTGTTAGATGTGTGAAATTAGTGCCTCAGTAATATATGTATGTGTGTGAATACCTGAGAGAAGTATACCTATGTGTTGTGAGTAGCTGTGTATGCCTCAATGAGAACCAGTGTACTGTCTGATACCCATGTTCCTGTACTGCCTGTATAAGTTAGAGGCTTTACTACCTGCTAAAGTTTTACTTCACTATCAGTATTCTTTGCACTAATTACAATATATGTATACTAATACTCTTGTGTAATCTTGCCCACTGCCTTCTGCTACCCAATTATATATAGGAAGCCATGAGCTACACTACACTTACTCAGATTAGGTGTGTATTCCTTGCACTACACTGCACCATGCTAGTTCATACTGATACTTTAGTTATGATACTATGGTTGCCCACTGTATCTGTGTGAGTGTCTAGGTGAGAATTTCTGTGTGATAGTGTGTTAGATAACAGTGAGTTCTTAGTCAGTTTCAGTTGGTAGTAGGTATCTTGGGTTGGGATTCAAGGTATTAAAGTTAGTACTTAATAATTTAGGGAAATTGTTAGTATCTGTAGGTATCACTTTAGTGAGCAGTTAAGGCACTATGTAATACAGGTTTACACTTGACTTAGGTTATTATATATATTATTTGGTATATACCACATATCAGAATAGCTAGTAACCCTATGTATATTTATACCTTGGGAATTAACCTAGTATTGACCAGTAGATTTTAGTATGACCTAGAGGCCTCATTTTTTAATTAGTTAATCATGCTCATTCCTTTAATTCATTATTTGACATTGAATTTCCATAAATAGGTCATTGTGATCCCACTTTGGACATCGATCCTCACACCTTGCTCAGGACCACAGGCGAGTACATTCTCTGACAGTTTTCATTGTTGATTATTTCTATAACTCAGTTGTATTACATACTTGATTCCGACACTATGGATACACGGGTTAGCACCCTAGATCCCCATCATGAGGGGTCGTGATTGGAATCCATCGTGCTAGCTGGGGGATGGGGAACTATTAGTAGATTATGTGATCATATCCAAACATTTACATGCATCATAGCTCACCCCACTTCTCACGTCGGGTGCAGCCTGACCATTTACATGCATCATAGCTGTTATATATGATTAGCCTGACCACTACATGCATCATAGCTAACCATATGGTTACCCTGACCTACAAGAATCATAGCTAATCATATATAACCAGCCTGATCTAGTCCCAAGCCGATCACATAATAAACTGATAATTCAAACACTTAGCTAGATGTCTATTTATTCAGATTCACTTGTTCTAGCATTCACTGTCTATTGTTCATTGCTAGATGCTCTATTGCCTATTTTATTTCTCCAGTACTTTACATTTCCTGTATTTCTTCTCATCTTGTATTCTTACACTGTTTATAGTTTTTGTCAATTTAATGAAACTGCTGTTAGTGCTTGTGCTTCGTTCCAATCATGACTGGATAACATTTTTCATCGGACCTGGAGGATCTTTGCCCCACTCATTACGGCCCAGGATTAGAGGGAGATTTCACTCCAGAAACCCCAGAGGAGTTGCCTATCCTAGAGGAGATTTTACCTGCCAATACTTAGATTATTTCTTCTGTATCATTGTTCTAGACTGAGACTGAGTTGTATTTGTTATTTTGTGATTTTGTGAGGTCATCTAGACCCAAGATTTGAGTTGGACTTATTGTGGTTGGTTTATATTAGAACTCTTTTCTATTCTCATCGTGCCATTATTTTCTATTAGCTTGTGATTGAGTATATCATAGAACTGTGGATTATTTATCATTGTCCTCCGTGCGGAGTTGAGTCTTTTGACAGGATATATATATTATATGTTGAGACCTAGACAGCGTTCTACCGCCGATGCTGCGGCGTAGGCTGGACGTACCCACGACTCATGCCCAAATTTCGGGTGCGGGTCGTGACAATAGTATTATTTCATATTAGTTAGAATGACCCAAAGTACCCTAGTGTTAGCTAGTATAGTCTAGTATTACCTAATATAGACCTAATACCACTCTAGAAACCTACTCTATAGATAAATATAGACTATAACCTTATAATTAGCCTAGTGTGATACCAATGACCTAGAAATGACCCAAATACCTCACCTAGAGTCAAACATGCATGTTTATCATCCCAAATCACTTTCTAACATTAATATCCCTTATTTAGGAATTTTAGACTCCAGTTTGAGCTCTATTTGCTGTTCATTGCTTCTGACCACAAGCAAGTATATTCTCTGATAGTTTTCTTATTTGATAGCCTCTATGTTTTATGTATGTAGTATTGAGATATTTGATTTCTGACACAAAGTTTATACGGATTGGTATACACAAATCTTGGTCATGAGATGTTATTATCGTGATTACTCAGTAATCGTCATGTCGTTATTCGTGATTACTCAGTGATTACCGTGATATCTTAGTGATTATATATACCGTGATTATAGTGCATGGTATTATAGACTGTGCAGTGTGATATAAGTGTTATAACGTGTCATGATTTGGATTGTGTACTAGTTGAGGGTTGGGGAAGTATTAGTGGATATGTTATCATACCTTATAGCCCATGATTTAGTGTAGCCCGTGATAGTTAGCAGATCATACAACTCACGCATGATCACGCTAGCTCACATTTTTTATATAGCCTGTGTAAGGCCCAAGCCGATCACATTATCTTACAAATATTTTAAGGCATATTTATATACATTATTTCCTTTATTCCAGTTCATTACATTATTGTTCCTCACCATATTGTTCTTAGTTCTTGCCATTATTTACCATGATACTTCTTTTCGTAATATATGCTAGCTCAGTTACTTCCATCATTTATTTTTATTGTTATTGTTGTTTCATAGTTTCTGTCAATTATTGGAACTGCAAAAAAATACAGAAAGTAAGATAGATAGATATATATATATATAGATAGATTGATAGATAGATAGATACGGACTCTAAGTAGAAGCTCGTAACTGAGATGTATCGTAACAAGATCAAACGTAGTCTCCTGGGTACACCTCCTCGTCTGCGGTAATAATGTTAGGTCCTGTTCCGTTCGTTTGCTCGTAATCCTGCTCGTCTAAGCCTGGAAAGAAACCTGGTCCTCAGAGGAATGTAACAAGATATATAAAAATATGCCACTAATGATATAAAATACTACAATAAATAAGAGATATACCAAACAAAGTGTAAATGCAAATAGGAACATCGCTCATCTGTATGGGGCTCTCCGAACATGAGATCCTCCATCAGCGGCACTTGTCTGAGTTACCTCACTGTCAACATCAATATACCAATAGCAGCCACTACGTCTAGTAACTGTCCTCCCCACCCAATGAAACTAGAACAGGTCGAATCCTGGCCACGTTCAATCCCTAATATGAAGTCCAATATATCTCCAGAATAAAAGTATCTAGTATGCACGAACCCATCATATTTCCAGATCGTACTGATGATTAGTCAAGTACGGGGGTAAATGTCGACTATCTCTGTAACATCTCTCTGTGTCCAAGCAAGTGTCGGGGTCTTGCGGGATATCGGTGTATCCCTAGTGCTATAAGGAATGACTCCTAAATTCCCAGGCTGCAAAGTAACTAACCAACACACACCGTTGGTTGCACCCAGAGTTATGAACAAACGCGCAAATAAAAATATAATAATAATAAGTACAAGAGTAAGAACCAAAATTTAAAATAGAGCATAACATAGTGGCAAGGTATGCTTGCATGGATCCGGGAGCTAAGTATCGAAGTTTGGTACGGAATCCTAGTTCAACTAGTCCAAAGTACCTAAAGAATAATTTAGAAATTAATTAATTAATTTAGTCAAAGTGCCTGTCTTAATCTAAACTATAATTATGATTAATAATTGGCTCAAAGCTAATTTACCCATTGCCGTAATAAATCTTGATTTTTATCTATCTCCTCTATGCACTTATCAACATTAAAAATCTATTACTCAACTCACACACATTATCCATGGCTCAAACAAATTTTAGAAATAAATGGGGACATAACAATAGCTATATATTCTTTTGGTAAATAAATTTTTGAATGATAGAACAAATTACATACCTTGGATCAATACGACAAGATACGACCTAGACACGACATGAAACGACCTGGACATGGAAAACAAAAGTATTTTTTATTGACATAACAAAAATATCTTGAATTAACATAAATACCCGAAAATAAGAAAAGGAAAAAGGTTTCCAAGATGAGATAACTACTAGCCAATTGAGTATGCTAGAAAAGATACTTTGGTATCACATGAGGAACGAAAAATGAAGAAGGCTGGAGCTGCTGGTGTTCTAGTCTGAAGCTTGCATCAGACCTACAGTAATGCGTCAGAGTTGTAAACATCTAGTTCAAGATACATCATCATAAGTTCGAAAGAAGACTATGACATTATGGTATACTAGTCATATTCATGTTAGCAAGTTTTTTAATATCAGTAAAAATGGTTATATGTGAATCATAGTGAACTTCCAAGATAAGTACTAGCCTTTTATGACACAAAATAGTTGATATATGTCGTTCAATTTTATTAAGTCAAAATATACATGATTCTAGTTGGATCTATTTTCAATAGAGCATCAACAAAATCCAATTGAAAAGAGTATACAGGAAGTAGAACCATCAGCTTTTTGGTATATGTAGAGGAGGAGAAAAAGCAAAATATAATATTTTTTGTGTTACTATCCATGGAGAACTCTGTCACTCCAACATTCATGTTGTATCCGTGTTGCGGTCGTATTAGACACGAATCAGATGCGAAAAGGACACTCCAAAATATATTGTGCTTACACCAAAAGTGATGTAGTATCTGTGTAGCCCCATATCTATGTTGAATTTGTTACATACTAGTAAGAGTTCCTATAGTTAGGATTAGAAATTTGCAATTCGAATAAAATTTTGATACATCAGGAATTTTCCAGTATTTTGGCCTTAATCCTATCTCAAATCCTTTACTATCAACTTTATTGCATGCGTTTAATCCGACACGACATGTCCTAGACACAATATCTACTTTGGTGTGCTCTATTATATTTTGGAGTGCTCGTGTCATGTTAAATAAATTTTTGACACAAGGATACTATGCCATAATATTGACAACACCAAGTATAAAAAGAATTCTACAAAGAAAGAGAGAAAACCTGCTCCTGTCGCTAATATTTACATTCCTTACTGGCACAGTGACCGGAATTGATCTCACAATCAAATCCCTTCACCACCTCGTTGCCATCCACCCACTGTATCAGATTGAACTGACTTGCCATTTCAGTCCTCTGTCATCCCTCTCTGCCACCATCTGAAGATACCGCAGCCGAGCCGCTTCAGCCACCCATGATCACTGAGCCCCGCTGACTGTCGACACTAACAGAGTCCCTGCAAAAAACCTCCAAGAAAACCTTCGAGTCAAGCGTTGGTATCAAGGTTGATCTGTTGATTTTCGTTGAGAGAGAGGGAGAGTATTCAGATCAATTTTTGTTAAGAGAAGGTTGAGAAAAAGGGGAATATTTTGTAGAGAGAGCCGTTTCTTTTGTCAAGGGAGGTTTTATTCACCCCCCCCCCCCCCCCCCCCCCCCACCCCCCCCCCCCCCCCATTTTTTAGTAGAAAGAAGTGGGAGGGAGATACTAATTTTGTGCAAAATTTTAATTCCCCCCAAATTTTCTCAACAGTGGTATTTGGTTTTGGCATGCAAATATTTTGATACAAAGGAGCATTCACTTAGTACTAAGGAGACATACCTGTTGTTAAAAAATTAAGATATTTTGCAACACTTTAAATTTTTGGGAAAAAATAATTTTGTTGTAAAGAATTTTACCACCAATTTTGAAACAGCCGAAATGGAGTGCGCTAAATGTTTTACAACAAAACAATTGGATGGATTAAGTATTTTTTGTTTATGAAACCAAGTTTTTCAACGAATTAATAAATTATGTTGCAATTAATTATCTTTTGCAACAAATAGTTTTTACTACAAAAGCTTTTATCCCAAAAAGTGATATTTCTTGTAGTGAAGAAGACGAATAAAGAAAAGAAGAAGTATTAGAGTGAGAGAGAGAGAAAGATAAAGATAAAGATAAAGATAAAGAGAAAGAGAAAGAAGAAATCGAATCTGTAATAGAGAGAGAGAGAGAGAGATTAATCGAGGTCGAGTGGTTGTGGAAGGCGATATTGTCGTGGGTCGAGAACAATTGCAGCTCCTGTAAAAACCTAAAAAAATCACTGTAAATCCTAAATAAATAGAAATCACTATAAAACCTTTAATAAAAAGTGAAAAAATGGTAGAAAATAAAGTATACTAATAAATTGAAATTTCTCACATATTTGGTAGTCTTTATAGATGTTTGCAGGTCTTTCTCTCCCCCTCACTTGCTTTGATCTTTACAAAAGTTAGATAGTGAAAACCAAAAGGAAGAAGAAGAAGAAGATGATGAAGAGTGTGATTTCTAGAAAAGAAGAAGAGGTATGAGTCAAACTGTACATAAAAGAGGTAGAGGAGAAGAAGAAAAAGAAGATATACGAGAAAGAGTTCTGAGAGAGAATGAGAGAACAAGAGAGAAACAGAGAGCAGGGGAGGGAGGGTTATAATAAAATCTTTACTGAAATAATTAGGCACATATTCAATGAAAAACCAGGCACCATTTTCTTTAGTTTATGTCATTTTGAGTGTGCAATTTTTCATATAAATATTTATGGATTTTAAAGTACACCATAAATAGACGTAACAAATTATTTTTGGCTTTTTATGGCATGCAATAAAATGCAAGTCATGATGGAAAATTAATAAAAAAATTTGCTAACTCTAGCTCACTGACAGATTTGGACATCTAATAGGCTCAAAAGCACTTAACGTTCGATGGTTTGGAAAGCACATGTCCCTACTTTTATAGCCATTCACAATATAACGGCTATGCGCTCATAGAACCTGAAAAGTTAATTATTTTTTGCTCTACGTGCATAAGATCTGCATGCCATATAACATACTACAATAACTCCAGAGCATAAAGTAGATATGAATGTATGCGCGTATCATAGTCTACCCAATACATGGCATGCATTATGATGATTCAAAACCGATTTTAATGCTGCTGTTGTCATTTGAAAGGTATGCACATTAAATACGTATTTGAGCGTATGCACATTAATAAGCTCAATAAATTCATATAATCTCCTCGCAATGTTACTATCACTACGTGTTACACATAATGAGGAGAAAGAACTTTAAGGATTTTCATACGCATATATCCTTATGTGCATGGTTTGTTGGAACGGTCGTGCATAGCAGTTCACACATAGTGCCATATGACGTAGCTCTGCTGTAAATAGACAAATTGTAATGATGATACAGACTTAAGCATTGACAATTTTTGTAATCGTCGTCTACACGCATTATGGTGAAGGTGCGACTTTTAATGAGCTATCAGACTGACTTATGCGGCTCGACTGTATATGTATAGACTCTTGCCTCATAGCGATATATCTTACCTTCTTTGTTGCAGGAAGTGTTGGGAACGAAACACAAAAACTGTTCTCCAAACTAGAGAGTACCTGCGAGAGAACCGAGCAAAATACACAAACCAAAAAAATACCAAACATAAACCACTGACACATAGATTTTACGTGAAAAACTCAGATGGAAAAATCACGGGACGATCAGAGTCCAACCTTAAAGAACCTCTACTAATGGAATAAAGAGATTACACCCTCTACAAGCTCCTCACCGATCCAATACGGATTACCAGAACTCTTTGAAACAGAAAATAGATTACAACCACCAAGAAAAAAGATAATGAAAAATATTCTAAATTGATCTTCTTCTTCGAAACGACATCCAATCCTTCTTTCTCCTCTCCAAAGTTGCAATGGCACTCTTGCCACCTTTTTTTATCTCCCTTATTTTTTTATATGTTGTTATATATTGCATGAGCCTTTATATAAACCCTTGCATGAATTAGGGTTTCTATATGGAAATCTATATATGGAATCCAAAAATATTTATGAAAATTCAATTACATTCAACTTATATTTAATGGAAAACAAATTATAAATTGACTTGCCATAAATTGGAAATCCAATAATATGGAAAGTTAATATATGAAAGATCAAATCATAAATATATAACTAAAGTCAAAGATGGAAATCCAATATAATATTTGCTTACCATAAATGTTCCAATACAAGACGCTTGATGCACTTTCTGACCTTTTTTGACACACGGATGGCGCTCGTCGCACTCCGGGGTATTCTTTACATATGTTGGGAACCCCACCCACTCTAATAAATCTCCCCCTTTACAACTATGTTGAGGGGGTCGTCATCCCGATGATCCGCCTACAGTATCAAACTTTTTCCTTGGAAGAATCTATGTAAACATGTCTACTCTGTTGTCATCTGTATGAACCTTCTCAAGCGCAGCTTCATTCTTTTCTATAATATCCCATATCCAATGATACCGGGTCTCAATGTGCTTGGACCGACTATGAAATGTCTGGTTATTCACAAGATGAATAACACTCTGACTATCGCAAAGCAAAGGATACTGCTCTTGCTTTAGCCCAATTTGTTGTAACAACTTCTTCATCCACATTAACTCCTTGCAAACCTCCATCGTCGTAATGTATTCTATCTTTGTCATCGACAAGGTAATACATTTCTGCAATCGCGATTGCCATGATATAGCTCCACCAGCAAACATCATCACATAACCCAAAGTCGATCATCTCGTGTCTACATCTCCAACCATATCGGCCTCAGTCTACCCAACCAGCTTCGGCTCGTCACCACCAAAAGAAAGTCTCCAATCGATAGTGCCCTGAAGGTATCGTAGAATCTATTTGACCCCACTCCAATATACCCTTCCAGGATTGGAAGTATACCTGTTAATTATGCCAACTGCGTGTACGATGTCTGGCCTAGTACACACCATATCATACATAAGACTCCCCATAGCTGAGGCATATGGAACCAGCTCTATATCTTCCTTCTTGTCCACGGTAGATGGACACTGCTCCTTAGTGAACTTAAAGTGAAGTACCCGATGAATGTACTTTTTTTGGGATAAGTGTAGCAACTTGGACTATCTCTCTCTCTCTCTCTCGGCTGATCTCCATCCTAAGAATAGTCTTTGCTGCACCCAAATCCTTCATAGAGAAGGTCGCACCCAGTTGGCACTTCAACTCTGCTATTCTAGTGGCATTCTGACACACCCGTATCATATCATCAACATAGAGCAGTAAAATGATAAAATTATCCTCGTCAAAGTATCTCACAAATACACAGTGATCTGACGTCATCCGTGCGTAACCATGCTTTCCCATAAATGACTCAAACTTCCTGTACCACTGCATCAGAGCCTGCTTCAGACCATACAAGCTCTTTCTCAACTGGCAGACTAAGTATGACTTGTCCTTCTTACAGAATCCCTCTGGCTGCTCTATGTAGAACTCGTCAAGATAACCGTGGAGGAATGCCGTCTTCACATTCATTTGCTCGACCTCCAAGTCAAAACTGGTTTCCAATGCTAGCACCACAAAAATAGAATACTGCTTGATGATTGACAAAATGATCTCTTTATAATGTATGCCTTTTCGCTGACCGTAGCCTTTAACTACCAGCCTCGCTTTGCATCGAGGGCAAGTAGCATCATATGTTTGCTTTACTTTGAACACCCATCGATTCTTCAGTTTTTCCTTTTGGCAACCGTACCAGATCACAAGTAGAGTTGGCCTCCAAGAAACTCATATCCTCCTGTATGGCCTTCATCCACTCCTGCCTGTGTTCGTCTTCCATAGCCTCTGTAAAACTTTTTGATTCTCCATCGTAAGTCAGTAACACATACTCACCCGGTGAGTATCTCACAGATAGTCGACGCTCTCTATCGCTTCTCCTCAATGAAACAACTGGTGCTGGCAGTATACCAACAACCTACTCTTCAGGAACTGCCTCCTCGGCATGCTCATCCTCCTAAAGATCACCCTGACTACCATCAGCAGGATGATGATTAGGTTGGAAGAAACTTCATGTACTGGCTCCTCCATAAACGGATCCTCTGCGATGTCCTCTGGAAACTGTCCGAAGCGAAATGACTCTTAACTCAGGAAATTCCTTAGCCTTAGGAGGCATCTTAAAATCCTGAGTGTTGGTCATGGTCTGATCCTCGACGAATACCACATCCCTGCTTCTGTTGATCTTTCTTCCTACTGGGTCATAGATTCTATAACCAAACTCATCCCGACCATAACCGACAAAGACGCACTGCTTTGTCTTCGGCTCAAGTTTAGATCTCTCGTCCTTCGGTACATGCATGAAGGCCTTGCAACCAAATACTCGTAGGTAATTGTATAACAGATCTTTGTCGTACCACACTTTGTCAGGCACATCACCCTTCAAAGGATCACTAAGAGATAAATTAATAATATAAGCAGCTGTATAAAGAGCCTTACCCCAATAGCTGTCCGACAAGTTTGCTTTTGAAAGCAAACATCGTACCCTCTCCTTCAGTGTCCTGTTCATCCGCTCTGCTACACCATTGAGATGAGATATCTTTGGCGAAGTCTTCTGGTATCGTATCCCTTGCTCTCTGCAATATGCATCAAAGGGACTGATATATTCACCGCCATAGTCCGACCAAACACATAGCAACTTCTTGTCTGTTTTTCTTTTAACGGAGGCCTAAAACTCCTTGAAACTGGGAAACACCTCATCCTTGATCTTTAAGGTAAAGACCCAAACCTTCCTAGAATAATCATCAATAAACGTTACAAAATAAGAAGCACCACTAATAGATTTTACCTTCATAGGATCGCAGACATCCGAGTGAATCAACTCGAGCAACGCCGGCTTCCTTGAACTTAGATGACTTTAGAAAGACACCCTATTTTCTTCCCCTCCAAACAATGCGTGCACCTCTCCAGCTTTATAGACTTAAGTCCTGGAATCACCTTACTATTCACTAAGTAGCTCATCCTCTTCTCGCTGATGTGGCTGAGCCGCCTGTGCCACAACTCAGTAGACGCATCAGTAGCTGCATTCACCTCATGTTTCCCATGTGCGCTTCCTTCTATATAGTAGAGTCTGTACCTCTTGCTTCCTATGACAATCACCATCGAACCTCTGGAAAGTTTCTACTGATTATTCCTTAAGAGTGAAGAAATCCTCCTTATCTAACCTTCCAACTGACACCTGGTTGAAAAGGATACCAGGGACATGACGAACATCTTTTAGAATAAGAACTGCACCCATCTTTGTCCTCAAATGCATATCTCCAATGGCAACTTCTTTCAACACATCTCCATTGCACATCTTCTATACTCCACAGTTGCCTGTTGTGTAAGTAGTAAATAGTGCTCTATTGTGAGATACGAGCACTGAAGTACCTGAGTATACCAGCTAAGAGTTGTCATCACAGGCTAGGTTCATAACTACCGCATCACCTATAATGATCAGATTGCCTCAATGTGCCAAAGCTGCCACTATAGTGTTCTCGCCCTGCTTTCCCTTGTCGCCCTTATTCTCTCTCTTCCAAGCGAAACAGTTCTGCTTGATATGGCCCTTCTTATAAAAATGGTAACACTCTGAGTCCTCATACCAACCCTTAGACCTTTTCCTGCTTTTGTCTCTGCCACCGCTTGGACCCTTATTTTTACCCCTTCTGCGGCTCTCTCAAACAAGTGTCTCTGTGTGGGATATGGATGAAGTGGCCTATGAACGTCTCTGTATCTCTTTATTCAATACACCGCTCTTGGCAAACTCCAGACTGCCTACGCCTTCTGGAGCAAAAATGATTATATACACTCGTATGGTCTCCCACGAGTTTGGAAATATACACAATAGCCATAGTCCTTGAACCTCATCGTCAAACTTGACTCCTATCGAGGATAGCTGGTCAACCATACCCTAAAACTTACTCAAATAATCCATAATGGATGCCCCATCTTTGTACCACAGACCCATCATCATCTGAATCAGGAATAATTTATTTATCCCGGTCTTCTTCGCATACAAAGATTCCAGCTTATCCCGAAGTGTCCTCGCACACTCAATACTGGCAACGTGGTTATATACATTCTCAGCAACGAACTGCCTAATGTACCTATACACTTGTATATGTTCGAACTTTCAGTCCTCTTCGGATTTGTCACTGGGCCTCTCGAAAGCAAATACCGGCAGATATAGCTTCTTGAAAAAGTAAATCCTTCATCTTGCTTCTTCCGTAGTGATAGTTAGTACCGTTTAGGTTTATCATGTGAACCGACTTTGCGTCCATCTCTCTTCCCTGGTTTTTCTGTCAACTTCTGACACCCTTCGAAAATTTTAGAACTTGGCTCTGATACCACACTATTGGGAACGAAATGCTGAAAATGTTTCCCAAACCAGAGAGTACTTACAGGAGAACCGAGTAAAGCACACAAACCAAAAAATACCAAACACAAATCACAGACACAGAGATTTTTACGTGGAAAACCAGATAAAAAAACTACGGGACGATCAGAGTCCAACCCTAAAGAACCTCCACTAATAGAAAAAAGAGATTACACCCTCTACAAGATCCTCACCGATCCTACAAGGATCACCGCAACTCTTTGGAACAGAAAATAGATTACAACTACGAAGAAAAATATAATGAGAAATATCCCAAATTGATCCCCTTCTCCGAAACGGCCTCCAATCCTTCTTTCTCCTCTCAAAAGTTACAATGGCACTCTTACCACATTTTTTTCTCTCTTATTTTTTTATGTTGTTATATATTGTATGAGCCTTTATATAAACTCTTACATGAATTAGGGTTTCCATATAAAAATCTGTATATGGAAGCCAACAATATTTATAGAAATTCAATTCCATTCAATCATATATTTAATGGAAATCAAATTATAAATTGACTTATAATAAATTGGAAATCCAATTATATAGAAAGTTAATATATGAAAGATCCAATCATAAATATATAAGTAAAGTCAAAGATGGAAATCGAATATAATATTTGCTTACCCTAAATGTTATAATATACGACACTCGATGCACTTTTTGAGCTTTCTCGACACACGAATGGCGCTCATCTCACTCCGGGGTATTCTCCATATAGGTTGGGAACCCCACCCACTCTAACATGAAGTTCACATGATACATAAAGTTCCACTAACTTAGGTGCATGCCACAGACTCTAGGTCATATCCTGAGAATTACTGTCTTGGGCGCATAGTCTTTAGCACATGAGCTTCTGCACAGAGCATCAAGGTTCACTAACTTTGGCTTCAGACATGCATAGAGATATGCGCATAGGACTGACTTCACTGAATCAGACCGTTTGAAGAGTAGCTTTCGTGCAGAGCCACCATGCACATAGACCTAGATTTTTCCATGCTTCTACATTCATATTTATTATTATATATAATTTTTATATATTATGTTTAGATTAATTTTGTACGACACATCTTGTAACAAGTGTTTGTGCATTACATCAGTATATTTAACAATTAAGCTATCAAAGTCCCAAATGTCACACCGTTAATGTCATATCCCTATTTTATAAATATATATATGATGGTATTTTGGAATTCGGGTAATTTTAAAAAATATATTTTATTTTTGGATCTTTGTTTGACTTGGATTTTTGAGGCTAATTTTTTGTTGTTCCCATAGTTGATTGTTTTATTGCTAGTATTATTTAGTTATTAATTTTATTTGTGTTATTATTGGAAAGAGAATTGAAATTTATTGGTATTATTATTATTGTAGTTGTTGTTATTGTTATTGTTGTTGTTATTGTTATTGTACTTATTATTATTATTATTATTATTATTATTATTATTATTATTATCATTTAAACCCTAACCCCCATTTAACTCTCCCCTCCCCTCACAGACCAGCCGCTCACCCCTCTCATTTCTCTCTCCCTCTCCCCCGCACATAGACCCTCTTTCCCACTCCATCTTTCCCCTCCCTGGCGATGGAACCCCCGCCCCCTCCCCATCTCTCCCGATAACTCTCTTCCCCTCTCTCGTTCTCTGTCTCTCTCTCGTCCCCTCTCTGTTGTCTCTCTTTCCCGCTCCCCTCTCTTTCCTGCTCTCCCTGTTCTCTCTCGTCTCTCCCCTCTCCCCTCTCCCGATATCACTCTCGACCCTCGACCCCTCTCTGTCATGCCCCAGTCCCAAAATACGTAGGACTAGGAATAGGTAAGCATGCCAGCCGTATGTATATGGCGGCTCCAATATATGGAAACCATAACACATACATACGCTGTATTATAAATATCCAATCCACAAGTGGTAATATACTGTTAACACAAGTTACACGCAATCTATATCTCATCCACAGCATACATAAAGAAATAGGAATAAATAACTGAATCTCAGATATGAAGTATCAAAAAATGATAGCCGGGTGGAAATAAATCTACTGCCAATCGACTATACTAAAACCTAAATGAGAGAAGATATCAAACTCTAATATAAGATAAATGTCAATAAAAGAAATAGCAACTAGAATATCTATCAGCTACGATGAATCAAAGGTACTATGAGGGTAAGACCTCCTTAGTCTGGTATGAAGCGTCAGGTCCAGGTCTGTACTCCTGTGGATAATCCTGCCCGTCTATACCTGAAAAGGGACCAAGTCCTCAAAGGGACATAACAAGATACATAGAAGCATGCCAATAAAGTACTGAAAAATAAACATCCAATGGGTCGCCTAATCATCTATGTGAATGCATTTTGAGAACAACTTTCTAACACGTGGGCTATCTGGCTAAAATAAGATTGGCATGATTCTCTCGGAGATTCAGGGACCTAAAAAGTATAACGTCTTTTGAACCTCAGAGGCCGCCTGATAATAATAATATATATAGTGGTCATCATGACCGCGCATCTCCGACGGAGCGTACGGGTTACACAAAAAAAGTACAAAGGAGCCCAAATGCCTTACTTGTTGTTCTCCCCATCCCATCCTCTAAGCATGTCACATCCATGACACGATGATACCTCTAAATAACTGCCAGGTCTTCTAGTATGCAATTTCTATCAGCAATTATCCCTATCCGTCGCAGGTCCTATACGTACCAATGGCCAGCCGAGTACGCAAGTTCGTATCCTACATGAGATTCACACTCATGTAATAACAGTGTCATGGCCAATGAAACATAAGAATGTCTCATGATAATGGGGTGGTCTCATAAACTAGGTCAACATGCATATATATAAATAAAACAGAATACGACGCCACCGTCGTTGCACCCAAGTTATTCTTGGACAACAGTTTATATAGCAGTTAAAATATATGAACTAAATGGACATAAATAAAATAAATGCATCATATAAAATATAAATTATAGTACAATGGCAAGGTATACTTGCCTGATAAGCAATCTGTGTGGTGTAAGCGTCCAGACGTCAAGTATAGAGGATCAGAAACTATGGCCTCCAAATAAATGACTCCGGATGCTAAAATAAATATCACCAACATTTCTGAAATCAGTGAGATAGCTAAAAAATACTATCATTTCGTCCAATTTGGACACAGGGGCAAAACGGTAATTTTGGGTCAAAGCGGGGTCCACATATGGCCCACTTTCTACCGAAATATGTGCCAAGGATAAATGTCTCTAAATAGGATAAATTGTAGGTCAAACAAATTCTAAACGTCCATATAAACTCAACGGTATGTCCAATTTTTGATTCCGATGAGCCGAACACAATTTTGCCCTTAAAGTCAACCGTGGTGCCCACAAATAGGTGGCTTGGTCAACTATCTTGGAATCGCATGAAACTTGGGTCACAGGACCAGCATGATACCACGAATCTAATGGCACAAGTTTTGTCATATTTCGACAAGTGTACACAAAATGGTTTAATATTTTATAAAAGTCACGATATGGGGATTTTTTACGGATACGGGTTGATTTCGATGCGTAAACGCTTCCAAATTAGTTTTTGTGAAAGCCCACACATTAGGACATACCATACACGCCTTTCGATACAATTGGTACACGATGGGGCAGTCCTGTTTGGCGGAGAGTGCTTCGTATCGTAATTTCTAAAGTTTTAAAAACTAGTTTTTCATAATTTTTAACCCAATTTATCTCTGTATTTAACATAAAATAAAATAATCTAATTTACAGAGAATAATCTCGGTTATATGGACTTCACATAGCAAAATGTATATTTAAATTTGGATGCTTGTGGTGGGAGATAACAGCCTCTAAACACAGGTAGTTGAACAATTCATAACAATTTAAAATATGTAAATTTTTTTTCAACTTGGTCTCGATTTCTACCTAGTGTTAAACGTAGTTCGATGAAAACTAATTAACAGGGTTGAGAGGGGGATAGGTCATGATCATATCGGTGAAGACGGATCCAAAATCGATCGAGAGATGGGATGGGAAACTGCGCGTGAAACAGGGGTCATCGCTGTCGTTTCTGCTGCGGCGCTTGCGCAGTCGTGCGGACGTGGCCGGCGGTGCTCCGGTGGCTGCGCGGTGGCGGCGCGGTGGTGGCACTGGGTTACGGTGGTCGGCGTCGTGGAGGTGAAGAAGTCAGTGGCTAGGGTTTAGGGTTTCGAATTATATGGTATATAGGTATATATAGCAAAGGAGGCGTGCGGGTAGTCGACACGGTAGTCTGGGCCGCGAGATCACTGTGCTCACGGGATTAGCTACTGTTAGCTTAGGGCTTGAGTTGGATTTGACTCGTTTTAAGTTTTTTTTTCTTTTTTTCTTTCTTTTACTTTCTTTTTTTATTACTTCTACTACTATTACTATTATTATTACTAGGATTGTTATTATTATTACTATAATAATAATTATTATTAATATGATTATTATTATTATATTTAATAACTATACATTATTTACATATATATTTGAGGTATAAAAAAACATTTGTTCCCAAAATAAATTCTAAAAAAAGCTATCCCTCTTCTTCAAAGATTCCTAAAATAAAAATAATAGTCTTTGTGCAATAACTCTAAATGAGTATTTACCTGGTAATTAATCCAATTAAATTTTATTTTCTAATTAACTAGGAAATAATATAATTAAACTAAATAATTAATTAGATTACTATAATATTTAAAATTTGGGGGTCTTACATTCTACCCAACTTATAAAAATTTTATCCTCGAAATTGAAACTTAGCTACGATAAAAAATCAAAGATGGTATATGGTAGAAATGAACGAAGTAAATTCATAGCTTGATCCACGAATAGATACAAAAAATATTTGTGTATGTCATCCTCGCGCTCCCAAGTGGATTCTTTCAGCGCGCAATGCTTCTATGCCACGCGGACCAAAGGAATATACTAATTCCTCAACACTTTCTTTCGACGATCAAGGATCCCCACGGGTTGCTCTTGGTATGACAAGCTCGGCCTAATGGTGATCTCAGAGTGATCGAGAACATGACTGCTGTCTGCCACATATTGCCTAAGTTGTGACACGTGGAATACATCATGCACTCCCTCGAGTGAAGGTGGTAGTGCCAGTCAATACACCACTTCTCCCACTCGCTCTAGCACGTCAAATGGTCCAATATACCTTAGGCTCAACTTGCCACGCCCTCCGAATCGAATAGTGCCTCTAGTAGGTAATATCCTCAAGAAGACATGATCGTCTTCTTTAAACTCCAAGGGACGACCATGAAGGTCTGCCCACTGCTTCTGCCTGTCTTGCTCTGCTTGCAAGTGCTCTTGTATCTTCTTTACTTCCTCCACGGTGTTGACTACCAACTCTGATCCCAGAATCTGATGTTATCCTACGTCACTCCAACACACGGGAGACCTACACTTTTTTCTATACAATGCTTTAAACGGAGCCATTTGGATGCTCGCGTGATAGCTATTGTTGTAAGAAAACTCCACAAGATGTAGGTAGTCCTTCCATGATCCTCCAAAGTCCAACATATAAGCTCTCAACATATCCTTCAGTGTTTGAATAGTATGTTCGGACTGCCCATCTGTCTGCGGATGGTAAGATGTACTGAACTTCAGACGAGTCCCAAGACTCTCTTGCATGCTTCTCCAAAAGTGAGATATAAAATATGAATCCCTGTCTGACACAATGCTGATCGGAATGTCGTGCAACCTCATGATCTGCCTCATATATAAGTCAGCCAAAGCTTCTGTAGACTGGCCAACTCTAAAAGGCAAGAAATGTGCGGACTTGGTGAGTCGATCCACTATTATCTATACAATATCTCTTCCACTTGGATTCTTTAAAAAACCTGTGACAAAGTCCATAGTGATATGCTCTCACTTCCACTTAGGAATCGAAAGTGGTTGCAGTAGCCATGTTGTTCTTTGATGCTCCGCCTTTACCTGCTGACATACTAGATATTTGGCTACAAAGCGAGCTATCTCTCTTTTTATTCCAAGCCACCAAAAGTGCTGTCTCAAGTCACGGTACATCTTGGTGCCTCCAGGATGAATATAATATATCGAACTATGAGCTTCTGCCATTAGCTCCTGTCGAATTTCTCTATTGGGAACATATAGACGATCACCACATCGTAATGTCCCGTCTCCATAGATGCACAATCCCGTCTTCTCTTCAGCCTCTGTCCTTTCTTTCACTCTTTTGAATCTGGCGTCCATAGGCAAAGCTGCCTTGATCCTCTCTACTAGTAATGACTGTACTTGTAAGTTAGCTAATGTCCCATCTACTCCGGGTAATACCACTTCTATGCCAAGTTTTTACAAGTCCTCCAATAACTTTCTCTGTGTCGTCAAGAAGTAAGCTACTGATTTCCGGTTTAACGCATCTGCTACTACGTTAGCCTTGCCTGGGTGATAATGCAGCTCTATCTCAAAATTCTTCATCAACTCAAGCCACCAACGTTGCCTCATATTTAGCTCCTTCTGCGTGAAGACATACTTGAGGCTTTTATGGTCTATATAGATCTCCACTCGTTCCCCATATAGGTAATATCTCTATAGCTTTAGAGAAAAGACAACGACTGCAAGCTCCAAGTCATGAGTTGGATAAATCTTCTCATGTACTCGTAACTGTCTAAATGCATATACGATCACGTTGCCATGCTGCATCAATACGTATCCCAAGCCTTTTCTCGATGCGTCACTATAATTCACATAACCTCCTGATCTTGATAGAATAGTCAATACTGGCCCTGTGGTCAGTCGCTTCTTCAACTCCTCGAAAGCGGCTTGACACTCGTTGGTCCATATAAAATCTTGATCCTTGTACGTCAACCGAGTCATAAGCGCTGCTATCCTTGAGAAGTTCTCCATGAACCGTCGATAATATCCCGTAAGTCCAAGAAAACTCCTCACCTCCGATGCTGATTTAGGAACGGGCCATGTCTCGACTGCCGAGATTTTCTCTGGATCAACAGAAATACCATCTCCCGTAATGATATGCCTAAGAAACGAGACTCTCTCCAAGAAAAACTCATATTTATTGAGCTTCACATATAACTGCTCCCTACTCAAGGTCTCTAGGGCGATCCGCAGGTACTTCTCGTGCTCCTCGTGGCTCTTCGAATAAAAAAGTATGTCATCTATGAAGATGACCACGAACTAGTCCAAATACTGATGGAATACTCGGTTCATTAAGTCCATAAAGATAGGTGGAGCATTGGTCAATCCAAATGGCATGACTAAAATCTCGTAGTGTCCATATCTTGTCCTGAATACGGTCTTCGGGATGTTTTGCTTCTGTACCTTCACCTGGTGATATCCCGACCTTAAGTCTATCTTTGAGAACACCTTGGCTCTACTAAACTGATCAAATAAGTCATCAATATGTGGCAATAGATATTTATTCTTCATAGTCACTGCATTTAAGGCTCTGTAGTCGATCCACATATGCACTGACCCATCCTTCTTTTGTACAAATAATACTGGTGCTCTCCAGGGTGATACACTTAGCCAGATGAAACCTTTCTCCTCTAATTATTTTAATTGTGCCTTCAGCTCATCCATCTACTTCTTCGCCAATCTATAAACATGCGACGCTATGGGTGTTGCTCCCGGTGTCAATTCAATCGAGAATTCTACGTCTCTGTCCGAAGGTAGTCCTAGCAATTCCTATGGAAAGACGTCTTGGAACTCTGAAATGATGGGGTAATAAATAATATCGTCCATAGCAAGCTGAACACCATCAAGGGCTTCTGTAGATCCTCGTGCAAACTCAAGTTTCGGCTGGCCTGGTGCCTTAAAAAGAATTCTTCCTCCAAAACAGTCGAAGAAAGCGTGGTACTTGCTCAGCCAGTCCATCCCAAGCATAATATCAAAATTTGGCATAGGAAGGACTAAGAGTCGGGCATTCATCTCTCTGCCGCGAATCACTACAGGACAAGATCTACAAATCCGACTAACAGGTACAATTCCTCATCTGGTGAGAATTCTAACACAACTAGGTAAAGGTGTAGTGGCAATATTGTGCTTGGCAATAAAATTAGAAGATATGAACGAGTGGGTAGCTCCCGTATCAAATAATATCACATCAAGGAAAGTAAAAGCAAGAGTAATACCTGCTATAACATCAATCTCCTGATCCATGTCATCCACTTCTAGTGCAAAAGCTTGTCCATTCCTTTATAGTAGTCCATGACTGGCCCTCTTGAACTGATCCTCCTGAGTAGGTAGCGGTGGTCCTCGTTGAAATCCTCCGGCTGCTGGGGGTCGAGGTGCTCCTGGCCTAGTCATCTGCTGAACTGGCTTCGGTGCTGGAAGTGCTAGCCTCTGTATTGGCGGAGGAAGTGTCAATGCCTGCTGTATTGGACAGTCTCTCTCTATATGCTGTACAGAACCATACCTCATATATTGTCCCAAGCGAGTCCGACAGTCTCTCAAAATATGTTCGAGTTTCCCATAATAACTGCAGTGGGGCTTCTCCAAAATCTGGTACGGTACTGCTCTGTACTGATGCTACTGTTGCTGTGCCAAAGGACGTCCGATAGGCCCTCCTTGCTGTGTCCTCGTTGGTCCCTGCTGTGCCTTCAGTTGACCTCCTTTTTTCTTGCTGATGGTCTCTTGTAGCCTAGCTTCTGTCAATAATTCGGCATAAGAGATCCGGGACTGTGAGCTAGTGTAGTGTTGGAGCTCCTGAGTCAGTCCTCGATGAAACCTCTTAGCCTTCTCCAAGTCATTCGATATCAAGGCAATACCATATTTACTGAGACGACTAAACTCTGCATCATACTCGTCAACGGTCTTGTTCCCCTGCTCCAGATGGAGGAACTGATCATACAACGCATCCCTTACAGTGTCTGGGAAGTACTTCCTCTCAAAGCACTCAAAGAAATATTCCCAAGTCTGATGCGTGCCCAACTGGCGCTCCAATGATTTCCGCCAGTGATGAGCATTACCATTTAGCTGGGTCCTTACGCCTCTCATCCATAGATCTGTAGTCAGCTGTGATGCTTCTAATAACTTCTGGGTATGGGTAATCTAGTTTGTGGTCTCCGAACCAACTCGAGCTCGTGGTACTGGAACCAGTGCTTGGGCTGGTACAGGTGCTTGTGCAACCATTCTCTCAAGTGCTGCCAGAAATTCTCGCCTCTGCTCTGCCGCTTGCTACCTCTGCTCTACAGCCAGCATAGCCGCCTGCTGTCTCTGTTCCTCCATCATCATTTGGAAGAATTAGAACAGCTGTATCTGGACATCCCGTGGTGTCGATGAAACTGGAAAAGTCCTATTAGGTGATGCGAAAAGATTAGATGTAACTGGATTGTGAGTCTGTCCATCCGGTCCCGGAAGTCTAGGAGTCGTTGGGGCCTCTCTTCGAGTTTGGCCGTTGACTCCTGAAGGTGTGTCACCTCCTGTGGCAGTATATCCACTATGTAAATCCATCTCTCTGCAAGAGATGGACAAAACGATTAGAAGGATTACATGAATTAAACAGGATGCAAGCAGTTAAATAGGAAAGTTGAAAGGGAAGATAAGTTTTAGTCAAGCGTGGATGAGATCCTATACTCTATTCCTATACGCAGGCTTGTTCTGTACAATAACGTAACCGAGATAATATATTCGTTGACCTGCATAGGCCACCACAAAAATATGTCACGCCCTAGTCCCAAAATATATAGGACTAGGAATACGTAAGCATGCCAACCGTATATATATGGCGACTCCAATATATGGAAATCATAACACATATGTACGCTGTATTATGAATATCTAATCCACAAGTGGTAATATACTGTCAACACAAGTCACACGCAATCTATATCTTATCCACAGCATAAATAAAAAAATAGGAATAAATAACTGAATCTCAAATATGAAGTATCAAAGAATGATAGCCGGGTGGAAACAAATTCACTACCAATCGACTATACTAAAAACTAAATGAAAGAAGAGATCAAACTCTAATATAAGATAAATATCAATAAAAGAAATAGCAACTAGAATATCTATCAGCTACGATGAATCAAAGGTACTATGAGGGTAAGACCTCCTTAGTCTGGTATGAAGCGTCAGGTCCGGGTCTGTACTCCTGTGGATAATCCTGCCCGTCTATACCTGGAAAGGGACCAGGTCCTCAGAGGGACGTAACAAGATACATAGAAGCATGCCAATAAAGTACTAAAAAATAAACATCCAATGGGTCGCCTAACCATCTATGTGAATGCATTTTGAGAACAACTTTCTAACACGTGGGCTATCTGGCTAAAATGGGATTGGCATAATTCTCTCGGAGATTCAGGAGCCTAAAAAGCATGACGTCTTTTGAACCTCAGAGGCCGCCTGATAATAATAATATATATAGTGGTCATCATGATCGCGCATCTCCGACGGAGCGTACGGGTTAAACAAGGACAGTACAAAGGAGCCCAAATGCCTTACTTGTTGTTCTCCCTATCCCTTGCTCTAAGTATGTCACATCCATGACACGATAATTTCTCTAAATAACTGCCAGGTCTTCTAGCATGTAATTTATATCAGCAGTTATTCCTATCCGTCGCACGACCTATACGTATCAGTGGCCAGTCGAGTACGAAAGTTCGTATCCTATATGAGACTCACACTCGTTTAATAACAATGTCATGGCCAATGAAACATAAGAATGCCTTATGATAATTGGGTGGTCTCATAAACTAGGTCAACATGCATATGTATAAATAAAATAGAATAAGACGCCACCGTCATTGCACCCAAGTTATTCTTGGACGAGCAGATTATATAGCAGTTAAAATATATGAACTAAATAGACAAATATAAAATATATGCATCATATGAAATATAAATCACAGTATAATGACAAGGTATACTTGCCTGACAAGCAATCTATGTAGTGTTAGCGTCAAGACGTCAAGTATAGAGGATCAGAAACTATGGCCTCCGAATAAACGTCTCCGAATGCTGAAATAAATATCACCAACGTTCTCGAAATCAACGAGATAGCTAAAAAATACTACTATTTCGTCCAATTTGGATACAGGGGCAAAACGGTAATTTTGGATCAAAGCGAGGTCCATATGTGGCCTACTTTGCACCGAAATGTGTGCCAAGGGTAAAGGTCTCGAAATGGGATAAATTATAGGTCAAACAAATTCTAAACATCCATACAAACCCAATGGTATATCAAATTTTGGATTCCGGTGAGCCAAACACAATTTTGCCCTTAAAGTCAACCGTGGGGCCCGCAAATAGGCGGCTTGGTCAACTATCTCGGAACCGCATGAAACTTGGGTCACAGGACCAGCGTGATACCAAGAATCCAATGGCACAAGTTTTGTCGTATTCCGACGAGCGTACACAAAATGGTGCGATATTTTATAAAAGTCGTCGCTATCGTTTCTGCTGCGGCGCTTGCGTAGTCGCACGGACGTGGCCGACGGTGCTCTAGTGGCTGCACAGCCGCGGCGCTGGGTTGTGGTGGTCGACGTCGTGGAGGTGGAGAAGTCAGCGGCTAGGGTTTAGGGTTTTGAATCATATGGTATATAGGTATATATAGCGAATGAGGCGTGCGGGTTGTTGACGCGGTAGTCTGGGCCGTGGGGTCACTGTGCTCATGGGATTAGTTAAGTTGCAGGCTGTTGTTAGCTTAGGGCTTGAGCTGGGTTTGACTCGTTTTAATTTTTTTTTCCTATTCTTTCTTTTTCTTTTATTACTACTACTACTACTATTACTAATATTATTACTATTATTATTACTAGGATTGTTATTATTATTATTACTATAATAATTATTATTATTACTATGATTATTATTATTATATTTAATAAATATACATTATTTACATATATATTTGAGGTATAAAAAAATATTTGTTCCCAAAATACATTCTAAAAAAATCTATCCCTTTTCTTCAACGATTCCTAAAATAAAAATAATAGTCTTTGTGCAATAATTCTAAATGAGTATATACCTAGTAATTAATCCAATTAAATTTTATTTTCTATTTAACTAGGAAATAATATAATTAAACTAAATGATTAATTAGATTACTATAATATTTAAAATTTGGGGGTTTTATACTCTCTCTCGTGGATCTCTCTCTCTCTCTCTCTCGTGGATCTCCCTCTCTCACCAGCCCTCTCTCTCTCTCGATCTCCTCCTCACTCTCTCTATAGCTCTCTCGGCTCCACCACCACAACCTCGACCTAGATCCGGCACCCCCACCATGACCACCATCACTTTCGAGCACCACCATCATTGTCGTCATCTCCATCTCCTTCGTCTTTCTCGGTTCCCGTACCGTTATTCTTGGGACATGTGCACCTCAGTGTACGTGTTAATTTTTGTTACAGTGCTATCTTATTTCCTATTCTACCTTATTTCCTGTGTCACCTCGATCCACAGGCTTACTCGGGCAGCAGGACACCTCGAGCCCCGTGCTACCTTGTGCTATCTTGGGTTGTACACCACCTCAATTTTTGTGTCCCTTGGCCTTTGTGCTATTTTTTGTGATCCATGCAATGATGATTTATGTGCTACATCAATTTGCACACTTCATATTTCCTCGTACCTTGTGTGCATCTTTATTTGCGTGCATATTCTATTTTTGTCCGTCTCGATATTCGTGCCACATCGGATCTTGTATGTGTCTCGATCTATGTGCACATCTTGATATGCATGCCCATATCGATCCGTGTGCCTTGGTTTTTGTGTCAGATCCTTGCACCACTTGCGGGATCCGCACAGAATAGCCTTATGCCATCTCTTGTTATTTTTATTATATTTTATTGTTTGGTGCTGATATTTGTTTGTTGCTTCTTCTGACCGATGGATGTGCGATTTTGGGATTCAGAGTGTGCCGAAGACTTGCGTATCTAGTCGAGCCCTCTAAGCAAGTAACCCTTGCTCATGTGATAGTTTTGCGCCTATACGTTTCTCGTCCTGCATTTATTTATTTTAAATTATTATATTTTTAATTGTATATTTATAGTGGACTGGTAATTATTGTTATTAGTGTAGAATGGTTCGATATTGGGTTGACACCCATATTGAACAACTCGGATGGGACATCCACGCCTCCGAGGACACAAGCACGACCTGGTTATGAGCATCATTCCTATATGCCCCATGTCCGACTTGCGGTCGGATTATGGTTTGGCACTAGATTATTGGACTTGTTTATTGTGGTTTGGTTAAGGACAGATGACTATATGGTTGTGCGTCCTGTATGGCAATTCTTGTTGATTATGTTCACATGGTACCCTGTACACATTATACCGCTACTGTAGGCTGAGACTTAATGTTCTCGACTTGGAATTCTTTAGCGGGTTGCACCGAGTGGATATTCTATTTGTTTTGTTTTGCAGGTTATGTTCTGGTCCTAGAAATATAGGGGAGGTTCAGCCAAATATTTTTAGAATTTTGGTCGGTATTTTGATTTGGATTCTGATTTAGGAAATTGATGCATGGATTTATTCGGGGATTTGATTTGTTCGAGGGTTTGATTTGAAATTAATTGGAGAATTTATTCAGTAATTTGATTTAAAATTTGGTTTGGGAGATTTGGTTTAGGATCTTGGTTCATGATTTGATTCGATACTTGATTCAGGATTTGATTTGGGAACTTGATTCGGAGATTCATGATTCGATTTGGGGATTTGACTAAGGATTTGGTTTTATATTATATGTATAGTACTTATTTACCCTTGTTTATCAGATAGAGTAAGAGGTGTAGTTCTATGACGGTCTGCGACCCTGGTCCTTGTTTGGTTTAAGGGTCGTGGATCTACTCCAGAGTGGTTCATGCATTTCCTTACCGCTGTCCGACAACATTAATTATTAGATTCTTGTTTCCATATTTTTTTCAGATGTTGTCCTAGATTAACCTGATTGGACTAGCAGTTGCCTTATATCGAGATTGTGAACTTTTAATAAATTCAAGGATTGAATATTATTTTAAATTAGAAGTATAATCGTGGATATTGACTTGGCAAGCTTTTGTGTACTCTATTGGACTTTGCAAGCCTCGGCTAGAGGCATAATATTATTATTATTGGATTCTTGGACTTGGACTATTGTGCGAGTATTTCACGAAACAAGACAAATATCGAGGTTATTTATATTTAATTTTACCCGACTTTCCAAGTGCCCAGTACCTGTTACCTCTGCAATTTGGTAGACCTCAGTGATCTTGTATGATTGAGCAGCATGATATTTAGTAGTTTTATCCCTTATATATATATATAAATATATATATATATATATATATATGCGTGGATCAAAGAGCTGTGTACATGACATGGTGAGTCAATACTATCTGTGGCTGACCCAGTTTGGTGGGATCTATATTTTATATACCGGATGTTATGGGACTTGTCGACTGATAGCATGTGATCACTGGTTCGGTGGACTTTATAAACAGAAAATTTTACTCGACTGATTGACTTATCGTGTATCCTAACTTGACAACTTGTATCTGTGCTTATACATTTACTGCCTGCTATACGTTCCTATGTGCTATATGTTACATGTGCACTGAGGTGCGACATATTACTACATGCTACGTGTTATATGCTTCCTATACTTCATGACATGTAACATTATAAGATTTCTCCAGCACGGGCCTTGTAGTTGGTCAGCGATCATAGCTTAGCGTGGTTAGATTATGTTTATTGATTATTGTATTACGCTCTGGGCAGATATGAGATAGAACCGACAAGAACCAATGTGGATTCCTACACAGTGTACCCATACTGCGATACGATATTCTAGGATGATGATGATCATGTGACAACAATACGAGATTCTATATAACTATATGGTTAATCAGATAACTAAAATTGGTAGAAGCATTGGGAGGGAAGAAAATCCTGAAATCGTGCAAGCAGGCCTCTCATTGTAGTGCAAGACTAGTCCCCACGGATACTATGTATCATCTGCACTAGTTGAGTGCAGTATCTGATTACTATATGTACTATGCGTTCTATGTTATCTTAGCACGGTGGCCTTACGGGGGACCGGTGCATATTCTACGAGCTAAGCGATATTATTATTGGTTAGGCTTGCCTTGTTCGATCGTAACACGGTCTAAGGATTCCTATATTGTATTACTGCAGTAACCAGACTCCACCTAGCAAGCCGTAGGTATCTGAGTGGCCGTTCATTCATATAATTGTATGGTGTGTTGCTTGCTAGTCGGCTGATACATAGTCTGTCCCGGTGTAGTAACTCATTCTTTTGTCCTTGTTTAGTGTAGGGGTGGATTACTGTTCCGATGACAGATTATGAATTCTAGTTTATGATGCTTGTATTAGTGGTTGTTATGATAATTTATGATTGATTGTTGATTCCTTATCTATGGTATGCTGCTTTCTAGTGGATGTTAGTAGATGATGGATGTTACACTGTAGATGCTACTTAGTTTATGTTTATACTTGGTAATCATGCGTTGGTACTGCATAATTCTTTTACCCAGATTATTGCTCTTAATATATGTCTTTATGTTATATGTTTCTTGTTGGGTTTTATTCGTCCGTCCTTGAGCCTTCCATTCTGGTACTTGTTGTGGTTGGCCTGACCAACCCTGGATTGTTCCCAGATTGCCTGTGACTGACCCTATGTATCTTCCAGACCTGACTTGGAGGATGCGCTTAAGTTCCAAATCACATTGGAACTATGTGGGAAGGTACTCTCGTCTACATCTTTTCTTACTGTAGACTTCTTTATTATCATTTAGTATTTTTGACCATTTGGTCTTACCTGATTTCCAGTTGATATCATTCTTGCTGCTTATTTTATTGTGGTTGCCTGTGGATATGTGATCCGATTTTGGCCATAGATTGTATTTAATGCTAGGATACCCAATATGACTGACAGCCGCGACCGCCGTACGACGTTCTATACCTTGTACATGAAGTTGGCCATGTCCGTCCCCGTATTTATCCAATATTCTGGGAACGGGGCATTACAAGGTTTAATGGTGGCCCATGCAGGTCTTGATTTGAGATTGTTGGGTATCACGTGATTATTGATCTTAGTCCACGATTCCTTGGGATTCCTACTTGTTACACTTGTCCTTCGCTTCCTTGAACTTGTAAATTGGTCTCTCTCTGCCTGGACCTATCTTGCTTGATCCCTGTCTATTCGTTATTCTCTGCCTTTTTCCTTGTTTTGGGAGACGTGGTCCTGTAGTTGGACATGTCGAACGTTTATCAGATAAGACGTCGTCTTGTCTCCATCCTTGGGTTACTTGATATTTTTCTTGGGTTCTGTACTCTCTACCGATGCGTCACCTTGTTGTTCCCCTTGTTATCTCCTTCGTGCGTTGACTTTGTGTTGACTTAGTATCATTGTCGCCCTCTTCATTCGTTGATGTGCTTATCTTGGAAGTAGGATTATATCAGAGCTCAGAGTTTGCTAAGGACGTCAGAGTTGAAGATCTTAGAAGTATTTGTTGAGTGTTTAGTGAATATCCTTGTATCATTCAGCTTCTTTAACTCTAGATAATTCTGCCTTCCTGATTATCTATTCAGATGTTATTTTGATTCTAGATATATTTTTTGTAAATGATGTTTAGAATTGGATTTTTGGATTTTGAGTATTTTCCTGGAGATTGTCTTGTAATCTTGTTAGATGTTTGTAATTTTTTTTGAGTTGGACATTGGTTTTTGGATTTGATTTCTTTTGGATATTTGTTAAGAGTGACCGGACGACCTTAGTGTACCTTGACGACGTGGTAGCGAAAGCTGCAGCCACATAATCATAGTGTCATGGTGAATCTTCTGCAATCCATCCATATGGCGTGGTAGAGGATGACCGCGACACACATCATGATTCGATATGAGAAAACTATGGTCATCGATATGAGACAAATATCCTTGGACTTCATAATTTTTTTAGATTTTGCATGCTTTTGGGATTTTTGGTTTTCTGATATTGTTTTCGATATTTTGTACTTGTTTGATTTATAAATTTATTTCGTGTATGTGAGATTTGGATTTTCGAGATTATTTCGGATTTATTTCATGAGTTGATTTGTGTTGCTAGATATGGTTCTCTTCGACGTCTTCAGATTAAGATTTAGTTTATTTTTGATTTTTTTACTTGATTTTTGTAAGGTGGGTAGAATTTTCATGATATATGTACTAGTTTTGAAAACAATACTTAATTGATTTCAAAATTTTGAGGATGAAATTTTTGAAAGGTGGATAGGATGTCATATCCCTATTTTATAAATATGTATATGTTGGTATTTCAGAATTTGGGTAATTTTAAAAATTTATTTTATTTTTGGATCTTTGTTTGACTTGGATTGTTGAGGCCAATTTATTGTTGTTCCTGTTGTTAATTATTTTATTGTTGGTATTATTTAGTTATTAATTTTATTTGTGTTATTATTGGAATGAGAATTGAAATTTGCTGGTATTATTATTATTATTGTTGTTGTTGTTATTGTACTTATTATTATTATTATTATTATCATCATCATCATTTAAACCCAAACCCCAACTTTTAAACCCTAACCCTTATTTAACTCTACCCTTCCCTCACAGAGCAGCCGCTCACCCCCTCTCATTTCTCTCTCTCTCCCCTGCTCACAGATCCTCTCTCCCTCTCTATTTTTCCCCTCCCTGGCGATGAAACCCCCGGCCCCCTCCCTCTCTTTCCCGGTAACTCTCTCCCCCTCTCTCCTACTATGTTTCTTTCTCGTCCCTTCTCTGTTGTCTCTCTCACCTACTCCCCTCTCTCCCCTGCTCTCCCTGTTCTCTTTCGTCTCTCCCCTCTCCCTATCTCCTTCTCGAACCCCGACCCCACTCTCTCGTGGATCTCTCTCTCTCTCTCTCTCTCTCTCGTGGACCTCCCTCTCTCACCAGCCCTCTCTTTCGATCTCCCCCTCACTCTCTCTAGCTCTCTCGGCTCCACCACCACCACCCTGACCCAGATCCGGTTCCACCACCATGGCCACCCCTACTTACTAGCACCACCACCATTGTCGTTATCTCCATCTCCTTTGTCCTCATCGATTCCTGTGCCGCCATTCTTGGGACATGTGCACCTCGGTGTATATGTCAGCTTCGGTTCCCTCGCCACCCCGTTTTCCGTTCTACCTTATTTTCTATGTTACATTGATCCACGCACTGCCTTGGGTAGCAGGATGCCTCGAGCCCTACGCTGCCTCGAGCATCGTGCTATCTCAGATTGTACACCGCCTCAGTTTTTGTGCCCCTTAGCCTTTGTGTTATTTCTCGTGATCCGTGCCATGATAATTTATGTGTACGCACTAACTTGAGTGCTGTATCGATTCGCGTACTTCATATTTCCTCAGACCTCATGTGCATATTGATTTGCGTTCATATTCCATTTTTGTTCGTCTCAATATTTGTGCCACATTAGATCTTGTGTGCGTCTCGATCTATGTGCACATCTTGATATGCATTCCCGTATCGATCCGTGTGTCTCAGTTTTCATGTCAGATCCTTGCACCTTTGTAGGATCCGCATGGTATACTCTCCTGCCATCTATTATGATTTATGTTATATTTTATTATTTGGTATTGATGTTTGTTTGTTGCTTGTTCTGACGACCTCGATGGATGTATAATTTTGGGATCTAGATTGTGCCAAAGACTTGCGTATCTAGCCGAGCCCTCTAGGCAAGTACCCCTTGCTCCTGTGATGGTTTCACGCCTATGCGCTTCTCGTCCTGCATTTATTTATTATAAATTATTATACTTGTAATTGTATATTTATAGTGGATTGGTAATTATTCCTATTAGTAATGGTTTAATATCGGGTCGACACCCATATTTAACAACTCGGATAGGACATCCACACCTCCGAGGATACGAGCTCGACCTGGTTATGAGCATCATCCCTATATGCCCCGTGCCCGACTCCCGGTTGAGTTACGATTTGATACTAGATTATTGGACTTGTTTATTGTGGTTTGGTTAAGGACAGAAGATTATGTGGTTGTGCGCCATGCGCGGAGATTCTTGTTGATTGTTTTCGCATTGTGCCCAGTACGCATTGTAGCCCTGCCGGAGGCTGAGACTTAGTGTTCTTGACTTAAGATTTTACGGCGGGTTGTACCAGGTGAGTATTCTATTTATTTTGTTTTGCAGGTTATATTCCGGTCTAAGAAATATCGGGGAGGTTCTGCAATTTTTTTTTAGAATTTTGATCGATAATTTGATTTGGATTCTGATTTAGGAAATTGATTCAGGGATTTGATTTGTGGATTTGATTGGTTCGAGGATTAGATTCAAAATTAATTATGAAATTTATTTATTAATTTGATTTAGAATTTGGTTTGGGAGATTTGGTTTAGGATCTTGGTTCATAATTTGATTCAATACTTGATTCGGGATTTGATTTGGGAACTTGATTAAAAGATTCATGATTCGATTTGTGGATTTGACTCAGGATTTGGTTTTATATTATATGTGTAGTACTTATTTACCCTTGTTCGTCGTATAGAGTAAGGGTTGTAGTTCTACTTGGGAGACGGTCTGCGATCCCGGTCCTTGTTTGGTTTAAGGGCCGTGGATCTGCTCCAGAGTGGTTCATGCATTTTCTTACTACTGTCCGACGACATTAATTATTAGATTCTTGTTTCCATATTTTTTCCCAAGTGTTATCCTAGATTAACCCAATTGTACTAGCAGTTGCCTTATATTGGGATTGTGAACATTGGATAAATTCAAGGATTGAATATTATTTTAAATTAGAAGTATAATCGTGGGATATTGACTTGGCAAGATTTTGTGTACTCTATTGGACTTTGAAAGCCTGGGCTAGAGGCAAGATATTATTATTATTGGATTCTCGGACTTGGACTATTGTGTGAGTATTTTGCAGAACGAGACAAATATCGAGGTTATTAATATTTAATTTTACCTGACTTCCCAAGTGCCCATTACCTGTTACCTTTACAATTTGCTAGACCTCAGTGATCTTGTATGATTGGCCAGCACGATATTTAGTGATTTTATCCCTTATTTTATAAGGAGGATATATATATATATATATATATATATATATATATATATATATATATATATATATATATATATATATATATGGTGGATCAAAGAGTTGTGTAGATGACATGGTGGATCAAGAGTATCTGTGGCTGACCCGATTTGGTGGGATCTATATTTTACATACCGGGTGTTATGGGACTTGTCGATTGATAGCATGTGATCACTGGTTCGGTGAACTTTGTGAGCAGAGAATTTTACTCGACTGACTGACTTATCGTGTATCCTGATTTGACAACTTGTATCCGTGTCGATATATTTACTGCCTGCTATCCGTTCCTATGTGCTATGTATTACATGTGCACTGAGATACGACATATCTTGCTACGTGCTACGTGTTACATGCTTCCTATACTACGCGAAATGTGACATTAGATGATTTCTCCAGCATGGGCCTTGTAGTTGGTTAGTGATCATAGATTAGCATGGTTGGATTATGTGTATTGATTATTGTATTACACTCAGGGCGGATATAGGTTGGACCCGACAAAAACCAACATGGATTCGCACACAACGTACCTGTACTGTGGTACAACATTCTAGGATGATGATGCTCGTGTGACTGCGGCACGAGATTCTATATAACTATATGGTTAATCAGGTAACTAAAATTGGTAGAAGCATTGGAAGGGAATAGAATCCTAAGATCGTACATGCGGCCGCTCATTGTAGTATAAGGCTTGTCCCCATGGATACTGTGTATTATCCACACTAGTAGAATACAGTATCTGATTACTATATGTACTATGTATTCTATGTGATCTTAGCACGGTGGCTTTACGAGGGACCGGTGCATACTCTACGTGCTATACGATATTATTATTTGTTAGGCTAGCGCTGCTCTATCATAGCACGATCTGAGGATTCCTATAATGCATTAATGGGGAAACCTAGACTCACCTATCAACCCGTAGGTATCTGAGTGGCCGTTCAATCATACAATTGTATGGTGTGTTGCTTGCTAGTCGGCTGGTACGTAGTCTGTCTCGGTGTAGTGACTCATTCCCTTGTCCTTGTTTGGTGTAGGGGTGGATTACTATTCTTATGACAGATTACTGATTCTAGTTGACGATGCATGTATTAGTGGATGCTATGATAATTTGTGATTGATAGTTGATTCCTTATCTAGGGTATACTGCTTTCTAGTGGATGTTAGTAGATGCTGGAAGTTACACTATAGATGCTTCTTAGTTTATATTTATACTTGGTAATCGTGCGTTGGTACTGCACGATTCTTTTATCCTGATTATTGCTCTTATTATATGTCTTTATGTTATATGTTTCTGTAAATCCCCTAGATTTATTCTGTAGATAGCTAGAGTGAATTTGGAAAAAATTTGGTTTTTGGTAGCAGATGTCGAGGTTTAGAGTAGAAATAATTTATCTGGTAATTAATTCAATTAATTAAAACTCTTGGCGCGCCCTATCTTTGTTTGATTATTCGGAGCCCAATATCAGCCCATAAATTCCGTTCAATTATTGTACTTCTAACCTGACCCGCCAAATTAGGCATTGGACTTTTCCGTCTTTTAAAATCAGTTTTATTGTGCTCTAAATTAATTGCGCAACATTCCGAAAATCATAATCCAAATTTAATTCCGTGTCGGACACCTGTGTCGTTACCCTAAATTTTGGGATACCAACTTAACCCGTTGAGCCGGACCAACTAAAGGGTCCAAGACTGACTCCAAGCCCCTACTATTTTTGGCCTTTGCGTCATTCCCGGATTTTGACCCCAAGTGCCCCCAATTAATTTAAATTCGCGGGGCACTTTATTTCCATTTAAATCGGGGATACCAACTTTGTAAATTCTATTTTTAATCCTATTTAATTCCAATACCTTTCTAATTAAACCCGTGCCTAACGCACAACACCCTCTCACCATGAAAATTGCTAAACATATTTTTCTCCGCAATTTTTGTATCATTTTATGTGTTCATGCAATTTCTCGAATTTAAGGGGCTAAGTTGCAAATAATGAAATTATGTGTCATCACCCTATTGGCTATGAACAATGGAGAGGTCCCAAAATGGGGTCCCATTTTCACCCATCAATTCACCCCTCATGAAGAAACCCACTTCTCTTCATGATAAATCACAACCCTCCATCAATTCACCACTCCCCTAAAAAATATCCTATCACCTCACCCCCATCCTCACACATCCCAACCGGCCCTAATCCCAAAGAAAACTTCTCTCTCTCTCTCCTCCCTCCATACACTCACAGCCATATGCAAATTCTCCTTTTATTATTCTCCTTCTTCCCTTCTTCTTCTCCTTCTTCTCCCACTTCACTTTGATGATCCGGCCAAGGCTCCTCTCAGGCCAACCCCCGGCCAAGATCCCCACCGGCCATCGGGCTGCTGCGCCACCCGCACCCAGGCCTCGAGCCCCGGCGAGCTCCGGCCCGCTGCCATCTTCACCTTCACACCGATCGGGCTCCAGCCACCTCCCTCCAGCAATGCCACGGTCCGACCCCGCTGCGCTTCGACAGCACTCCGGCACTGTGCAGCCGCTGTCCCGGCGACGAGCTGCCTCCCTCCAGCATGCCGGCGCAGCCCAGCTCCGGCCGAGCAGCGCGACGCGACTCCGCCACTGCTACACGTGACTCCGGCGACTGTGCACCACACTCCGCCGCACGAGCCGCTCCACTGTGCAGTCCGACCAGTGCAGCCATCGACTCCGGCGACACTGTGCAGACCACCCTCCCCCGCGTCGACTGCTCTACCCCGATCCGAACAGCGACTGTTGCTCCGGTCGATCCTGCAGCACCCATATCGAGCACACCGCCACCTCCACGCCTGATCTCCCCTGGCCGAGATCCTTGATCTCCCTCGACCTGCTATTTTCCCGCCGCAGTACGGCTACTCCGGCTTCTCCACGAGCTGCTGCACCACCGGCAGAGCACCCCACATTCCGGCCAGCGGCCTAGCAACTCCTCCCCGCGACTTCTGCCACCACCGGCCTCCACGCTGCCGTCACCTTCGACTGAGCTTCTTCTCCCCCAATCCCCTCCGCCCCGCTGCCACGTCCAGCACCCCGCTGCCACGAACTGATAGCCACCTTCGTCCCGCCATCATTCTGACTATCCGGCGAGACTCACGCCAACGTCCACCGTCAGCTCCACTGACATCATCACCCACATCAACCCCTCTGGCCAGACCCTTCGACAGCGGCTGCCAGCACCTCGACCACCTTAGCATCACCACCACTCTTCACCCAACTTCGGCCAGTATCGCCGCCTCGCCGAGGTAATCGACTCCGCTATCTTTATTGTTGTGTATTTTGTTTTTATGTAGGGTTAGTTTAGTGTTAATATATAGTGTGTATACTTCATGAGAGTTTATGGTTGTATAGTTTTAAGCCTTAGGGTTTGATTGTATTTGAATATTAGGAATTCTATGCAAGTAATGGTAAATTGCTAGGTTGTTTATTTATGGGTTAAAATATGTGATGATGTTCAGGGGTTGAGGATGTGTAATACCTACAACTGATGTTTGGGAATGACTCAAAGAGAATAAGGTTAGGTCTTAAATGCTAAATGAGAAATTGTTAGGAAGTAACGGGAATGACAGTCCTTATATATGGAGAAAATAAATTATAGTTTGTGGATGATGTATGTTTAAAGAAGGAATACTTATTTGTGAATTCATGTCATTGGAACTTCACCATCAGGTAAGATGTTTATATATGGGAAATGGTAGCTAGGGTTTTGAGTTATATATGTGAACATGGCTTGAGGTTGTGTTTAATGAGGTTCAAATATATTTCTAGTATTTAAGTAATGATGAGATAAATGATTAGCGTAGTGTAATACTTGAACTACGGGATTAAGGTTTATATTGGCTAAGGCTAATGATGATTAGTGCGAATATGGATCTTAATGACTTGAGGTTGTGTTAACCTGTTTTAGGGTTTTTGTAGTGTAGTGACCTTGTAACTTATGTTTTAGGAAGTTGGATTTGGATGTGGTACTTGGATGGAAATTAGGTTGGGCTTCTACATAAATTATCATAATTTAATTAAAAATATGTGCTCGAGGAGAATAGAGTTTTGACCTTGGAGTCAACTAATCGGGATGTATCGTACATGGTGGAAATGTTAGTTTATTTTCGGAGAATTAAAATCGAGAAGAATATACAGATGACTAGTGGATGGCCTATCGTACCGTTAGTCAGTTGTAGTCAGCCCTCTAGTATCTTGCCCTTGTGAGTCGTAGAATAGATTATTAATTCTGGTTTGTATCTCTTCACTAGGTACTGCAGGACCTGAGGACTTGGACGCGGTACCAGATCCCGTCATCAGCAGCCGCACGCAGGCAAGTGTACCTTGCCACCCCGTATTTCAGATTACAGTTATTTATTGTTCTTTATGTACATTGTGCACGTACTTATATTGACGCTCGATACTTCACGTCCGGATCACAACCGGGTGCTGACATTCGTCATAACGTATTAGAAAAATTATTAGATGCTTAGTAGCACCTCGATGTGCGTACCTGAGTATATCGATACCCCAGGACACACTCATACACTGTGATCGTGCCAGATTCCTGTATCCTGATACTGACATCATGACCAGAGACTGGGACGACCTTAGGGTCGCGTCTGTTGAGTTATCTTTCGTGTGTCGAGACTGTTAGATAGAGGTTCAGGTTCAACGCACAATCGTTGACCGCTTGGGAAGGGAAAGACAGTTACTAGACATTTGGGCTACTCTGCACGCGCTTAGATACCTGTATCTAGTGTAGCTGTTTCACCCGTGTGACTCTTTACCCGGAGCTGCGGTACGTGCCGTGTGTTTCCGTGTCCGGAGCTATGGTTTTATTTTAGAAAGTCCATGCGTCGAACATTGTCTTTAAACTGTGTCACACTTGTTTGGTTATGATAGAGTACCCTGTCGTGCACTTGTACTTTCTGTTTACTTGGCAAGTTGTATTTCTGTACCTTGTTACGTCCCTCTAAGGACCTGGTTCCCTGCCAGTTTTGCAGCATAGATGAATACGGAGCATTTGGAGTTGTTGCTGGAGTTGCACGTCTTGTGGGCATGGTACCAGGTACTCACAATATATCTACCGGCATTATGGTTATTGTTTATTTCATCTGCTGTTGTAGCCTAGTTTTTATAGACTCATACTTCTTCTCGAGTCTATTCGAGTTAGTGTGTTATTGGGCGGCCGACTCTAGCACATATAGCTCTTTCTTGTATACTGTTGTACATTGTGGATTGAGACATAGAGTTTTACATTTATGGGATATCTAGATAGTGCCCTTTTATATTACAGCTTATACGTATTCGAGTCAGACCAGAGTCTGGTCGAATGCGTAGCTGGCGTGTCACGTATTCCTGGTCCTGCGTATTTTGGGACTGGGGCGTGACAGTTTCTTGTTGGATTTTCTTCGTCCGTCCTTGAGACTTTCTTTCTGGTACTTGTTGCGGTTGGCCTGACAACCTTAGATTTTTCCCAGATTACCAGTGACCTACCCTATGGATCTTCCAAACCTGGCTTGGAGGATGCTCTTCAGTTCCAGATCACATTGGAACTGTGTGAAAAGGTACTCTCTTCTACATCTTTTCTTACTGTAGATTTCCTGATTATCATTTAATATTTTGACCATTTGGTCTTACCTGATTTTCAGTTGATATCATTCTTGCTGCTTATTTTTATTGTATTTGCCTGTGGATATGTGATCAGATTTAGGTCATAGATTGTATTGTTTGCTAGGATACCCAACATAACTGACAGCCGTGACCGCCGTACGACGTTCCTTGTACGGGGGAGCTGGCCATGTCCGTCCCCGTATTTACCTAGTATTCTGAGAGCGGGACGTGACAATTAATAAGAAGTCTAAAAAATGGACATTGTTCACTTACATGGCCACCATCACCAAATGTCTATTCTTTCAGTGATATTGAACTATAAATGGTAGATATGTCACAATTTTATAAGGGGGGATGCTTGATTAACTACAATATTTTAAGATACAAAGAAGTAAAATATGGTGTTACAGACCCATTAGATGCTAATTGGGTTAGATGCAACTAATGTTATTAATATTTTCTGCTTTATTGTTGTTTTGTTATTGCATCAAATGAATGCAACTACTGCATATATTTAGTGCTTGTCTGCTCCCCAGCGTGCAACTGTTTGATTAATGTCACACAACATGTACATGTTGTTGTTAGCAACAAAGTGACATACTTTATTCCTTTAAAGTTTTTTGTCATTTCAAGCTAATTTAAAGAATACAAGAAGACACCATTTACAATAATCAGAACTAATGATTTGTCAACTAGTCAAACTTATAATTAATTACTAATTTTAAAAAAATAGAAGAAGACTTGTTTTTGAAAAATTTACCCCCTCCCACCCCACCACCACTACCACCACACACACGTAAGAAACATGTAACTTATGATGTCATGTGTCTTTTTATATCCCTAAACATATGGATATGTATTTTAAAATAGTAAAAAAATTAATACATTCATAACGTTTATCTATAGTGGCAAAATAAAGATAAATTTGTAACATTCTACAAACATTGTGAAATACACAACTTTTATAATATTTTATTATAGTTGTTGAATATAACCTTTTTACAATATTTTTAAAATATTGTAAAAATATAATACATACACAACGTTTATATAAAGTGGTAAAATAAAATTAATTTTGCAATATTGTAAAAGCTAAAAAGTTTACAACAGTTGATAAACGTTGTTGAATATGACATTTTTATAATATTTTAAAAATATTGTCAAAATTAATTACTTTGACAATATTAAAAAAATGTTGTCAAAATTAATAAGTTTCACAATGTTTTTAACGTTTGAATAAAAAATGTTGTATGCACAAGTATTTTACAACGTTTTTACAATAAAGGTTGTCGAAGACTCCTAGTTTTTACAATATTTTCATGATGTGTTGTAGATGAAATATTGTAAAAGTAGTTTTTTCTTTTAGTGGCGGACCGTATGTCTCCGAAACCTCCGCTACCATGAGTCACACGTAATCCCGTTACGAAATTAATGACGCGACTATCCTTGGAAAACTTTTAGGCTCAACGGATCTAGAGTTAAATGGTTTTTCTTTTCTTTTCTTTTTCATTTTGTTTCTTGACTGACAGAGAGTGCAAATATCCAAAAAAAAATACCAAAATTTCTCCTCCAATTGTAAGGTAAAGCGAGTCAGTTCAGGATTTGTTGTACCTCAGGCGCAGGAACAAAATCTATTCTAAAATCAACGTGTTTGTAATGTGGCTCAAATCATATTTCTCTAAGGGTCTGATTGGTAATTGTATGGGTAGCGGTTATGAGGTATTTTTAGAGTACCGGTTATGAGAGGTCCGATTTTTGGTTATTTTAAGTAGCAGCTTTTAAACCAGTCCGACCCATGCTTGGTATTTATTAACGAGCGATTATGAAAGTTTTTTACACGAATACAATTACCTATATGCCCATATATAAACATAATGGTCTCGAGTGCGGAAACTGCAATCCAATCCATGCCTCGATCATGATGAAGTCCATATTTGATCAAAAAATATAAACACATGAAATAATAGGAACGTCTGGATAAAAGTAGAAGATAAAGATTTAAAAAATTTACCGAAAAAGTAGCCATAGTTTGTAAGGAGTAGATGAAAAACATAACTAAGAAAGAAAATATATGATAGGATATTAATAGTTAATTTACCGGAAAAGTAGCCATAGTTTGTAAGGAGTAGATGAAAAACATAACTAAGAAAGAAAATATAGGATAAGATATTAATAGTTATAATTATATATTTTTGAAGAGTATATAAATAGAATAAAATAATAAATCGCTCAAAATTTACCGATTTACGATGTTTATAAAGGCACCCAAGATTATATTACAACGATTTTATGAGATTTTTGAGTCGACCAAAATCGGTGCCTCAACAAAATTAACAAATATGAATTTTCATAAAGACTGGTTAAAAAACAAAAAAATCAATAAAAATATCGTTAGCATGCAGACCCTAGGTTCTTTCATTTCTAGTAGTGCCTGCTCTATGATTACATTTTTGTGAAAAAGATTCCAACAGAAACTTTACCACTTGAAGACAATGCCAAAGTTTTAAGCCATAACTGTACCATAGATATCATATTTCAAGGCCAGTAGCACCCTTACTCCAAGGCAATTATCCCCCACTTTACTGCAAACAGCTTCCATTCGTTTGTAAAGCTTCCATCCGTCGTAATGTTATGACCGTCAGTATCAAGCGATTCCTTGCATTCCAAACATAGGAAGCTAGTAACTTTTGGATCATTTGATTCCTTGCCTCCTCTCCCTAACATGCCCAGCTCTTTTCAGTTTAATTTCTTCCTATCGAATTCTCGGCTGGTCACTTCCTCCCCTATATCGTTCCTCCACTCAATCTCTCCTCTCGCATTGTTACCATGCTTCAGAAACCAACCAAGGAAGACAATTTCCATCTAGTGTTGGAAGAACAAGAGCGCGACAGAGGCCATATCAACAATCATCATCACTTGGATGATCACCAGCTAGAAGCCCAACAGATCACCAGTAGTACTAGTAGTACGCCGACTCATCCTCCTCCTCACAGATCCCTTTTCCGGCCATCGTTTCCCCGCCGCACCAGCCCTCTCGTGTGGGCCACAGCCGTCTTCTGCGCCCTCCTCTGGGCCCTCATCATCCTCGGAGGCCTCGCCGTCCTCATCGTATACCTCCTCTTCCGCCCCCGCAGCCCGCGCTTCGAGATCTCCAGCGTCACCCTCAACGGAGCCTACCTCGACTCGGGGACCCTCCTCAACGCCGACCTCACCATCCTAGCAAACTTCTCCAACCCGAACCACAAGGTCGACGTGTTCTTCCGATACGTAGCCGTGGACGTGTTCTTCGACGGGACGCTGATAGCGACCCAGGGCGTCGATCCGTTCGGGGAGAGGGCGGGGGAGTCGGCACTGCGGAGTTTGCACATGGTGTCAAGCGAGGTGGCGCTGCTGCGGGATCAGGTGGACGCATGGAGGAGAGAAGTGGGAGGCAGTGACGGGGTGAAGATGGAAATTAAGAGTTCGTTGTTGACAATTTCGGATTTTGTTGGTACCTTCTTACGTATCCCTTATTCCTTACACGGGAATTGCAAGATTGCAGTTGGTGGACCTCCGACTGGAGTCCTACTATCGAGTAACTGTACCACAAAACATCGATTTAATGTAAAAGGATTAAATTTTTAATTTTGTAATTTCATCTTTTATTTTATACATACAACTTACTCATAATTTTAGATAAATGTTTGTCCTGCTAATAACCAAATTTTTTTTATACATGACACAGATAAAAACATATGGCAATCATAAGCTATCAAACACTCCACCTATGAATTTATAGAGTAAAAATGTGTAGAAAGACTTAATTGATTTATTTCTCAAAGAGGGAGTGCATATATATAGGAGGAGGCTAGGCTCCTCCTTACATTCTATCCAATGTGGGACTAAATAAGTTCTCATAACTCAGCACCCCCCCTCAAGATGGACGATAGATATCAATCATCCCCATATTGTTACAAAAGATGTCAAACTCTTTAGAATCTAAACCTTTAGTTAAACAATCAGCTAATTACTCCGCTGATTTCACATAGCTCAAAGTCAAAACTTTTCTATTCAGCTGCTCCTTGATGAAGAACCGATCAATCTCCACATGTTTGGTGCGATCATGCTGAACTGGATTGTTTGCAATATTAATTGCTGATTTGTTGTTACACCAAAGTTGCAGGAAGTCTCCTCTAAACAAACGTATCTCAGCCAACAAGCTCTTCACCCACATCTTCACTCACAGGCTAACTGCCATAGCCCTGTACTCGGCCTCAGCTGTACACCTAGCCACTATATCTTGCTTCTTGTTGCGCCAAGATACAAGATTACCTCCAACAAAAATACTATAACCTGTAGTGGACTTGCGATCATCCATACAACCCGTCCAATTGGCATCACAATATCCTTTAACTCTCAGATGTCCAGAACTTCTGAACCATAACCCCTTTCCTGAGCTTCCTTTAATATACCTGAGAATTCTGCGAACAACCTCCATATGCTGCTCTCTAGGATCATGTATATATCTACTCACCACACTCACTGTATAAGTAATATCAGGTCTCGTATGACATAGATATATAAGCCGACCAACTAATCTTTGATATTGCTCCTTACTCACCGGATCACCACCCTCAACATACAACTTATGATTCTGCTCGATAGGAGTAGAAGCAACCCTTCAATCCAGCATTCCTGTCACTGAAAGAAGGTCCAGGGCGTACTTTCGCTGAGAAAGCACTATACTCTTTCGTGACCTTGCAATTTTAATTTCGAGGAAGTACTTCAACTGCCTCATATCCTGAACTTCAAATTCCTCTCCGAGACTTTTCTTCAGCCGTAGGATCTCCTCAGTATCGTCACCAATAATTACAATATCATCAACATAGACTGCAAGAATAGTGATACGAGTCTTGGAGTGCCTATAAAATATAGTTTGATCTTTATTGCTGCCTATACCACATACCATATACTACAAGCCTGAATCTATCAAACCATGCTCTCAGAGACTGCTTTAACCCATACAAAGAGTTCTTCAATTTGTATATCTTTTCCGTTGCTTGTGAATTAGCAAAGCCTGATGGAATCTCCATATACACCTCCTCCTGGAGATCCCCATACAAAAAATTATTCTTGACATCTAGTTGATGTAGTTGCCAATTGAAGTTGGCAGCACATGACACCAACACTCTCACACTGCACAACTTTGCTACTAGAGCAAATGTCTCGTCATAGTCTATACCATAAGTTTGGCTATAGCCTTTAGCAACCAATCTGACCTTGTACTGTAATTTTTTTCCTTTGGAGTCTACTTAACAGTATAAACCCATTTACATCCAATAACACGCTTCCCAGCTAGCAGTGGTACCAGGTCCCATGTGTCATTCTTCTTCAAGGCCTGAAGTTTCTCCTGTATGGCACTCACACACCTAGGATCATGCTCAGTTACCTGCCATTTGTTAGGTACAAGCACTGAATCTAATGATACAATAAAGAACTTATATACAGGTAGAGTGGATGCATATGAAATATAATATGCAATATCAGTATCCTAACTGCCTAACTTAGTTGGAGGTTCTCCAGCATTGACTCTAAAAGTTCTACGAAGCAAGACATGAGTATTAGAAGCATCAGAGAAAAAATTGTTACCAGGTGACTCAGGTGGATGGATTGAAGAAGGTCCTGGAGAAGAGGGACTTGGGCATCAGCATTTGTGGGTACTGGTATAGGCACAGAAGGAGAAAGCTCATAATACTCATGCTGCTCATGCTCCCTATATACTCTCAGCTCCCTTGATTGTCGGATCCACCTGAGACACCATAACTTCTTTGTGACTCAAAAGGACATATAATCATACCAACCATGATGCCACTCTCATTATCCCCCTCTCTACTAACATTAGTAGAGCCATCCTCGAACAAGAAACTTAACTCTGCCTTCTCCCCATAAAATGGTTCAAACTTTCGAAAGGTCACGTCCATACTGACAAACAACCTTCTTTCAGTGGGACACCAACACTTTTATCCTTTCTGACTTGATGAGTAGCCCACAAAGATATATTTAACTGCTTGTGGATCCAGTTTGCTCACCAACATTTTGTGATCTCGCACAAAATATGTGCAACCAAACACTTTGGGTGGAATAATAAAAATATTAGAGTCCAAGAGCATCTCACATGGTGTCTTCATCCCTAATACTCTTGATGACATCCTATTAATTAGATAGTCTGCTGTCATAACAACCTCAATCTACAAAAACTTTGGCACATTTATTGTCAACATCAAAGAATATGCCACTTATAGTAGATGCCTGTTCTTGCGTTCAGCCACCCTATTCTGAGCACGAGTATCTAGACAAGTGGTTTGATAAAGAATTCTCTGACTAGAAATAAATTAACAAACTCCTTGTTGGTGTACTCGGTCCATTATCTGTTCGAAGAATATTCACATTTACTCCAAACTTGGTCTTTACATAAATCGAGAAGTCTTAAAAATATTTGTACACCTCAGATTTCTGCTTAATCATGTAAATCCAGGTCATATGTGAGAAAAAATTAATGAAGGTAACAAACCATCTTAATCCACTGATGGAAGTAGTAGGACACAGTCCCCAAATATTGGAATGAACAAGTGCAAATGGCTCAAGACTTCGAAGACCAACCATTTTATAAGTAGAACGTGTATGCTTCCCAAGTTCATAAGCATTATAAAAAACCTTTTTTTGTCTACTTTATGCATTATCTCAGGTTCTAACTTATTCAAACTATCAAAAGATAAATGCTTCAATCTGCAGTGTTGAAGCATTGCTTCTGTCTCTGGCCATCCACTAATAGTAGCAGCGAGCATTGCTGCCTCCCTGTCCAGGTACCAAAGGCCATCACGCCTGATGCCAGTCCCAAGCCTCTTTCCCGTGGCCTTCTCCTGGAAAGAACACATATCCCAATAAAAAAGAATAATATAATTCAATTGATCAATGAGAGAGCTAACAGAAAGTAAGTTGACCAGAAATGAAGGAACATGCAATACAGATGACGAGGTAACAGATGAAGTACAATGGACCGAGCCAGTACACCTAATAGGTTGGTATATCCCATCAGCAGTCTGAACTATCTTGGGATGCATATTTTTGCTCGGATAATATAATACAAACTCACTAGATGCACCTGTGATATGCCTAGTTGCACCTAAGTCTATGATGTAACCAGTATAAGATTTAGTGGATGCAAATATCTGAACCGGGATTCAGTTGCCCATATGAGTAGCATAACCAGTAAAGTTACCATGTAGGTAGTGTCAGCCAGATCCTTAGTGGCTGTCCCTTTCTCTTAGAACTATCAACCTGAAGCTTGAACTGACGTAGTTCCTCCATCTCTGTCATCTTGGCTCCAGTCATCTTAGTAATGGTCTCCTCTGGCACAGCTAGGTTAGCAACTCTCCGGCCTCCATGTCCCCTGCCTTCTTGACCTGTACGTCCACCTCTCTGTCCTCTGCCTCCTCGGCCACGACTAGAATTGTGGGGTTGAGGGCAGTTATAACTGAGGTTCCCTTTTTTTTTGCAATTGTAGCACTCCCTGTAATCGCTGATGGAAGCTCTAGGAATCACCAATGCCGAGCGGACAGCGGGTGAGCTCTCATCTTTTATCACATTCTGTCTGATCTTCTCTTGCTCTATCGATGCAACAGCCTTATCCAGGGATGGAAAAGATGGCAGATGACACATTGCTGCCCTCCTAGCCTCAAACTGTAGATTCAGACCCGAGAAAAAATGAGCCACATGCCTACGCTGAAGGTATTATTTCCCAAGGAGAATATCTGTCGGGTTTATAATAATAGCAGATCATAGTGATCCAAGTTTGCCCATAAGCGACATAGCTCCGCTGCATACTGGAGTACTATCTATTCCTAATGTGTGGTAGCATCAATCTTTTTTTTTTTAACTTCCATTATCAACATGACACTTCCAGCTCCAGAGTACATCCCAGCAATGTCTTCCAAACATCAGCTGCACTACAGATTGACTCCACCAATATCCTAGCTAGGGATGGAGACACATAAGTCAGCAGCCAAGAAACTACCAGAGAATTAAGGTGACTCCATTTTCTCCACTCAGCACTCGTCTTAGCCTCTCGCGCAGTGCACTCTACCTTCACATATTTTTTAAGTCCCTTGGTCCGAAGGTTCAACAACGCTCTTCTAGACCAACTTAGGTAGTTTCTTGTCCCCTTAAGTTTGATGTCATTGGGTAGCAACTATATCTTCTTCATCACCTACGACGATTCTGGTGCAGCCACGACTGCCTTACTGGATGATGTCTCCTCTAATTTGGCCTGAAACACCCTAGCCACACCCTCTAGTATCTCCTTCAGCTCCTAATTAGTCACAAGTGTTCCCATCACTAAAGTTGCTCTTATCGCAAACTCAACACAAGGATGAGATTAAACACAACTCAAACGCAGGTCATGCGCCTACATGCGATCAAGGCTTTCTCCATCTATCCTTACACCTCCAAGTTTATGCGATAGGAGGGGTACATGATAGGTAGAACCCGCCAGAACAAAGGCTAGGGATATAGATCTATGCAAATCTTTTTAGGAAGTATGATGTCTAATCTCAGAACTGTCACGCCCCAGTCCCAAAATACGTAGGACTAGGACACGTAAGCATGCCAGCCGTATGGATATGGCAACTCCAATATATGGAAACCAAATCCATATGTACGCTGTAATATGAATATCAAATCCACAAGTGGTATAACATGTGTCACAAGTCACAGGGTACAATCTAAATCTCATCCACTAAAATCAAATATGAATAAATAACCAGTATCTATGAAATTAGATCTCAATATGAAGCGTCTAAGGATGATAGTTGGATGTAAACAAATCCACTACCAACTCGAATATAAGAGCAAATACAATATGAGTACAACACAATAAACACTATATAAGTATACCAGCTATCAATCACGGGCTCGAAGAGATGACATCCCCGAATCATATGTAGCCATCCGGATCTGCGCTCCTGCGAATACTCAAGAACAAATACACCTGGCAGGGGACCAGGTCCTCAGAGGGACATAACAAGATACTTAAACACATGCCAATAAAGTACTGAAATAAATATCCAAAGGTGTCGTCTAACCGTCTAAGTGTATGCAGTTAAGAACAACTTTCCCAACGCGTGGGCTATCTGGCTAAAATGGGATTGGCATGGTTCTCTTAGAGATCCAGGGGCCTACAAAGGCACGTCATCTTTTGAACGACGGAGGCCCGCCTGATAATATATAATATATAGTGGTCATCATGACCGTGCATCTCTGACGGAGCGTACGGGTTACACAAGGAAAGTGCAATGGAGCCCACATGTCTTACTAGTTGTTCTCCCCACCCCATGCTCTAAGCATGTCATGTCTATGACACGATAAACCTCTAATAACTGCCAAGTCTACTAGCATGCAAAGTTTCTAACAGTAGTTATTCCTAACGCACGGCCCATACGCACAGGAGGCCAGACCTGTCACGTAGTCCATGATCTATATAAGACTCACACTCGTGTAACAACTATGTCATGACCAATGAACCTAATAATGCTATATGATAATGGGGTAGTCTCATAAACAAGGTAAATGCAAATACATAAATAAAAATATATCGTGACGACACCGTCGCGTGCAGTTTATATAACAGTTAAAATATATGAACTAAGGACAGAAAATAAAGATGCATGCAACATATGTAATATAAATAACAGTACAAAGGCAAGGTATACTTGCCTGGCAAGGAAGCTGTAATGTACCAATAATCTGCTCCAGAAGTCACACAGAACAAATCTAATATCCTCGGGGTACGCGTACGGTACGACGGTGAGACTAATAACGATGCGATGATGGTGGTGACTATAACGACGATAATGGATTGATGGTGAGATAACGATGATGAGATGCTGCTGATGATGACGAGGACGATGGTGTTGACGAGGACGATGACAGGGATGGAGATGTGAGCGATGGTGATGAGGAGGACGATGATGTGATGATGACTAGGGCGATGGTGCGATAACGATGATGGGATGATGATGATGGTTACAGATGACGAAGATGGTGATGTGTATGATGGTGATGACGAGGGTGATGGTGGTAATGAAGATGACGAGGCAATGATTAGGGTTTTATGTGTTGAGGATGGATGATGATGATGATGATGATGCCAAGAACGATGATGGTGATGACTAGGATGAGGATGACGAGGATGACGACGGTGTCAATGATGACGATAGGGATGGTGAAGGTGTACATAAGATGATGATGGAAGCGATGATGATGATTACAACTACGGCGACGATGATTATGTCGATGCTCAAGGTGAAGATGGTAGTGATGATCATGATGTTCATGGTGATTGGTGAAGTTGTGGCTGCTGATGACTGAGTAAAGGTGTCGGAGAGGAATACATTGACGACGAGTAGGGGCCAGAGAGAACCGGTAGTGGTGTGACTCGACGCTGGGTTGCTTGCGGCGCGTGTCCAGGCCAAATATAATCTCTGGTCGACACAGCGGTGCCATAAGAGAATCATGCAAGGAGAAGCGGTGGTTCGGCCTCGATGAGGGTAGGACCGATGTGACGAGACTGATGTTGGCTGGAATCTGCTGATGCTCGCCAGTCACATCGGGTTCGAGTAGCACGCGCCGGTCTTCCGTGTCAGCCGACGCTGTGGCCACATGCAGTTGTCGGCAGAGGATTTATGGAGAGCAGGGTTCAACTGTCGTCAGAATGTCGGGGTCTTCAGTTGTACTTCGAGGGACGTCGGAGGGAGGTCACCCGGGTCTGCGTGGGGGAGGTCATGGCGGGTTATCTGGACGGAAGTCTTGGAGGAGGTTGACGAGTTGGAAGTTCTGGTTATGGTGGTGATGGTGATGTAGGGTGGAAGGAGGCTCCAGCGGCTTCAGGCGGTTGGCGAAGGCCGGAGGAAAGTCGACGTGGTGGTGGAGGTCATGTAGGCTGCTCCGGAGAGGGTGGCTGGAGGGGATACAGCTGCTCCGGTGAGGGTGGCCGGAATTGAGGGTGAAGAATAGGGTTGGGTTAGGGTTTCGGTTGGAGTTGAAGGAGGAGGGTGATGGTGATGAAGGAAATTAATGGAGGAGGAGTTGGTTTTGCATGTGGGGGATGAGGATGATGGTAGCATAGGGTTTAGGGCCGGCCAAGTACACATGGGGATGGGGTTTGCATTGGGAGGGGGGCTATGAGGAATATATATATATATATATATATATATATATATATATATATAACTAGGTGAAGGTATTGAGTGGTGGAGATGGCTCCATTTGAATGTGTGGTCTAAATTCAACATGAGGGGAATATCCAACCAAAGGAGGAGAGAGGGGATGAGTGGAACGGTCAAAGGGAGGGGGTTTGGTTCTTCATTTGATTTAAACCAATAGGATGGTGACACCTTGCTACACTTTTGCAATTAAGTCCCCAACAATTAGAAAATTGCACAGGAGGTAGGTTTTGGGATTTTGGGAATAAATAAGGGAGAATGAGATATTTATACATGTAGAAGTTTAGGTTTGGGTTAGACCTAGGAAGTTTGGGCTTTGGGTTCACATGAGGATGTTGGGAGGGCTAGAATTTGTATTAATTAAATGCAAGGGTAGATTTAATATACGGGACGATGTGTGCGCGTTGTACATCCCGAAAATTATAAAAAAATCCACGTGAAGGGAAAATTGGGTTTCTTCACGTTTTGTCCAACGGTGGGGGCACCTCAATGCGTTTTTGCATAATAGCCCCCAAACAATTGGAAAATTGCACAAAGGCAGAAAATTAGGTTTAATTAATTAAATCGATGCGCACGATATTCTAGAATTAATTAGGAGTACGTGGGATTAAATTAGATGGGACACAAGTGTCAGGGGCATAGAGGTACAGTACAGAATATTAATAAAATTTGGGTTGCACAAAACGGTCAAGGTTGTGTCTCCAATTTCGATTGGAACGCACAAGGGTACTGAGTTAGAATTTATTTATAATTAATAAATAACATCTGCGACGTTTATTAAGCGACTAAAATGTAGCACTAGAGAGCAATATTATAAGTTGCACAAGGGTCAGAATAGTAGGCGGGCATGTCTAGGATGAGGTTGTGAAGTTTGTAGACAGGCAATGGCTAGTGAGGTACTCCAATTATCGAAGCAACGGTAAGGTGCGCTACACGATATTTAATTATTGTATAATTAAATAAAAGTGGTGTTCTAATTCTGATTGGTTCAAACTAGCCCTAGTTTTACTATCTAAACAAAGTAGGCCTAATTTTGGGTGAGGGGGTTTACAATCTACCCTACTTAAAATAGTTTCGTCCTCGAAATTAAACTAGGGTAGGGTTTCTCTATCTAACCTCACTTGATTACAGTCTAAGGAATTCTCCTTAAGTTAACATTGCAGTTTCTACCAAACTTAGAATTTACCCATCTATCATCTAAGGCTATACATCTAGGAAGGCTATGTCCCAAATTATTTAGTCATGTTATTGAATCCTTGAAGTTTTTTAACACAAAACATAACATCTATGATATGCCCTTAATCATTTATAACAGAGGGCCACCAAGTCATATGATTAGTCTATGGGGTATACCTAGCACAATCAATGTATCACTTATTTCCAAGCACGAGGTTTCATCTTTTCGAAACAAGGGAAGACGAAAAACAATGGTAGAGAGTTCAAGGAGGGGTAATAGAATGGAAGTATGGGAATCAATGTGTTTAAAGGATTCAGATGGGAATTGTCAAGGCAGTTGTGGATTGAAACACTATTTGGTAATTTCTTATTCGCATGCTCACATCGGTGCAGTTGTGTACTTGATGCTTTGTCGTATCTAGAGGGTAAGTATATTTTTCTACTGGTCAACTATACATTTCAATCCACGTAAAGTAGTATTACGAAGGGCAAACCAAATGTACTAAGGTTAGCTAGACCTTAATATACAGATTCTGATTAGACAATGTACTAGTAGGCGTCCCCAATAATACAATATCATGATCAAGCTTGATAAAAGAATAAGCTTGCAAAACTAGGCTATGAAATAGCAGCATAGGTCGAGATAGTAAAAAAAATATAAGTATGCTAGATGATGATGAAAGGAGGTACAAATTAATTCAAGTTCACAAAAACAAAACAAAATAAGCAATAATAATAAAAGACTCTACAATCTCTAAAGTCGGTGTCATTTGGTTATACTTGTCTAAGTCGCTAGTCGACCAAATAGGGATAAGGCCTTAAATTTATATAGTCTAAATGTTATCTTCTTATGCAAGTCTAAAGTCGGTGTCATTTGGTTATACTTCACCAATGGGATAAGAGGACTGTGTGATACTAGGTGGCGAGGCATATTACTCAACTTAGAATAATAAATTAATACGCTAATGCTTTAAAGAAAATATAGGAATTCCTATTAAGGTTTACAAGAAGGTGTCTTCGTGCTTATTAGAGTATCCTATTATATAGGTCATGGTCATCTTAAGTCTTAGTCATAGTGCTTATAGAACAAGTATCAATAGTAAGGATAGAAAAGTTACTGGTCGTCCTGGGGAAAGGGATCTAGCTTGTATCGAGGTGGGGGTACATGCTACGCAATTTAAACTAAGGGATAATCACCAGTTCACAATCTATAAGAATAACTTAAACCATCAAGTTCTAACTACTAAGCACACAACTTCAAAATTTAACATTAACAACTATAATCTTAGCAACTATATGTCCTTAACACAGAATAAAATCACATGGCCTACAATCAGAAGTGTCAGATGGAGAGAAGAAACGTAATCAGTCGTCGTACACTAGCGAGCGCTATGGTCACAGGGGAACAATATATGAAATAGAGGGGCTCTAGATAGCATCATGGTTTTCCAAGGGAAGTGGTATGCTAGTTGCCATGTTCGGGGTATGATCAAGAAAAAGTGTTGATTACATTCCTCTAGGCTTCCTAGGGTGCTGTCTACTAATAACAAGATAATGACATAAGTTTTATAGTTCTCCAATACTATCCAATTATGAAGGTTAGGTTCAGTCCTGATGTTCAATATAGGTTCTCCATTGGTTCCTCAATACTAGGGTCAAACATTATGGTAAAACTTCTAACTATCTCTAGTAGTGTCTATACTACTCTCAAGTCTTTGTAATACGTCAGGGGGTAATGGTAAACCAATTCTAGAGATAAGGAATTCTAGGGTTTACTAGATATTCTAAACTTAGTGGTGTGTCTATATTCTCGTTGTATTCTTAAAAGGTGTGCTACCCTAATTATCATCCTAATAACTGGGGTTCCTATATTCTAGCAGAAGGCTATACTTAAAGAACTATTAGAGAAGTATAGGAATCAAGCATGATACAATTGTTCGAATAGAACAGAGAGGAGAAAGATGAATCATAGTCAATTATGGATGAGATCCTATACTCTAGTCCTATGTGCAGGCTTGTTCGGTACAGTAACGTAACCGAGACAATATGCTCTCGACCTGTATGGGCCACCACAAAATTATGTCATGCCCCAGTCCTAAAATACGTAGGACTATGACACGTAAGCATGCCAGTCGTATGGATATGGCAACTCCAATATATGGAAACCAAATCCACACGTACGCTGTAATATGAATATCAAATCCACAAGTGGTATAACATGTGTCACAAGTCACAGGGTAAAATCTAAATCTCATCCACTAAAATCAAATATGAATAAATAACCAGTATCTATGAAACTAGATCTCAATATGAAGCGTCTAAGGATAATATTTGGATGGAAACAAATCCACTACCAACTCGAATATAAGAGCAAATACAATATGAGTACAACACAATAAATTCTATATAAGTATACCAGCTATCAATCACAGGCTCGAAGGGATGACATCCCCGAATCATATGTAGCCATCCGGATCTGCGCTCCTGCGAATACTCAAGAACAGATACAACTGGCTGGGAACCAGGTCCTCAGAGGGACATAACAAGATACTTAAATACATGCCAATAAAGTACTGAAATAAATATCCAAAGGTGTCGCCTAACCGTCTAAGTGTATGCAGTTAAGAACAACTTTTCTAATGCATGGGCTATCTGGCTAAAATGGATTGGCATGGTTCTCTTGGAGATCCAGGGGCCTACAAAGGCACGTCATCTTTTGAACGGTGGAGGCCCTCCTGATAATATATAATATATAGTGGTCATCATGACTTCGCATCTCCGGCGGAGCGTACGGGTTACACAAGGAAAGTGCAACGGAGCCCACACGCCTTATTTGTTGTTCTACCCACCCCATGCTCTAAGCATGTCATGTCCATGACACGATAAACCTCTAATAACTGCCAAGTCTACTAGCATGCAAAGTTTCTAACAACAGTTATTCCTAACGCACGGCCCATACGCACAGGAGGCCAGACCTGTCACGCAGTCCGTGATCTATATGAGACTCACACTCGTGTAACAACTGTGTCACGGCCAATGAACCTAATGATGCTACATGATAATGGGGTAGTCTCATAAACAAGATCAATGCAAATACATAAATAAAAATATATTGCGACGACACCGTCGCGTGCAGTTTATAACAGTTAAAATATATAAACTAAGGACAGAAAGTAAAGATGCATGCAACATATGGAATATAAATAACAGTACAATGGCAAGGTATACTTGCCTGGCAAGGAAGCTGCAATGTACCAATAACCTGCTCTAGAAGTCGCGCAGAATAAATCCAATATCCTCGGGGTACGCACACGGTACGATGGTGAGACTAATGACGATGCGATGATGGTGGTGACTATAACGACGATGATGGATTGATGGTGAGAAGACGATGATGCGATGCTGCTGATGATGACGAGGACGATGGTATTGACGAGGACGATGACAGGGTTGGAGATGTGAGCGATGGTGATGACAAGGATGATGATGTGATGATGACTAGGGCGATGGTGCGATGACGATGATGGGATGATGATGATGGTTATAGATGACAAAGATGGTCATGTGTATGATGGTGATGACGAGGGTGATGGTGGTAATGAAGATGACGAGGCAATGATTAGGGTTTTTTGTGTTGAGGATGGATGATGATGATGATGCCAAGAACGATGATGGTGACGACTAGGATGAGGATGACGAGGATGACGACGGTGTCAATGATGACGATAGGGATGGTGAAGGTGTACATAAGATGATGATGGAAGCGATGATGATGATTACAACTACGGCGACGATGATTATGTCGATGCTCAAGGTAAAAATGGTAGTGATGATCATGATGTTCATGGTGATTGGTGAAGTTGTGGCTGCTGACGACTGAGTAAAGGTGTCGGAGAGGAGTACATTGACGACGAGTAGGGGCCGAAGAGAACCGGTAGTGGTGTGACTCGACGCTGGGTTGCTTGCAGCGCGTGTCCAGGCCAAATATGATCTCTGGTCGACACAGTGGTGCCATAAGAGAATCATGCAAGGAGAAGCGGCGGTCCGGCCTTGATGAGGGCAGGACCGATGTGACGAGACTGATGTTGGCTGGAATCTGTCGATGCTCGCCAGTCATAATGGGTTCGAGTAGCACGCGCCGATCTTCCGTGTCAGCCGACGCTGCGGCCACATGCAGTTGTCGGCAGAGGATTTGTGGAGAGCAGGGTTCAACTGTCTTCAGAATGTCGGGGTCTTCAGTTGTACTTCGAGGGACGTCGGAGGGAGGTCACCCGGGTCTGCGTGGGGGAGGTCATGGCGGGTTATCTGGACGAAAGTCTTGGAGGAGGTTGACGAGTTGGAAGTTCTGGTTATGGTGGTGATGGTGATGTAGGGTGGGAGGAGGCTCCAGCGGCTTCAGGCAGTTGGCGAAGGCCGGGAGAAAGTCGACGTGGTGGTGGAGGTCGTGTAGGCTGTTCCAGAGGGTGGCCGGAGGGGATACGGCTGCTCCGGTGAGGGTGAAGAATAGGGTTGGGTTAGGGTTTCGGTTGGAGTTGAAGGAGGAGGGTGATGGTGATGAAGGAAATTAATGGAGGAGGAGTTGGTTTTGCATGTGGGGGATGAGGATGATGGTAGCATAGGGTTTAGGGCCGGCCAAGTACACATGGGGATGGGGTTGCATTGGAAGGGGGGCTATGAGGAATATATATATATATATATATATATATATATATATATATATATATATATATATATATATATATATATATATATATATACCTAGGTGAAGGTATTGAGTGGTGGAGATGGCTCCATTTGAATGTGTGGTCTAGATTCAACATGAGGGGAATATCGAACCAAAGGAGGAGAGAGGGGATGAGTGGAACGGTCAAAGGGAGGGGGTTTGGTTCTTCATTTGATTTAAACTAATAGGATGGTGGCACCTTGCTACACTTTTGCAATTAAGTCCCTAACAATTAGAAAATTGCACAAGAGGTAGGTTTTGGGATTTTGGGAATAAATAAGGGAGAATGAGATATTTATACATGTAGAAGTTTAGGTTTGGGTTAGACCTAGGAAGTTTGGGCTTTGGGCTCACATGAGGATGTTGGGAGGGCTAGAATTTACATTAATTAAATACAAGGGTAGATTTAATATACGGGGCGTTGTATGCGCGTTGCACATCCCGAAAATTACGAAAAAATCCACGTGAAGGGAAAATTGGGTTTCTTCACGTTTTGTCCAACGGTGGGGATACCTCAATACATTTTTGCATAATAGCCCCCCAACAATTGGAAAATTGCACAAAGGTGGAAAATTGGGTTTAATTAATTAAATCGACGCGCACGATATTCTAGAATTAATTAGGAGTATGTGGGATTAAATTAGATGGGACACAAGTATCAGGGGCATAGAGGGTACAGTGCAGAATATTAATAAAATTCGGGTTGCACAAAACGGTCAAGTTTGTGTCTCCAATTTTGATTGGAACGCACAAGGGTACTGAGTTAGAATTTATTTATAATTAATAAATAACGTCCGCGACGTTTATTGAGCGACTAAAATGTAGCACCAGAGAGCAATATTATAAGTTGCACAAGGGTCAGAATAGTAGACGGGCATGTCTAGGATAAGGTTGTGAAATTTGTAGACAGGCAATGGCTAGTGAGGTACTCCAATTATCGAAGCAACGGTAAGGTGCGCTACACGATATTTAATTATTGCATAATTAAATAAAAGTCGTGTTCTAATTCTAATTGGTTCAAACTAGCCCTAGTTTTACTTTCTAAACAAATTAGGCCTAATTTTGGACGAGGGGGTTTACAATCTACCCAACTTAAAATAATTTCGTCCTCAAAATTAAACTAGGATAGGGTTTCTCTATCTAACCTCACTTGATTACAGTCTAAGGAATTTTCCTTAATTTAACATTGCAGTTTCTACCAAACTTAGAATTTATCTATCTATCATCTAAGGCTATACATCTAAGAAGGCTATGTCCCAAATTATTTAGTCATGTTATTGAATCCTTGAAGTTTTTTAACACCAAACATAACATCTATGATATTCCCTTAATCATTTATAATAGAGGGTCACCAAGTCATATGATTAGTCTATGGGGTATACCTAGCACAATCAATGTATCACTTATTTCCAAGCACGAGGTTTCGTCTTTCTGAAACAAGGGAAGACGAAAAACAATGGTAGAGAGTTCAATGAGGGGTAATAGAACGGAAGTATGGGAATCAAAGTGTTTAAAGGATTCAGATAGAAATTGTCAAGGCAGTTGTGGAATGAAACACTATTTGGTAATTTCTTATTTGCATGCTCACATTGGTGCAGTTATGTACTTGATGCTTTATCGTATCTAGAGGGTAAGTATATTTGTCTACTGGTCAACTATACATTTTAATCCACCTAAAGTAGTATTACGAAGGGCGAACCAAATGTACTAAGGTTAGCTAGACCTTAATACACAGATTCTGATTAGACAATGTACTAGTAGGCGTTTCCAATAATACAATATTATGATCAAGCTTGATAAAAGAATAAGCTTGCAAAACTAGGCTATAAAATAGCAGCATAGGTCGAGATAGTAAAAAATAAATATAAGTACGCTTGATGATGATGATAGGAGGTACAAATTAATTCAAGTTCACAAAAACAAAACAAAATAAGCAATAATAATAAAAGACTCTACAATCTCTACAATTATCATACAACCTCCTTGTCTAAGTCGCTAGTCGACCAAATAGGGATAGGGCCTTAAATTTATATAGTCTAAATGTTATCTTCTTATGCAAGTCTAAAGTCGGTGTCATTTGGTTATACTTCACCAATGGGTTAAGATGACTGTGTATACTAGGTGGCGAGGCATATTACTCAACTTAGAATAATAAATTAATACGCTAATGCTTTAAAGAAAATGTAGGAATTCCTATTAAGGTTTACAAGAACGGGTCTTCGTGCTTATTAGAGTATCCTATTATATAGGTCATGGTCATCTTAAGTCTTAGTCATAGTGCTTATAGAACAAGTGTCAATAGTAAGGATAGAAGAGTTACTGGCCGTCAAGGGGAAAGGGATCTAGCTTGTATCGAGGTGGGGGTACATGCTACGCAATTTAAACTAAGGGATAATCACCAGGTCATAATCTACAAGAATAAATTAAACCATCAAGTTCTAACTTCTAAGCACACAACTTCAAAATTTAACATTAACAACTATAATCCTAGCAACTATATGTCCTTAACACAGAATAAAATCACCTGGCCTATAATCAGAAGTGTCAGATGGCACTAGTTGAAAGATGAAGAGAAGAAACGTAATCAGTCGTCGCACACTAGCGAGCGCTATGGTCACAGGGGAACAATATATGAAATAGAAGGGCTCTAGATAGCATCATGGTTTTCCAAGGGGAGTGGTATGCTAGTTGCTATGTTCGGGGTATGATCAAGGGAAAGTGTTGATTACATTCCTCTAGGCTTCCTAGGGTGATGTCTACTAATAACAAGATAATGACATAAGTTTTATAGTTCTCCAATACTATCCAACTATGAAGGTTAGGTTCAGTCCTGATGTTCAATATTGGTTCTCCATTGGTTCCTCAATACTAGGGTCAAACATTATGGTAAAATTTCTAACTATCTCTAGTAGTGTCTATACTACTCTCAAGTCTTCGTAATATGTCAGGGGGTAATGGTAAACCAATTCTAGAGATAAAGAATTCTAGGGTTTACTAGATATTCTAACTTAGTGGTGTGTCTATATTCTCGTTGTATTCTTAAAAGGTGAGCTACCCTAATTATCATCCTAATATCAGGGGTTCCTATATTCTAGCAGAAGGCTATACTTAAAGAACTATTAGAGAAGTACATAAATCAAGCAGGATACAATTGTTCGAATAGAACAGAGAGGAGGAAGATGAATCATAATCAATTGTGGATGAGATCCTATACTCTAGTCCTATGTGCAGGCTTGTTCGGTACAGTAACGTAACCGAGACAATATGCTCTCGACCTGTATGGGCCACCATAAAAATATGTTATGCCCTAGTCCCAAAATATGTAGGACTATGACACGTAAGCATGCCAGCCGTATGGATATGGCAACTCCAATATATGGAAACCAAATCCACACGTACGCTGTAATATGAATATCAAATCCACAAGTGGTATAACATGTGTCACAAGTCACAGGGTACAATCTAAATCTCATCCACTAAAATCAAATATGAATAAATAACCAGTATCTATGAAACTAGATCTCAATATGAAGCGTCTAAGGATGATAATTGGATGGAAACAAATCTACAACTAACTCGAATATAAGAGCAAATACAATATGAGTACAACACAATAAACACTATATAAGTATACCAGCTATCAATCACGGGCTCGAAGAGATGACATCCCCGAATCATATGTAGCCATCCGGATCTGCGCTCCTGTAAATACTCAAGAACAGATACACCTGGCAGGGGACCAGGTCCTCAGAGGGATATAACAAGATACTTAAACACATGCCAATAAAGTACTGAAATAAATATCCAAAGGTGTCGCCTAACCGTCTAAGTGTATGCAGTTAAGAACAACTTTCCCAACGAGTGGGCTATCTGGCTAAAATAGATTGGCATGGTTCTCTTGGAGATCCAGGGGCCTACAAAGGCACGTCGTCTTTTGAACGGCGGAGGCCCACCTGATAATATATAATATATAATGGTCATCATGACCGCGCATCTCCGGCGGAGCGTACGGGTTACACAAGGAAAGTGCAACGGAGCCCACACGCCTTACTTGTTGTTCTCCCCACCCATGCTCTAAGCATGTCATGTCCTTGACACGATAAACCTCTAATAACTGCCAAGTCTACTAGCATGCAAAGTTTCTAACAACAGTTATTCCTAACGCACGACCCATACGCACAGGAGGCCAGACCTGTCACGCAGTCCGTGATCTATATGAGACTCACACTCGTGTAACAACTGTGTCACGGCCAATGAACCTAATGATGCTACATGATAATGGGGTAGTCTCATAAACAAGATCAATACAAATACATAAATAAAAATATATTACGACGACACCGTCGCGTGCAGTTTATATAACAGTTAAAATATATAAACTAAGGACAAAAAATAAAGATGCATACAACATATAGAATATAAATAACAGTACAATGGCAATGTATACTTGCCTGGCAAGGAAGCTGTAATATACCAATAACTTGCTCCAGAAGTCACGTAGAACAAATCTAATATCCTCGGGGTACGCGTACAGTACTATGGTGAGACTAATGATGATGCGATGATGGTGGTGACTATAACGACAATGATGGATTGATGGTGAGATAACGATGATGCGATGCTGCTGATGATGATGAGGACGATGGTGTTGACGAGGACGATGACAGGGATGGAGATATGAGCGATGGTGATGACGAGGACGATGATGTGATGATGACTAGGGCGATGGTGTAATGACGATGATGGGATAATGATGAGGGTTATAGATGACGAAGATAGTGATGTGTATGATGGTGATGACGAAGGTGATGGTGGTAATAAAGATAATGAGGCAATGATTAGGGTTTTATGTGTTGAGGATGGATGATGATGATGATGCCAAGAACAATGATAGTGACGACTAGGATGAGGATGACGAGGATGACGACGGTGTCAATGATGGCGATAGGGATGGTGAAGGTGTACATAAGATGATGATGGAAGCGATGATGATGATTACAACTACGGCGACGATAATTATGTCGATGCTCAAGGTGAAGATGGTAGTGATGATCATGATGTTCATGGTGATTGGTGGAGTTATGGCTGCTGACGGCTGAGTAAAGGTGTCGGAGAGGAGTACATTGACGACGAGTAGGGGCCGGAGAGAACCGGGAGTGGTGTGACTCAACGCTGGGTTGCTTGCGGCACGTGTCCAGGCCAAATATGATCTCTGGTCGACACAGCGGTGCCATAAGAGAATCATGCAAGGAGAAGCGGCTGTCCAGCCTCGATGAGGGCTGGACCGATGCGACGAGACTGATATTGGCTGGAATCTGCCGATGCTCGCCAGTCACAGCGGGTTCGAGTAGCACGCACCGGTCTTCCGTGTCAGCCGACGCTGCGGCCACATGCAGTTGTCGGCAGAGGATTTGTGGAGAGCAGGGTTCAACTATCGTCAGAATGTCAGGGTCTTCAGTTGTACTTCGAGGGACATCGGAGGGAGGTCACCCGGGTCTGCGTGGGGGAGGTCATGGCGGGTTATCTGGACGGAAGTCTTGGAGGAGGTTGACAAGTTGGAAGTTCTGGTTATGGTGGTGATGGTGATATAGGGTGGGAGGAGGCTCCAGCGGCTTCAGGCGGTTGGCGAAGGCCTGGGAAAAGTCGACGTAGTAGTGGAGGTCATGTAGGCTGCTCCAGAGAGGGTGGCCGGAGGGAATACGGCTGCTCCAGTGAGGGTGGCCGGAATTGAGGGTGAAGAATAGGGTTGGGTTAGGGTTTCGGTTGGAGTTGAAGGAGGAGGGTGATGGTGATGAAGGAAATTAATAGAGGAGGAGTTGGTTTTGCAAGTGGGGGATGAGGATGATGGTAGCATAGGGTTTAGGGCTGGCCAAGTACACATGGGGATGGGGTTTGCATTGGGAGGGGGGCTATGAGGAATATATATATATATATATATATGTATATATATATATATATATATATATATATATATATATATAGGTGAAGGTATTGAGTGGTGGAGATGGCTCCATTTGAATGTGTGGTATAGATTCAACATAAGGAGAATATCCAACGAAAGGATGAGAGAGGGGATGAGTAGAACGGTCAAAGGGAGGGGGTTTGGTTCTTCATTTGATTTAAACCAATAGGATAGTGCACCTTGCTACACTTTCGCAATTAAGTCCCCAACAATTAGAAAATTATACAGGAGGTAGGTTTTGGGATTTTGGGAATAAATAAGGGAGAATGAGATATTTATACATGTAGAAGTTTAGGTTTGGGTTAGACCTAGGAAGTTTGGGCTTTGGGCTCACATGAGGATGTTGGGAGGGCTAGAATTTGTATTAATTAAATGCAAGGGTAGATTTAATATACGGGGCGATGTGTACGCGTTGCACATCCCGAAAATTACGGAAAAATCCACGTGAAGGGAAAATTGGGTTTCTTCACGTTTTGTCCAACGATGGGGACACCTCAATGCATTTTTGCATAATAGCCCCCCAACAATTGGAAAATTGCACAAAGGCAAAAAATTGGGTTTAATTAATTAAATCGACGTGCACGATATTCTAGAATTAATTAGGACTACGTGGGATTAAATTAGATGGAACACAAGTGCCAGGGGCATAGAGGGTACAGTACAGAATATTAATAAAATTTGGGTTGCATAAAACGGTCAAGGTTGTGTCTCCAATTTCGATTGGAACGCACAAGGGTACTGAGTTGGAATTTATTTATAATTAATAATTAACGTCCACGACATTTATTGAGCGACTAAAATGTAGCACCAGGAGCAATATTATAAGTTGCACAAGGGTCAGAATAGTAGGCGGGCATGTCTAGGATGAGGTTGTAAAGTTTGTAGACAGGCAATGGCTAGTGAGTTACTCCAATTATCGAAGCAACGGTAAGGTGCGCTACACGATATTTAATTATTGTATAATTAAATAAAAGCCGTGTTCTAATTCTAATTGGTTCAAACTAGCCCTAGTTTCACTATCTGAGCAAATTAGGCCTAATTTTGGGTGAGGGGGTTTACAAGAACCCACGTTGAGATCAAAATTAGTGGATCACATAAGAATTTCTCTCTGATTATCCACAATCCAATGAATAACTCGCCTACACCAGCGTATGATGAGGACAAGGTCGGCAGCAGTGTACCCTACTTCCCGCAGGTTCGACAACACCCACAGGGGGCATCGACGTACCCTGCTTTCCACAGGTTTGACAACACCCACATAGGACGTCGACGTACCCTGCTTTTTGCAGGTTCGACAACACCTACCGAGGGGACGTCGATGACGGAGAAGAGGTACGGTGGTGGAGAAGAAGAAAAGAGAGAAAAATTTATTACGGAAAAAGATATTCATAATTTTGGCTCTGATACCATATATAATGACTTAATTAATTTATTTGTCAAAGAGGGGGTACCTATATATAGGAGGAGGCTAGCCTCCTCCTTAGTTTCTATCTAATGTGGGGCTAAATATGTTCCCATAACTCAACAAAATCTATTATTTTTAGGTGCAACTATTATCCTCTATAACTTATTAGGATGCCAATGGGAACCCAATTTTGAAAGAAAATTTGGACTTGTGGATTTAGCCATCCAACACTAAAATATAAAGTCGTACCATGGTACATTTAGGAATACTTTTGGAGTTGGATAAAACTTCATTTCTAACTCTAAAACATAATTTGCCTTAAAAAAACTCTAAAACATAATTAAACTTAGAGTTAGCAAAACTTTAGTATTATTAAAAAAATTAAAATTCCAATATCTTTTAACTTTTTTAAGTAAATTCGATACTAATTTCGAATATCTAAATATTTCCTAACTTAAATATAATTTCAGTTTTGTATATAGAGATTTGTCATCTCTAGTTCTAGTTTTAAATCTTTACTTTCAAATAAACATAACTTTATTTGTCATCTAATTATTTTTATAATTTTGAAATAATATTTAAATTAAGATTAACGCAAATTATTCCAAACTGTACTTTAACAATCATGGTAATGTTCAGATTTATTTTTTAGTCTATAATCTTATTGATCAATTTTCTTACTGACCTCTGGGTTGAACATGGAGGTTTTACCGTAAAAGTGCATGATGTCTAATCCTCTAAGCAATGTTGTCACGCCCCAGTCCCAAAATACGTAGGACTTGGAACATGTAAGCATGCCAGCCGTATGTATATGGTAACTCTAATATATGGATACCATAATACACACGTACGCTGTAATATGAATATAAACTCACATGTGGTATATATAGTGTCAAAAGTCACATATATGCTAATATCATCCACACAACAAGTCGTAGAAAAGAAATACTAAACTAGAATAATGAGTCTGAAATATCCAAAATCAATAGTCGGGTGGAGACAAATCCACTACCAAAGACTATATCCAAAACTAAAATAAGAGAGGAGTATAAAATATCCAATATAAAATAAGGTGATGGCATAAGTGTATCAGCTCAGAAGATCTATTGCTAGATAGAATCAATGATGCTCAGAAGGTAAGACCTCCTCGGCAAAAAATAATACGTTAGGTCCAGGCCTTTACTCCTGCTGATACTCCTGGTCGTCTATACCTGGCAAGGGATCAGGTCCTCAGAGGGACATAACAAGATACATAGAAGCAAGCCAAATGAATACAGTAACATGCAATATAGACGAAAAATATATAAGTACGCTGTACAAGACAATCTATATGAATGCAAATGAGGACAACTTTTTGACGTATGGGCAAGGGTGGGCTACTCTATCTAAGCCTCACAACTCACACACCCGTCTAGAACATCAGAAATCGTCATACCTCGGGGGTAGCGACCAGCGCGACTCTACAGAAATCGACATACCTCGGGGGTAGCGACCAGCGCGACACATGCCCGTAGTGCAAGCTATATACTATGGTTTACCAGAGTGGTTAAAAGCCCATACACCTAATGATTGTCCTCTCATGATACTGGGTGTCAAGTGTGTGTCAACATATCTAATATATATAGTAATGACTGAACGAACTACACATGCAATGAATATAACTGAACGAAACTACATGCAATGAATATAAAGAAATATAAATAGCATGCAAAGTACTGTAAATAATTTGGTAAGGTATACTTGCCTGGCAAGAAAGCTGCAAAATATAATATCCCGATGTCAACACCAAGAGTCAAAAACTATGGCCTTAGAATGAATATCTCCGGATGCTGAAATAAACATCACCAATGTTCCCAGAATAAGCGAGATAGCTAAAATACACTAACCTTTAGTCCAATTTGGACACAGGGGCAAAACGGTAATTTTGGGTCAAAACGGGCTCCACATGTCGGCTACCTTGCACCGAAAAGTATGTCAGGGATAAAGGTCTCTAAATGGAACAAATTATAGGTCAAACCAATTCTAAACCTTAATACGAACTCAACGGTATGTCCAAATGTGGATTCCGGTGAGCCGAACAAAATTTTGCCCAAAAAGAAAATCGTGGGGCCCGCCAATTGGCGACTTGGTCAACTGTCTCAGTATTGTGTGAAAATTGGTTCACAGGACCAGCACGATACCACGAGTCTAGTGGCGTAAGTTTTGTCGAAATCTGACGAGCGTGCACTAAATGCGCAGGGCTTTTGCAAAAGTTACGACACGAGAGATTTTCTGCGGATACGGGCTGATTCCGACGTGCACATGCGTCCAAATCAGTTTTTGCGAAAACCCATATGTTCGGGTATACTATGTGCACCTTTTGGTATATTTAGTACACGATGGGGCGGTCCCGTTTGGCGGGACGCACTCCGTATCATAATTTCTAGAATTTGGGAAAATCAGGTTTTCGGGATTTTCTATCTAATTTAATTCTACACACAACAATTAATAAATTATTATATTTAACAGAAAATAAACTAGGTCAAATGGTATTCGTATACCAAAAAGAAAAATCAAATTCGGATCTCTGTAGTGGGAGATACGAATCCGTGAACATAGGTAGTTACCGCAGTTTTCTGCGATATCCAAAAGTTGTTGTTTTCCGTCAACTTGGTCGCTATTTTTGTCTAGATTTATGCACTGTTCGAGGTCAACTAATATACAGATATTGAAGGGGGTTAAGTCGTGAACATACCGGTGAAGACGGGGTTGAGTTTGGTTGAGTGAGGCACGAAAAACATCATGTGAACACAGGTAAGTTGCTAATTCCTGCAGTCGTGGCGCGAGGTCGCGGTCACATCGGCGGGCGGTTGCTCGACGGTCACGGCTGCTCTGGTCGGAACTCGGCGGCTCTAGTGTCGAGGGGTGGAGGAGGATGATTAGGGTTAGGGTTTGGGGAGAGGGGTGTAACACATATATATATAGAGAGGAAGAGAAAGGGAGCGGGGGAAGTAGGGATCGCGCGGCCGCGGGATGGATTGAAGCAGCGGGTTTGCTGAGGCTTTTGCCATTGCTGATGTGGGCCGAGTTTTGGGTAGATAACTATTGGGTTTAGGGTTTTAGTATTGGGTAGGTTTTCTGCTAGGGTTTTAGGATTAAGGGCTAATGGGTTAATTATATTTTCTAATTCTTTTCTTTCTTTTTCTTTTATTCTTTTCTTTCTATTTTTTTTTCTATTTTCTTATAATTACATATTATTATTACTAATAATAATAATAATGACATTATTATTATTATTATTATTATTATTATTATACTATTTATTACACATATATTATTTACATATATTTTAAGGTATATAAAAATACATTAGTACCTAATATAATTCTATCACCCCTCTAAAATTATTTCTAAAATAAAATAATAGGTTTTTTTGTACAACAATTCTAAATGTATAATTATCTAGGTACTTAAATTGCTACGTATATATTATCCAATTAACTACATAATATTATAAATAAATAAATTAACTAACTAATTAATTAATAAAAAAATATTTAAAAATATGGGGTTTTATAATTGTATAGCATATAATTTAGTTTTGGCTCGAACTATTTGGTAATATGACATAAAAATAGCTTCCTTCCATATCTAGAAAGGTTTAGCATAGCACTAAAAGCTTAGAAATAACAATTTGGTCAAAAATTGAGGTTCAGTACAGAAATTATACTGGAATACAACTAAAAATATTATAATTTGATTTTGTTGTGCTTGGATCGTAACTCGGCCAACTACCGCCTAAATCATACTTAAATACAGTATTGAAAGTAATCAAGAGATACCTATCTTTTTAACAAATTAAGTTTCAGAACAAACTTGGATTGGAATGGTCGAAGAGAAGAATAAAAAGGAGAGATTCCAAACTTTGAGTTAACATAGTAATTAATAAAAATAATTATATTAGCTAAAAAATCATATTGAAGATCATTGCAAATAGGATTCAGCCATTGCTGCACAAACTTAACAATCCATTCCAGAATTCTTTCGTTCCTGGAAGACATATGGGGACAATGTGATTATTGCCCAATAGCTCTTCTACTCTCTATCGAAGTTTACTCCCAATAATAGATCTTTTGCATTGAAGGTCAATATGTCTAAAGCTTATGACAAGCTTAATTGGTCCTTTGTTAGTCAAGTTCTCCTTGGATTTGGTATAAGTCTCATACCATTATCATGCAATGCATCCAAACTGTATCTTTTGCCATACTAGTAAACAGTTCTCCATCTCATACCTTCCTTTCTAATCGTGGCATTCGCCAGGGGTGTCCCTTATCCCCATACCTGTTTATTATGTATAGTGAATTATGTACAACATATTAAGATCATGGAAATTCTGACCTATATGAAGATATCAAACTGAACCATCAATCAGCTTCATATTCTCATCTATTTTTTGCAGATGATATTATTCTATTTGGGCGTTGCCCATTTTGAAATGTGTTTATGAAGAGTGCTCGGGAGAATAAATAAATTATAATAATTCTTCTATCTTCTTTTCAAAAAAATTGGATCCATACAAGCGTCAAATCTATTTTAATATCCTCCAAGTTAAGACTATATCTGACAATGAAAAATACCTTGGCGACTTTCTCCTTCTTAACAGATATTCTTCCACTCTCTCTAAACTTATTACATCTAGTGAGGACAAACTAGCTGGATGAATGGGGAATTGCCTCTCTCATACAGGCAGAACTATCCTTATTAAGGTTGTTCTGGCCTCTATCCCCACCTATTATTTCTTTTCTTACCTTCTTTCTAAACAAGTTATCAACAAACTTGTTCAAATTCAAAGATTGTTCTCGGGGGAGGGGGGGGGGGGGTGGAAGACAACACCAAGAGGATTTACTTCTCAGCTTAGAGGAAGTTTACCAAGCCTAAATCACAAGGTGGACTAGGTATTAGAGATCCTAGGATCTCGAATGAAGCTCTAATTACCAAACTTGCCTGGTGGTTCTTAACTAATCCTAATGATGAATGGGTCAAGTTATTGAAAACTAAGCATCCCTCCAAGCATAGTTTTTTGGTCTATGGAGAAATCTCACTCAACTGCTATCTCTTGTGTTTTGTCGGGTATCCTCAAATGCAGATCACATTTAAACAATAATGCCAACTGATCAGTAGGCAATGGAGTTGACATAAATATTTATCTTGACCCTTGGGTTCCTACAAGACCATGTTTCAGAGTTTATGGTTATAAAGGAACTAATAAAGTGGTTACTCGGGTTTGTGATCTCATCAATTCAGATATTTGTACTTGGAACCAGGAATTTATATGTCATATATTCCCGCAACATGAAGCCGTAGTTATTTTGGAAATATCTCTGAACCAACATTGCCAAGTTGACAAAATAATATGGAAGCACATAAGAAATGACATTATAAACTCCAAATCTATATACTGATACATTCTTGACAGTCATAATCAGAGTTCTGCCTCAAATATGCAATCTGCATTGAAAGATTGTGTCTTGACCCGCACCCGCATGATCTGGCACGAGTACGTGGGTACGTTCAGCAGCATCGGCATTAGAACATGGTCTAGGTCATCAATATCTATCTATCAATCGTACTAATATAACTAGTTCTATCATATACTCAATCACCATAATCTTAAAGAAGAATAAATAAGAAAGATAAACCAAATAATATTCTAAAAGAAAGAAACTAGTCATAATATGGAATAAAAGTACTAGCCTAGATCTCTACAATTGTCACCTCAAGGTCCAAAGTGTAAGAGAAATCATATCTATAGCATCACTTTGAAATCCCAGAATGTAGAGCAGAACAATCACTGAAAAGTATTACCCAATCAAGATTGGAGCAAAGCATAACTCTAACAGCAATTTCAAATAAATGATAAAGACTATGTAAGAGTAAATAGAGAGAATATACAAGATAAATAGTGCATGAGCAGGTAATATACGGAATATAAAAATATTGTTATTTGCCATTAAATTTAAAAGTTCTAAAAAGAGCTTGATTTAATCAACAAACGAAAGAAAGTACAAAGAGGTCCTGGGCGGATAATCTAAGTACAATATTTTTAATTCTGGGGTGTGGCGATGGACAAGAAATGTTATGGCGTATCCTTTACTCCATGGACGATCCGATGTAGGGTGAGGAATCTTACGTTCTCTTTTTGCTCCTCTTGGTATTCTCTCTTTCTGTATTGGCCCGGGGTGGTATGCTTTCTCTCTGAAGCAGAAGAAAAAAAAGCCATAAAATATTCTAGTTGCTCCTATTTATACCCATCGCATTGATGGACTATGGGTACCCCATATGCCTCCGTTTGGTATTCGCATAAGGCTCCTTCAATAGATTACGGTTGCAACTGTCGTCGCATGCCATGGGATGATTGTCACGTGGTTTGGTTAAGATATGATGTTGAAGAGATCTCGGGGTTGTTATCAACCCGTTGTAGGCATGACTTGGTCAGCTGGACACGTTGTCTGCACCAACTGTGCGAAGATCTCTGCAGTTATAACGAAAAGATCTTGTGAACTGGAGGCCGCATAACAACTTGGCCGCATGATGACGAGGACGCATGGGTCTTGTAGCCGCATACGTGCTCTCATTTGGGCCTTGGTCGAATGGACACTCTGGCCGCGTCTTGGCGAGGTTGCATGGGTCTTGTAGCCGTATACGTGCTCTCGTTTGGGCCTTGGTCGGATGGACACTCTTACCGCATGTTGGCGAGGTCGCATAAGGCGTAGCTACATTCGAGGAAACACGTGGCATAGCACGTTTATCTGAGTAATTAATCTATTGATGTGACTTATTCTTTTTCAGAGTCATCTTTATGAGTCTCGAAGCATCTCAGAGTGATGAGTGATGTGTCAGAGCTTCTGACACACATCAAAATCTATGTCAAGGGTGTTTTATGTGGCCTCCCATCTCTGTGGTCGTTCAGGCCGCATATAGTATACTATACAACTTTTCTGTAATTTGGTTGATCAGGCTGCATGTGGCTGTTCTGCAGCTTGACTGTTAAGGCCGTATATGGCTTCTCTGTAGCTTGTTGAGGGGGCATGGCCTTTATGCGATCTGCATAATTTTTTTTATGCTTCTACAGCTGTATATAATACAAGAGATATGAGCATCATATACCGGGGTCAGAAAATAAATCTAACTAACTGAGTGAATACTAGCTTCGATATTTGATTGATTTAGGAATTTGTACATGAATCATGGCCTGGCTAATCATACGTGAAGTATATGATTAACACTAATATGGTACTTATACAGGAATACTCGTACATGGTGGGTATGATTAGATATCTAACTAACACTCCCCAACCCTCGAATGGTATAGTGGATCCAACCAAGGCACGTTACGACACGGGATTCTCTGAGAAGGTAGCTAGTCTCCCCAGGAATCACTGTCCATAAAAGTACAAGAGAAATATGGCATGTACAAAATACACTAGGAACTACAAGGAATAATATCTCATGACGGGATCCAAAAAATACCAATCCGTGTAACCATGTGTCAAGAAGTTAAGTATATCTACACTAAATACAAGAAACATAGAAGATATCATAAATGAAAACTATCAGAGAATGTACTTGCCTAAGGTTCGGAGCAATAAATATCTAATAATGTCCGAAATGGAGTCCAAGTGACCTATATATGATGTATCAAGGTCAAATAGTGTTTTAAAATCAACAATAAATTTATTTTACTCAAAACTAGGTTTCTAGGTCAAAACTATATCATAATAGTCAAACTAGGTCAAATCTTGGTCAACACAGTCAAACTAGGTTATTTTCTAGTTTTTAGGTTAATTTTACCTATTTACAAGGTTTATAAAGTTATATTAGGTCATAACAAATCACTATTTGAGTTTTAGGTGCTAATTTGGTCAAACTAGTTAATACAAGTAAATACTAGGCCAATACTAGGTTTCTAGGCTATACTAATAAGTTACTAGCTTATATTACCCTAATATATACTTCTACCTATAATTTCTATCAATACCTTGGCCTATAACTATTTACCTTACCCCGTATCACGATATCTTAACATATATCACATATTTACATAATACCTTAGTCCGTATCTCAAATACCTTAACTATTGGTCAATACTTTAGTTCTAGGGTCAATACCTTAGCTAAACAAGATTTTAAAGTCATACTAGTTAGCTATGATATAATAATATTATATATACTATATAGATATACTAATATACACAATAACATAGTCTAACACTTAATACCTAGCCAATACCTTAGTATTACCTAATTACATTAACCAATACCTTAACATATAACCTTGTATCCTAATTTCTAGACTAATACCTACCATTACCTTGACCAATTTTTAATACCTTAACTCATACCTTGGTACCTAACCCATTACCCAAGCTAGACACTACGCTTACATGGTATCTTAATCCAATACCTAATATCATAACCTTACCTTAATATCCTAGTATTACCTCATACTAGTTATAATATTTTAGTGTCTTGGTATTCTAAATACCCTGATATATCATAGGATACCATATTCTAATTTACTCCACACATATCTCACTTATTTGTACATGATACCATATTAGGTATCATATCATACCAACCCCCAAGATACTAACCCATGACCATAATCTACACTTACCTTACATCCATGATACTCACCCTACTATTGGCACTTGACATCTTAATATTACCCATTATCTAGTTCTAATACCCAATATCTTAGTATCTTGACCAATATCTTATCCTCCTAGATACTTACCCAACTAACTCTAATACTAATACTTGATACCAAATATGATACCTTACTCAAGACCCAATACTCACTTACCCTCACTCATGATACTTGAATTTTATGATACCAATATCCTTACTTACGTATACTTGGCTCATTTGATAACCACTTGTATCAACACTAACACGCACACTAAATAACACCTATTACCTAACACACGCATACACACACACACACACACACACACACACACACACACACACACACACACACACACACACACATATATATATATATATACTTTATCATATATATGCTTGGCAACCTATGATACCTACTCTCACTTGATATCCATACTACCTAGGCTCAGAGGATACAAAAAATGCTACGTCATATAGTTAATTCTCTAATTGTAACCAATATTGTACCTATTAGACCTGTTTAATAAATTGTAGGGTTAAAGTATGTCGTAGCCCTTCGTATTAGCTTTTCGAAATATTAAACTGATCTTATTTTTGTATCCAGAAGCTCCTGGAATCACGAAAACATCGAAACATGTTCGTCTTTCGGACACCTGACACTCAAACAATTTTACAGAAAGTTTTAAAACAAATTTGGCTTATTAATTTATATATTTGGAAATTTAACTTCGATAAATTTCTTTTAAAAAAATAAAATATTAATCGGTGTCCAGAGTTAGGAGTTATGTCATTTCTAAGTTGCTTTGGCTGCTAAAAATAAGGCTTAATACTGTAACAAATTTGGTTTATTTTGGACAAAAGAACACATGAATACACCAAATTTACCAATTCTACCTATACGTATCATGGCGTATAATGATACGAACTTTACGTATCTAATTTTGAACACAAGAACACCTTCACACCATCAAATTAATATCAATAGTCCTGATTAGGACACAATACACACACTCAATAGACACAATTATGATTTTTCCTAAATTGAGCCCCAAAATTATGACACCAACTTAGATCTACCAAAATGAGGGCTCCTAGTGCCTAGATCTACCATTAAAAAGTTAAATCTAACCATAGAAAAGTTCCTACATGACCAAAGGATGTTCCTAACCATAAATTTGATGAAATTGAGAGAATAACCTAGTATTTTGGTTGCCTCTTTGGAGAATTCCCAATTTGGATATGGAAGGGATGAGTTTGTCACTACCCCATTTCCAGGATAGGGTATATTTTTATTTATTTATTTTAATTTAGTAAATTATGTATTGATCATAAATATTTGTATTAATATTTAATTAGATGCATGTATTTATTTTTATTGGTTGTTTTAGGATTTTGGCTAGTGGACCCATGTCAGACCCTAGTGGACCCTTGTCAGACCCAACCAACACCCTTGTCAGACTCATTTATTGGTTTAGAATAGTTATTTATATTTTAATTAGTTAGTTGGAGTGATTAGAAATTAATTAGAGTGCATTTGGAACCCCAAACCCAAACTCTATTTTGGATGACTTGATTTAAGGGTATTTTGGTCATTGTGTTTAAATACAAACCCTAACCCTTGCATTTCCCTACATGGCCGGCACCCCCCTTCATTTTTATTCTTCTTCTTCAATTTCTCCTCTCCACTCTCTTTCTTTACTTCTTCCATTTTCTTCTTCTATTCCAAGTAAGTTTTCTTTCCCATTTCTCTTTTCACCTTCAATTCTTTATCCATATCAAATCATAACCTTTCATTTTTCTCTAACCTAGGTGTGTAGAGCCTAGACTTGGTGTAGAAGCTTGGTTTGGAGGCTTGGAGGCTTGGTGTGGTGGATTTTAGGAATTTTGGAGACTTTGGCCTTGGGATTCCAACTCGCAAGAGGTAAATCCTAATTTTCCCCTTGTGATTACTCTAATATAGTGTAATTAGTAGTTTAGAACCTTCCTAGACCATAGGGCTACCCATAGGAGAAAGTTGGAGCTTATTTGGAGACTTTGGTATAGGGTTTTGTGTCAATTTTGGGTGAAATCCGAGATTGGCCCAATTTTGTGTGTTGCCCTACGTTAGACAGACCTAGGTAGACGTGCTTGGGTGTCTTGAGGGTAAGTACGTGTCTCCGTTTGGACACGTGAGGTCGTATCGCAGAGATTTGGGCGTTTCGGACAATTTGGGGGTTTTTTCGTCGTCGTGGGTTCCACATGCATGTGGAATTTTGCCACGGACCTAGAATCAGAGAGTTAGCATTTTTGTGAGGTTTTAGACATCGATTAGAACTCGTGAGTTAATTTTAGGTCAATTCCGAGTAGGTTTGGTATGCGTTTCGCGAGTTATCGCGGGCCGCACACCAAGTGTTCGTCGAAATGACCAAATAGCCATTTCGACTTGGGTTTCTAGGTTTTGGGCTTGTCCGCGGGTTGGTTTAGCCTTGGGGAGTGTGTATTAGAGTTTACGAGTTTATATTTATATATATATATATATAGGTGTTTATATGCATATGGGTGGTTGTGCGTGTGTTGGCGTGGTTGTGTGTTAGTGTGTGTTTGTATGTGAGTGTGTGGTTATATATATATATATATATATATATATATATATATATATATATATATATATATATATATGAGTGTATGTATATATATGTGTAAGTGTTTATATATATATATATATATATATATATATATATATATATATATATATATATATATATATATATATATGTGTGTGTGTGTGTGTGAGTGTGTATATATATATGTGTGTGTGTTTGTATATATATATATATATAAGTGTGTAAATATATATATATATATGTATGTATGTGTGTGTGCATATATATATATATATATATATATATATATATATATATATATATATATATATATATATATATATGTTAGTGTGTATATATATAGATATGTTTATGTGTGTGTAGTGTGTGATGAGCGAGAGAGATAAGAGGTAGAGTGAGATAGAGATTGTCACGACCCGATTCCGTAGAATCGTTTGAGGCGTCCCCCGAATCGTGACCGCCGTGCGGGCCTGGAGTTGCGCCCGCACAAGGCTTTGATGATTTGCTGCATAGCAAGCACATATTCAGAGTACGCAGACACAAGTTGAAACATAGAAAAGTTCTCTTTATTGATAATGAACATCTATTACAAACTCTTGAACGAGTCAGCTAATATGCCGAACGGCTTACAAAAGTGTTGACTCAAAATGAGATAGCAGTCCTGTACATTACATCCCTTTATAAACTCAAAATGATAAAGACCTCTAGGCTGGAGGATAACTTTGCCACGGAGCTGCATTTGTGTATAAAGAGTCGCAGCTTCGGACTTCAAAAGGCTTCAAGGGGCACGGTGAAGATGTGCCAACAGTTGGACTGGATCGGGTAGACGACTTCGGCTCCTCGTTCGGTTCGCCTTGGTGCGGAGAACCTATTTCAACGAGGGTCAGCATATCGAAACATGCTGGTGAAGGCGAGCTAGCCTGACTATACCAATCAACACGTTGTTTTAATGAAGCATGCATATTTGTGGGTTTCTATCTTGCCATAGTTCATTTACAAGTAAGCAGCATATAGAATTTACTGAAATGAACGTGCCACCGTTCGGTGGATTTTACCTGACCGTCTGAATTACCTGCACAATACTTACCATGCCTTCCCTGCCACGAAGACACAAGTTAGTATGCAACAGGTTTAAATATACAGGGGATCACTGGCGGGATGCCATAATGGACGGGGCATAGTACATGAATGAAATAACAAGTTACGCAATGAACAGGGGCACCACAAGTTATTCCATCCGATACAAGCGACTATTCAGGAGTTCCGTCCAGATAAGATCGGTGTCAGTGCCCCAGCAACCGTCCGCAGGAACTAAGACCTTGTGCACAAGTTATCCGTGATCAACATATACACTAAGTTAGTAGTAGAGGCAAATCAGGGCAATAACAGGCACAGGACAGTAACAGGAGGAGAGCTACTTTTGCATAGTCTCCCTATCAGATTATTGCATTCAGGATGAGTTATGTTCATAGTATAATTTAAAGAAGAGCATACATTCTAACTTGTATTATGCATATGATAAATATTTCCGAGCGAACACGCATGCAAGTAAGTAACCGTTCACAGTTTGATTGACAAGCAGTATCAACCAAGTCTATTCTCTTTTATCTTGGTTTCTTTTATTATTACTTGGTATTGTTTGATCGGAGCGAAGGAGTGAAGCTTGGAAGCAGGGCTAGCTAATCGGGTTGGTAGCCACTCACTTAGAAGTTGGAAAGAAGAAGGAAGGAGGCGCTTTACGACTCCGCTCGCAAGTCGCCTACTGCTCGTTCACCTGCACACGAACAGCTCGATTAATACTTCTTCCTCTCTTTCCAATCTCGGAATAGAAGTGCAAGTCAATGAACGAAAATAATAAAAACCATCGAAACCGTTCAAAGGAAACAAGCAAATCCCAAAACCAACTCAAAGCACGAAAGCAACAAGCGACATCGAAAACCGAGGCAATAAAAGATAGCAGCGGAGAGGTCCCTCCTGACTCTACCGCTAAGCCGATCCTTGGGGCGCAGTCCACTGAATATGGGAATTGATTCCGAAGAAACAAATCCATAACGAGGACGAGTTCTTAATTCAATCTATCCCGATCGAATGATACCGTCTTGTGTTTCTTAGCCGCGCTCTCCGCACCGGGAGAACGGGACGCTATATCCTACCCAACTAATTGGAAGTTTCGTCCCGAAACTTAAGAACAGGGCCTACCGTTAGGGAGCATTATGCTGGGTACGGCAATCCGGGAGGGGGCAAGCATCGACCCGATGGTTGGGATCACCGCAACGGAGGCAAGACCCAAGCTTGCGACGACACTTGTCGGCTGTATGACCGGCTTGTTACAGAAATGACAAATTGGCCTCCGATTTCCTTTTTGTGAACCGTCGTCATTGTGACGCTTTGCAGTTGTGTTTCCTCTATCGTTGCCTTGGCGTTTGTGATTGTAGGTATGCACAGCGCCGATGGAAACGTGAGGATATTGCGGTTCGAGAGATAGGGCGTGATTCATGACTTCACGCATTGTTCCATACTGATTATTGACCACGTACGAATGGATGGCAGGACGTAGTCCACCTTCAAACCTTCTAGCTCGACTCGCTGCATCAGGTAAATAGGCCCTAGCGAATTTGGAGAGTCGATTGAATTCGGCGGAATATTGCTTAACTGTCAAGCTGTCCTGCCTCAGTTGCACGAAATCATTCTCCATTTGACGTTGCACTGGAGGGGGTATAAACTCCTCTTCGAACGCGGCATGAAAGGTCATCCACGAGATCGCCTCCTCTCCGTGGTCAAATTGGAGAGATCGTCAATGCACGTCCCACCAATCGTGTGCGTTGAGGCGGAGCTGTAGTTGCGCGCAGGCGACGCGCTTATCTTCGGGGACCTCTAGCAGAGCGAAGTGATCTTCAAGCTCGGCTAGCCAATCTAGAGCTACCACTGGGTCCTCAGTCCCGTTGAATGGGGTGTTGCAGACTTTCTTGAAATGGCCCAAGTTGAAGGCAGTCACGTCCCTCGGCCTTGGGATTTGAGGCGTCTCCACTTCAAGCACGGGCTGTTCCACCGGAGTCGTTGCTGTTGCGGCAGAATGGTTGGCAGCCAAAGTCTGAACGATTTATTGCAGGGCATCTACCTGCTTCTGTTGGACTGAGAATCGGGTCTCTAGATTGCTCTCGAGCTTGGCTTGGCGAGCATCGTCTCGTTGTCGTTGCGATTCTAACATTTGCATCACCCGCTCAAGCGGGTCAACTTGAGACATGCCTCGCTGGCTCCGAGAGCTTCCCGAAGTACCCGAACTGCTTTCTTGTGTTTCGTTCGGAGCTTGCGCTACAGATTGCGCTAGTACCATTCCTTCAAAAGAAGGTAAATTATATTAGAATCATAATGTATTATGGACTTATTGCATGAACGTATCTTATTTTGGCCTAGCGAGTTCAAGAGTTCGCACAAGAATTTGATCGTTAAAGGAACTTTTCCAGCACTAAGTCTAAGGAACTTTGAATCTGTGCTCTGATACCACTATGTCACGACCCAATTTCGTAGAATCGTTTGAGGCGTCCCCCGAATCGTGACCGCCGTGCGGGCCTAGAGTTGCGCCCGCACAAGGCTTTGATGATTTGTATAGCAAGCACATATTCAGAGTACGCAGATAAATTGAACACAAGTTGAAACATAGAAAAGTTTTCTTTATTGATAATGAACATCTATTACAAACTCTTGAACGAGTCAGCTAATATGCCGAACGGCTTACAAAAGTGTTGACTCAAAATATCCCTTTATAAACTCAAAATGATAAAGACCTCCAGGCTGGAGGATAGCTTTACCACGGAGCTGCATTTGTGTATAAAGAGTCACAGCTTCGGACTTCAAAAGGCTTCAAGGGGCGCGGTGAAGATGCGCCAACAGTTGGACTGGATCGGCTAGACGACTTTGGCTCCTCGCTCGGTTCGCCTTGGTGCGGAGAACCTGTTTCAACGAGGGTCAGCATATCGAAACATGCTGGTAAAGACGAGCTAGCCTGACTATACCAATCAACATATTATTTTAATGAAGCATGTATATTTGTGGGTTTCTATCTTGCCTTAGTTCATTTACATGTAAGCAGCATATAGAATTTACTGAAATGAACGTGCCACCGTTCGGTGGATTTTACCTGACCGTCTGAATTACCTGCACAATACTTACCATGCCTTCCCTGCCACGAAGACACAAGTTAGTATGCAATAGGTTTAAATATACAGGGGATCACTGGCGGGATGCCATAATGGACGGGGCATAGTACATGAATGAAATAACAAGTTACGCAATGAACAAGGGCGCCACAAGTTATTCTATCCGATACAGGCGACTATTCAGGAGTTTCGTCCGGATTGGATCGGTGCCAGTGCCCCAGCAACCGTCTGCAGGAACTAAGACCTTGTGCACAAGTTGTCCGTGATCAACATATACACTAAGTTAGCAGTAGAGGCAAATCAGGGCAATAACAGGCACAGGACAGTAACAGGAGGAGAGCTACTTTTGCATAGTCTCCCTATCAGATTATTGCATTCAGGATGAGTTATGTTCATAGCATAATTTAAAGAAGAGCATACATTCTAACTTGTATTATGCATATGATAAATATTTTCGAGCGAACACGCATGCAAGTAAGTAACCGTTCACAGTTTGATTGACAAGTAGTATCAACCAAGTCTATTCTCTTTTATCTTGGTTTCTTTTATTATTACTTGGTATCGTTTGATCGGGGCGAAGGAGTGAAGCTTGGAAGCAGGGCTAGCTAATCGGGTTGGTAGCCACTCACTTAGAAGTTGGAAAGAAGAAGGAAGGAGGCGCTTCACGACTCCGCTCGCAAGCCGCCTACTACTCGTTTACCTACACACGAACAGCTCAATTAATACTTCTTCCTCTATTTCCAATCTCGGAATAGAAGTGCAAGTCAATGAACGAAAATAATGAAAACCATCAAAACCGTTCAAAGGAAACAAGCAAATCCCAAAACCAACTCAAAGCACAAAAGCAACAAGCGACATCGAAAATCGAGGCAATAAAAGATAGCAGCGGAGAGGTCCCTCCTGACTCTGCCGCTAAGCCGATCCTTGGGGCGCAGTCCACTGAATATAGGAATCGATTCCGAAGAAACAAATACATAACGAGGACGAGTTCTTAATTCAATCTATCCCTATCGAACGATACCGTCTTGTGTTTCTTAGCCGCGCTCTCCGCACCGGGAGAACGGGGTGCTACAGAGATAAGAAGGAAGAATGAGAGAGAGAGAGAGAGAGAGAGAGAGAGAGAAGAGATAAGAGGGAGAGAGATAAGAGGGAGAGTGAGATATAGTGAGGAAGACAGAGCAGCAGCAGTAGCTGCAGCTAGCCGTAGCAGCAGCGCTTCGCAGTAGCAGCAGCAGCTTGCGTTAGCAGCAGCAACTAACACCCCCCCGCCTCTTTTCTATGCTAGCTAGAGTAAGAGAGAGAGAGGTATATATATATATATATATATATATATATATATATATATATATATATATATATATAAATATATATATATATGTGTGTTAGTTAGCGATGAGATGGGTAAGGTATGGTATCTCAATACCTTGAGATATCAAGGTATTGAAGGTAAAGGGTATCGAAGATGAGATATCGGGGTATAGCCTAAATACTAGGTTATATATATATATATAGATTGATATTTATGTATAGTAGTTTATATAAGTATATATATAGATAGTTAGCTAGTTAGTTAGAGTAGAGAGGGGTAATGCGAGGTATCTCAATACCTTGTTATACTCAAGGTATTGGGTATCGGGGCGAGGTATTGGATTTTTTTCCTAGGAATGAGGTTAGAGTTGGTTTTATATATATATATATATACGTGTTAGTATATGTATTAGAGGGTATAGGCGGGGTATATAGCGTAGGTTAAGATATCGGATACCGAGGGTATCCCGATATCTCAAGGGGGCGAGTTTGTGGGTTTACTAGCTTAATGAGCTAGTTTTGACCTAAAGTTGACTTTTTGCACCCCGGGTTGACTTTTTGACCCAGATTTTAACGGTTTGACCCATTTGACCTAGGACAACCCTAGAAGCATGTTTTTAGTTATTTTATATCTATATAACTCTTTAGAATCCCGTTTAACCTTGTTTTTCGCAATAGGTCCTTGCGACGCCAGTTCGGACCTCGATCCTCGCTAGTTGCTCAGGACGTCAGACGAGTACATTATCTGATAGTTTTCATTATCTGATGATTATTATGATTCAGCTTCTAGTATAGTATTATCTGATTTTCTGGTATGACACTGACTAGTATTTCTATATTTATTTACTTGCGACACATATATTTCATGTTTGTGGCCTCTATTTCTGGAATTACCTACTGGCATCACATCAGGACTCACTACAGACATCACACATGTTTCTGGCTGGACTCATATTTATATTACGTGTCGGGTCTTGGATTCACTTGTACTAGTCGGGGCAGGGAAATACTCGAGTAGACATGTAAATATTTCCAAATCTGGAATCACTTCCTCTGGTCTAATCTGGAATGATAGCTACCGCGCACCCAATGTGCGGTGAGCCGTACTTACCCTTAGCCATTTACGTGTCGAAACAGGTATTTTAGAGCCACGAGTTCATTCTTTCTAGTCTGGACTCTCTTGCATTTCTTGACTGGTCTCACTTATACTTTCTGGACTAGACTCATTACATTTATTCTTGCTGGACTCACTTCACGTTATTGTGCACACACTTGATCTTAGTTTAGATTTCTTGTATCTGCAGTCATTATTATCTTGCTTCTGATTTTCATGCATCTTTACCTTTATGCACCAGCTGACAGATATATATATATATATATTTCCTTGTTCATACTTTATTCCTTCACCTTGTGCTACTTGCTACAACTACTTTATAGTTTTTATCATATAACTGGAACTGCTGTTAGAGATGTACTTGCTCCAATCCTGATTGGATATTTTTTCAGAGGATCCGAAAGATTCGTGTCCGACGTTTTATGGACCTCAGCCTGTCGATAGTGCAGATAGGGACCCCCTAGTTCAGGACTGATTTCTGGGTTGGTAGCCGGGATCACTAGGACCTCAATTGTATTTACTAGATTTTGGTACCAGATTTGTCCTCGGCTTTTGGTTTGAGACTTTGTATTGTATTTGATTCAGGATATTATTGTTATGATTATTATTGTTGATGTCTTTAGTAGTAGTAGTTGTTTAGATTTTGTAGTTGTTAGTCTTCCTTGTTATCTTATTGTGCTTAAATCGTGATTGAGTACTTGTGTTATCTTTATCATATTGCTCCTCTGTTTGGAGTTGAGATCTTGACAGGTACTTATATTATTGTGTGATATTGTTAGCTAGATAGTAGACCTAGACAGCGTTCTACCGCCGATGCTGCGGCATAGGCTGGACGTACCCACGACTCATGTCCAATTTTTGGGTGCGGGTCGTGATAGAGTCGGACACAATCTCCTAGCAAGCTCCTCTCCTATGGATCTCATTATGCTCTCCAATACTCTAAGCCTTCATGATGGTGAGAATGAGTAGAATTAAAAGTAGATTGAGTAAAATTGGTAGAAAATTGGGTTTGCTTGGGGAAGAAGAAACTTTGAAAAAAATGAGGCTAATGAGTAAAATAAAATGAATAGATGAGCCCTAAATTGAACTTATCTCTTATAGTAAGGTTTGATCGTGCCAAAATATTAAGTTAGCCCATCTCCATTTGTCATGAATGGAATCTAATTAACTAAAGGAAAAAATCTCTACAACTAAGAGGGATATTCTCTTCATGACAACTAAACTTATTTAATTCTAATTACTAAATTTATGACTAACAATAATTAACAATAACTACCACATTTCTAGATGAGGATATTCTTGTCATTTAATATATTATTATTTAGTAATTAACTGTTTATATATGTGCTACTAATTAATTATATTGAGTTATGCTATTTAATTATTGATTAGTGGGCTAGCCAATGTTTATTTGGACTTGTCATTAATGGACCCATTAGTTGTCATGACACAATTGAAGCAACTTTGGGTTTGGCCCATTAGACCATTCCCTTAAGTAATTAAGGAGATTAGATTAGTTCATGAAGAATTATAAGCTTCCTAATATAGCACTCCCTAATTAAACCTCATAACTAGCTATTAGGGGTGTATTAGACATTGTACATTTGTTTGGAAGGGGGAAAGAGGGGGTCGGCCACTTATGAGGGACTCTCACTCTCTCTCCTCTCATTAATTCTCTCTCTCTCTCTCTCTCTACTTCATTCATTCATTCATTCATTCATTCATTTAGATCTCCAATTGTGTTCTTCCCCAAATTAACTCATCCCTCCACCAAATTCAATCCAATTCACTATCACTTCCTCTCAATTTTATCATCTAAGAAGCATTGGAGCTTGGATTGCAAGAAGCACTTGAAGGAGGAGGAATTGACAAGGAGATTGTATCCAAATTGTGTCTATTGAATATTTTATTGGGAATCCATCTCCCAATAGGTAAATTTTAAATCCACCCATTAATCTAGACTATAATTCATGTATTTAATCATTAGTAATCATCCATTAGCATAGGACTACCCATAGGATCAAGAACTAGGTTCATATGACATGTATTATGGAATCTACATGGTAATTTGTATCCAATTAGGGAAAATTCTGAGTTTGACAAATCGAGTATGTGTCCTGAGACCGATTAGATCTAATTAGACTTAAATCGGGGTTATGAGACTAGATACGTGTCTACAATTGGACATGAGTAGAGCGTATCATAGTATCTTGTGATACAGTGTGATACGAGGCTCATTTTGGGTATTTTGTATGAATGCTCTTTAATTCGTATTGTAACAAGTTGTATTAGTTATAAAATATAGTATTTGATATATATGAATGATTATTGTGGTGTACTATGAGTTTTGACTCTTATTTAGGTCCGTATCATAGAGTATCTTATAAATGCATGCTAAGTGTTTGATTCAATATTTAGTGGATGGATCCTAATGGGATATAACAAGTGCTTATATATATATATATATATATATATATATATATATATATATATATATATATATATATATATATATATATATATATATATATATATATATATATACTGAGGTTGGTGTCTTTATACATGTATACTAACATTTGTGAGTGTGTGTGTGTGCCTATAATACTTGTGTTGGTGAACTGTCTAGTGACCAAAGGGGGGTTTGTGAACTATGCATTATACACTGTGAACTGGAAGGAGGTGCACAGTCGGGTAGACAACAGATGGAGAGGGAGAAGATGTCAGTTGCTTACACAGTGCATTACAGTGTGCACTACAGGTAGAGAGCAGCAGTTATAGCCTATGGAGTTCAACTACCTGTGCAGTAGCAATGCAGGAGGGTGTATGAAAGATAGTGCAGTTCAAGTTCAGTGAGCTCGGGATGCCGATGGTTGTACCACTGCAGCAGTGTGTAAAGGCAAGGCTCGGGTTCAGTTGGCCCACTGCATTATAGTGTTTGTGTGTATGTTCTGCTATTTATGTAGGCATCAGTATAAGATACCTGAGCATACACATAAACTGTGTATCAGGTTAGATGTGGTTGCACTGATAGGAAGCGGATCAATGCAACTGAACTTTTGTGTAGTCCTGTGTGTGCATATTTGCCAAGTGATAGTTCATCTCAGTGTACACAGGCTGGAGTAAGTATAAAGGCATGTGGAGAAATAAATTGAGTTGTTTTAGGTGCCAATAAGGGATAGTTAAGGTGTTGGTATCCATGTGTCATCAGGTTGTATTTAGATACGTGTGTGCATATGTGTTTGAGGGTTAGGGATCATGGGGTATTGATGCTCGGGTTAGAATGGTACATGAAACAGCAGCAGGGTATCAAGTGGTATCATGTCAAGAGTATCAACAAGTTAAGTGTGATTCTAGTTAAGTATCAGTTATTAGCTTGGGGGAGTGACTGATACTTAGAGTATCAGTTAAGTACTACATCAAGGAAGCATAAATGTTAAGATAATGGTTGAGGTATCCTAAGATACCAAGTAGGGTTTAGAGAGATACTTTATATATATATATATATATATATATATATATATATATATATATATATACTAGGATAATGACAAGGTATTGATATGCTAAGGTAATATGGTATGGAGTATATGTATATAGGCTATAAATGGATATTGGTAGATAGAATATCCTAGTAATAACTAGTATTGCTAATATTGACTAGATTAACTAAATTTGGTCTAGAAATATAGGTATGACTTAGTTTTGATCAATATTGACTAATTTGACCATAAAAGTCAACCTTTGACTTTAGTTGACTTAGTTTGACTAGTGAGACCTAGTATTGACCTATAAAATTATATTTAGTACATTATAGCTCATTATCACTTTATTTTACCCTATTGATATGGCATTCATATATAGATGTGTGTGATACCAGCTCGAATTTTGAGATTTAATATTTTTTTAGGACCACAGGCTAGTACATTCTCTGATAGTTTCCTTATTTGATAGCCTCTATATTTCATGTATTTAGTATTGAGATATTTGATTCCTGATACGATAGTTTCACGGATTGATATACGTAGATCTTGGTCATGAGAAGTTATTGTCACGATGACTCAGTGATCACTGTGTCATGCTTCGTGATTACTCAGTGATTACTGTGATATCTTAGTGATTATATAGATTATGATCATAGTGCATGATATTATAGACCGTGCAATATGATATACGTGTTATAACGTGTCATAATTTGGATCCATGTACTAGTCGGGGGTTGAGAAAGTATTAGTGGATATGTGATCATACCATATAGCCCTTGATTTAGTGTAGCCCGTGATAGTTAGTAGGTCATGTAACTCACATGTGATCACACTAGCTCACCTGTTATATATACTCCGTGTTAGGCCCAAGCCGATCACATTATCTTTTACTAATATTTAAGGCATATTTTATTATATTGTTTCCTTTATTTCAGTTCGTTACAATATTGTTCCTCACCATATTGTTCTCAGTTTCTTGCCATTATTTACCATGATGCTTCTTCTCGTGATATATGCTAGTTCAGTTACTTCCATCATTTATTTTTATTGCTATTATTGTTTCATAATTTTTGTCAATTATTGGAACTTCTATTTGGGTTGTACTTCTCTCTAATCCTGACTGGATATATTTTTCAGATGATTCATTAGAGGACTGGTGTCCTACACACTTCAGGCCACAGGATGGCGAGCCAGTCGAGTTAGCATCTACAGAGCCTATTGAGAAAGTACCAGCAGTCGATGAGACTTAGTTAGTTCATTCATGATATTGTATATGTCAGTTAGACACTTTTGGCATTGTATTATTATTTGAGATCTTGTGTTGAGGTTATACTTCGACTTGTGATGTATTATGATTTTATTTCTTTCCTTCTATACCATATTGTGCCATATCTTCCTTTAGTTTATTATTGTGATTGAGCATCATATTATTATATTATCCCCCATTTGGAGTTGAGATAGCATGATAGGTACCTTATATATTATATGTGAGATTTGTAGATAGTATTGTTAACCTAGATAACATTCTACCGTTGATGCTATGGTGTAGGCTGGACGTACTCACGTACTCGTGCCCTAAACCGGGTGCGGGTCATGACAAGTTCAGTTGCAACTGATTATAGAGCAGTAACATCAACTTCGCATGGTACACTAGAGAGAGAGAGCCCAGACAGAGAAATAGGGTTCAGTTGTGTTTAGTAAGCTAAGGAGGTATCAGCTAACACTGATAAAGAGTATCAAATATCAGCATTTGCAGTATTGGGGATCCTAAACAGCAACTGATTGCTATTTTCAGTAAGGGGAGCAGTCGGGTTTGAACTTGGGTAGTGGGAGCAACACAAGTAATAGGGGGAGACCTAGAGTTAGAAGTACTAAAGAGGTATGGGTTCTCCCCAAAACTTTTTTGGTCTTTCCGCTCTACTGGATCGATGGTAGTATCAGAGATCCGTAACCCCAACATTTTTAACCATGCCGCCTATGTTATAGTTCGCGTCAAGCTTCACCAGAAGCAAGCAAGACGAGGTTGATGGCTTGGCTACGTAGACAACAGAAAGACCCATGACACCTGTCTATCGTTAGTTTCTCGCAAGATAGATTAGAATCCCTATAAAAATACCACTAGATCAAGCACCAGTGATTTCGTATCCGGTAAAAATCTTGGGAAAAAAAGGTAGGCCTTTTGAGCGGTCCTTTAGGGGGCTTGTTAGGGACTGTACAAGTTTGTTGAGAGAGGGTAGATAATACCATGTGTGCAAATGCAAGCCACTAATATGTAGGTATCAATTTTTGTGTATCAGTATAGGATCTTAGGTGCACTTGGAGTGCATAAGCTGATATCTTAAGTATCAGTCAATATCTATGTTTCAGTTGCAAGGGATCACATATGGTAGCATGCACAGGTGAAAGAAAGCTTGGTAGCAACCTGCAAGTGAGGCAAGTCTGAAAAGTGAGAAATTTAGATAGTTTAAGTACTTGTATAACTATGTTTGAGTTGGCATTTATAGTATAGATGTAGGCTTGGAGCAACTTGAGTTGCAGGGATAACTGGGTTGTGAGTATCAGTTATGTAGAGAGAGGGTGAGTATTGGCCATGATGAGTATCATTGTGTTGGGAAGGTTAATTAATTGAGTATTATATATGGTGTTAACATTTTATTTGTTTCAGTTAGTGTATATTAGTATACATGTTAATATCAGTTAGAGTTTAAGTCAAGTTAGTATATAAGTAATTTAGTGTAGTGTCAGTAATAGATGTCAGTTGCTAGTGTAGTGGATTTTTGATTCAGATTGTTATTATATGAGTTAGGGTATGGTATAAGCTAGTCCAGTTAGTATATACTAGTTAGTGTATTTTAGATATAATCAGTCTACTATATTATTTAGTATATATATATACTTAAGTCTATTGGTTAGATTAACTAATACCCTTGAGTATTGACATAGAGATTTAGGTATAACGTGGTATTGCATATTTTAGACTTGTAATCACCTTACAGACTAGGTATGGACCTGGAAATGACCTAAAAAATTATATTAGTGCATTATTTAACTCTTTTATCATCCATTACACCAAGTGACATGATATTTTCTATTTAGGTGTGTCCTGCCCCAGTCCCAAATTATGTAGGACTAGGAATACGTAACATGCTAGCTACGCATTCGACCAGACTCTAGTCTGACTCGAATACGATAAGCTGTATTATAATTGTCACTATCTAAATAATCATATAAATATGAATATCTATGCCTCAATCCACAATGAATAGAATACACAAGAATGAGCTACATGTGCTAAAGTCGGCCGCCCAGTAACACACAAACTCGAATAGACTCAAGAAAGAAATATAAGTCTTTAAAATTAGGCTACATCAGCAGATGAATAAACAATATGAATAAATAACCATAACTCCGGTAGAAATAATATAAGTACCTGGTACCAATGTGTAAACTCCCTCACCAAAAATAGATATTTTGTGTGTATTTTATATTATTATATTTATTATAGATATTAAATTTTTTTAGAGTATTCTCTTAGTTAATTAGAAAATAAATTTCTTAGTATATTTACTTATGTAAATATTTATTTAGAATCATTTTTAGGCTATTTTAGATTTTTGGAGATTTTTCTAGAATTTTTAGCTAATTAAAACATAGGGAACCTAAATTTCTAGGACTTCCATAATTTACTATGAGACCATACTTTCATATTGTTCCTACCAAATAATTATTTTAGGTTAAAATATTTAATTATATTTTTCTGTAATTTATTTAGAATTTTAAGAATTTTTTTTAGATTTTTAAAGTTATTTAGGATTTATTTGGATATATATAGTCTTAATATTAGATAGATGCTAATTTAGTGTTAATAGATATTAATAAGATTTTATAAATTATTTTTATTATCTTTAATTATATCTGAGATTATAAATTATTGAGATAAATTCAAACTTTATTTTAAATTAATTCAAATCCTGAGCCTACTAGGAAAGCAACTTCATGCATATCCTATCCTTATTTAAATTCATCATAATCCTATCCAAATTAACCAATCATATTCGTATTCAATTAAGTAGTTTCCACCATTATAAATACCTCATCCTTCATATTTTTTTCCCCCAAATTCACCTCTTTTTCGTCCAAAAAGAGTCAAAATTCGTCATAAATTCAGCCTCATTTTCTACTAGTTATGACGAATTAAAAAGACGATATCTCCTAGCTCCGGACTCCAAATGCGCTCCAATTTTTTTTAGAACTATATCAAGGTTAGTTTTCTGATTATATAAATTATTTTAATAATTTATGAACCTATTTTTCCAGAAAATTCTAAAAGTGCCAGTTGTCCGAAATCAGACGCATTTTGGTATTTTAGAGATTTCGGGAGATCCTGAACTCAGAATTACGAACCGTGTAAAGTTTCGGAAAGCTGACATGATAAATTACCAGAAAAGTATTTTTCCTGAATTTTAGATATAAGTTTATTCTACAGTAAAATTCGTGCAACGTATACGTAAGTAGGAAACCACCGAAAACTTTCATCTGTGTGCCCTTGTGGCCATAACTCTTTACCGACTTGTGATTTTATGAAACCATAGATTCCGGTGTTCATGTAGCATTGAAATCAATAGAATTCTACACACAAATCCAAGATTTGAGTCGGTTGACTTTTTGGTCAACGGATTGTCTCGATTTGCGTGCCACAGATCACAAATCCGTAAAGTTGACTTTCTTTGGACCAAATTAGGGTTTAACAAAAAAATTAAATTATAATAAGATTAAAATACTATTTTAGGTTATTTTATTCAGAATTAAAATAGATTAAAATGGAGGAACCTATTCACCCACTTTTGTAACCTAACTTGTTTAATTTATGTGACAAGTAGATCAGACGATGCCTTGAGTTGGGACTTCATCCTTTTCAGACCAGGCAAGATACCTTGCCAAATTATTTACAGTATTTTGCATGCTTAGTATATTTCTGTATATTTATTACATTTCTGTATATTTCTTGCATGTGTAGTTTTCTTTCAGTCATTACTATATATTAGATATGTTGACACACACACTTGATACTTAGTATCATAGAGGACAATCATTAGGCGTATGGGCTTTTAACCACTCTGGTAAACCGTAGTATATAGCTCGCACTACGGGCGTGTGTCGCGCTGGTCGCTACTCCCGCGGTATATTGATTTCTGGAGTCTCGCTGGTCGCTACCCCCTGCGGTATATCGATTTTTGATGTCCACTGACGTGTGTGTGAGTTGTGAGGTAGATCGAGTAGCCTACCCTTGCCCATACGTCAAAAAGTTGTCCTCATTTGCATTCATATAGATTGTCTTGTACAACGTACTTATTTATTTTTAAATTATATGCATGTTTACTGTATTCAAGTTGGCTCACTTTTCTGTATCTTGTTACGTTCCTCTGAGGACCTGGTCCTCTGCCAGGTGTATCTGTTCTTGAGTATTTACAGGAGCACAGATTGGATGGATATATATATATTTCGTGGATGTCCTCTCTTCGAGCCCGTGATTGTTAGCTGGTATTCCTATATGGTGTTGTTGTGTTGTACCTTTATATTCGAGTTGGTAGTGGATTTGTTTCCATCCAATTATCCTCCTTAGATACTTATATTGAGATCTAGTTTCATAGACACTGGTTAGTTATTTATATTGATTTTCGTGGATGAGATTTAGATTGTACCCTGTGACTTATGACTTATGTTTATACCACATGTGGATTGATATTCATATTACAGCGTACGTGTGGATTTTGGTTTCCATATATTGGAGTTGCCATATCTATGCGGCTCGCATGCTTACGTGTCCTAGTCCTACGTATTTTTGGGACTGGGGCGTGACATGTTTTTGTGGTGGCCCATGCAGGTCGGGAGCATATTGTCTCGGTTATGTTACTGTACCGAGCAAGCCTGCGCATAGGATTAGAATATAGGAATCTTATCCACTTAATTATCACCTCCCTTGATTTTATTTCGCATTCTCATTTGATTGCTTGCATTGCATCTTGCTTGATCCCTTCTCAACGTCAATCATCTCTCGTGCTTGATAGAGGTTAGAAAGATGGCTTGTACTAGGTATATACCCTCTAGTATTTAATAACACTAGTAGTTAAATTATTGTAAGTTGGATAGTATGCCTCATAACCTAGTAACACATAGTCCTGTTGACTCATTAATGAAATATAAATGAATGACACCAACTATAAACTTGTATAAAAAGATAATATTTATCCAGACTGTAGAACTTAGAGGCCCATACACCCATTTGGTCGACTAGAGACCTTGACAATGAGTTATAATGAAAACTGTAGAGGCACAACACCGATCTTCTTAGTGAACTTAGATTATTCTGTACCTTCCTCCATCATAATCAAGCGTACTTATGCTGCTATTATAGCCTAGTTTTGCAAGCTTATTCTTTTATTGAGCTTGTTCATGACATATGTATTATTGGGGGCCCACACTAATATATTGTCTAAATCAGAATCGGTGTATTATGGTCTGATCAACCGTAGTGTACTTGGTTCGCTCTTTGTATCACTACTTTATGTGGATTGAGATATAGTTGACTCAACATGTTAGATGGATATACTTGCCCTCTAGACTGGTCAGAGCATATCGTGTCAAGTACATAACTATTCTGATGTGAACATAAGAATAGAAATTTACCAAAATAAGGTTTCAATCCAGAACTGCCTTGGCAACTCCCTTTCGAATTCTCTAATCCCTTTGAATCCCGTACTTGTATTCTATCATCTCCTCCTTGAAATTCTTTATTGTTGATTTTTGTCTTCTCCTAATTCGGAAAGACGAACGTTCGTGCTTAGTATAAGTTGATACACGGATAGTACCAGATATAGTCCATAGGCCAAGCACTCAGGATTATAAATAAGGAGCGCAGGCACATAAAGCCGTAGATACAGATACGACCTTAGTTATATGTGTCATTGCATACTCATGACCCCCTTTATGACACGAGATCTTAGGTTCATAATAGACGTAGAATTATATAGGTGTTGGTTTAGCAGTTATGAGGATATATTGATATTTTATCCAGATGGCATACACGCGATGCTAATAGATGACGCGAGTAGCAGTAGTAGTATTCTTTTTCTATCACCATCTCGCCCCCTTGGGTGGCTCATCTTCTCTTCTCTATCCATTGATTATCTCGTGCTTAATTCTTCCTATCGTAGTTACCTCTTTTTCGTGCCAACATGAATTGTTGGTCTACTTCTACCCCATCCTTAGTTTTGTTAGTTAAAACGTATATGGTTTAGTAGATGATTAATAACTAAAGGATGAGTTCTTAATAATAACCCTTATCTATATCCACTATAGCAATACCTGTATTCTTTTATTAATTTAACCCTTAAGTAGCATCATTTAGCCTAATATAAATTTGTTGGACTGTTTGAAATAGTTCATACTTCTTATAGTTTTATAAAGTTAGTCAAAACTTTAACTGTTGCCCAAAAACTTAGACTATGCCTAGGAAAGAATTGAAGGCACTTGTTACGAACTGACAACTATGACAAATCGCTGGCAAAGTAGCGACAGCTGCAGCTAGACCGTTGTAGTAAAGTAGTCGAAGTATTTGCAGACATATTGGTCAGGTGGCATGGCAGTATTAGACTATGATACTTGACGATTACAAAAAAAATTATGGTTGTGAGATTCAAGACAAGTACCCCAAGATTTTTGACCCAATAAATATATTCGTCTTACAACCTAGACAATAGCCTCAAGAGACTGTGACTACTAGTAGAACTTTTGTAAGTTGGGTAGTGTAGACGAGTTAGAGGATAATAGGATAGTGTATGGACAATAAATAAGAAGTGTTAGAATGACAGACCATGACTTTTAGGAAGCACTGCGAGATAGCTATGTAGTGTAATAGCTATAGTGATTATTATGAATATGGGTTAGTGTCAATTTCGAGGACAAAATTTTTGTAAGTTGGGTAGATTGTAAACCCCCTCACCCAAAATAGATATTTTGTGTGTATTTTATATTATTATATTTATTATAGATATTAAATTTCTTTAGAGTATTCTCTTAGTTAATTAGAAAATAATTTTTTTAGTATATTTACTTATGTAAATATTTATTTAGAATCATTTTTAGGCTATTTTAGATTTTTGGAAATTTTTCTAGAATTTTTAGCTAATTAAAACATAGGGAACCTAAATTTCTAGGACTTCCATGATTTACTATGAGACCATACTCTCATATTGTTCCTACCAAATATTTATTTTAGGTTAAAATATTTAATTATATTTTTCTATAATTTATTTAGAATTTTAAGAAATTTATTTAGATTTTTAAAGTTATTTAGGATTTATTTGGATATATATATAGTCTTAATATTAGATAGATGCTAATTTAGTGTTAATAGATATTAATAAGATTTTATAAATTATTTTTATTATCTTTAATTATACCTAAGATTATAAATTATTGAGATAAATTCAAACTCTATTTTAAATTAATTCAAATCCTGAGCCTACTAGGAAAGCAACTTCATGCATATCCTATCCTTATTTAAATTCATCATAATCCTATCCAAATTAACCAATCCTAGTCATATTCAATTAAGTAGTGTCCACCATTATAAATAGCTCATCCTTCATATTTTTCTCCCCCAAATTCACCTCTTTTTCGTCCAAAAAAATCAAAATTCGTCATAAATTCAGCCTCATTTTCTACTAGTTATGATGAATTAAAAAGACGATATCTCATAGCTCCGGACTCCAAATGCACTCCAATTTTTTTTGTTAGAACTATATCAAGGTTAGTTATCTGATTATATAAATTATTTTAATAATTTATGAACCTATTTTTCCAGAAAATTCTAAAAGTGCTATCTGTCCGAAATTAGACGTATTTTGGTATTTTTGAGATTTCGGGAGATCCTGAACTCGGAATTACGAACCGTTTAAAGTTTCGAAAAGCTGACATGATGAACTATCAGAAAAGTATTTTTTAGAATTTAAATATAAGTTTATTCTACTATAAAATTTGTACAACGTAGACGTAAGTAGGAAACCACCGAAAACTTTCATCTGTGTGCCCTTGTGGCCATAACTCTTTACCGACTTGTGATTTTATGAAACCGTAGATTCTGGTGTTCATATAGCATTGAAATCTATAGGATTCTACACACAAATCAAGGATTTGAGTCGGTTGACTTTTTGGTCAACGGATTGTCTCGATTTGCGTGCCACAGATCACAAATCCGCAAAGTTGACTTTCTTTGGACCAAAATTAGGGTTTAACAAAAATTTCAGATTATAATAAGATTAAAATACTATTTTAGGTTATTTTATTCATAATTAAAATAGATTAAAATGGCAGAACCTATTCACCAACTTTTGTAACATAACTTGTTTAATTTATGTGACAAGTAGATCGGACGACGCCTTGAGTTAGGACTTCATCCTTTTCAGAACAGGAAAGATACCTTGCCAAATTATTTATAGTATTTTGCATGCTTAGTATATTTCTGTATATTTATTGCATTTCTGTATAGTTTTTGCATGTGTAGTTTTCTTTCAGTCATTACTATATATTAGATATGTTGACACACACACTTGACACTTAGTATCATAGAGGACAATCATTAGACGTATGGGCTTTTAACCACTCTGGTAAACCATAGTATATAGCTCGGACTACGGGCGTGTGTCGCACTGGTCGCTACCCCCATGGTATGTCGATTTCTGTAGTCTCGCTGGTCGCTACCCCCGCGGTATATCTATTTCTGATGTCCACTGACGTGTGTGTGAGTTATGAGGTAGATCGAGTAGCCTACCCTTGCCCATACGTCGAAAAGTTGTTCTCATTTGCATTCATATAGATTGTCTTGTACAACGTACTTATTTATTTTCAAATTATATGCATGTTTATTGTATTCAAGTTGGCTCACTTTTCTGTATCTTGTTACGTCCCTCTGAGGACCTGGTCCTCTGCCAGGTGTATCTGTTCTTGAGTATTTGCAGGAGCACAGATTGGATGGATATATATATGTTTCGTGGATGTCCTCTTTTCGAGCCCGTGATTGTTAGCTGGTATTCCTATATGGTGTTGTTGTGTTGTACCTTTACATTCGAGTTGGTAGTTGATTTATTTCCATCCAACTATCCTCCTTAGATACTTATATTGAGATCTAATTTCATAGACACTGGTTAGTTATTTATATTGATTTTTGTGGATAAGATTTAGATTGTATCCTGTGACTTGTGACTTATGTTTATACTACATGTGGATTGATATTCATATTACAGCGTACGTATAGATTTTGGTTTCTATATATTGGAGTTCCCATATCCATACGGCTGGCATGCTTACGTGTCCTAGTCCTACGTATTTTTGGGACTGGGGCGTGATACAATGCCTGCAAGACAATCAACTCCATCAGCAACTCCAAAGAATTCGTAATCGTCTATGCTGCAAAAATTGGCAGGGGACCAGGTCCTCATAGGGACGTAACAAGGTACAAGAAACAGCATGCCAAAAGTAAAATAGTATAATGCCACATACTCAAGGGTAACTATTGTAACCATATATATGATATGCACATGAGAGCATCACTCGTACTCAGGCTGAAACCACTACAGGCTCTGTATCGGGGAGCCAATAGCAGCAAGTAGTATAAAGACTCAGTATAGGTGCCAAAGATCTGGGACTGAGTCCAAGGCACCTCTAGTAGTATCACGACTCCAACATATGTGCCACAACACCTCTATAAGTATAGTATATATATATATATATATCAATAATCAGCCTGTAGTATGGTGTGTCTCTCCCCACCTAATATAACCTCATATCTCATGTCCACAATATCTCATGTCCATAACATGCAAGATCATGACCTCTAGCTAGTGCAACGAGTCCTAATAATATCCATATAATATGCAAGTCTTATATCACGAATTATGTAAGCCTATACATAATCACCATGAATAACTCAAGAAAGATTCTATCATATGAAATAGTTTCAAGTATCCTAGGGTATGGCGTATTTGGTAAAGCAAGCACGTAAAAATAGGATCACAGAGTCAACTCTCTAAGTGACGTTACTCGACTCCGCGTACGGCGTCGACACCCGAATCTTTTTTGAACTCTAAGCAACGTCTCATGGTCCTAGGGTAAACACACACATTACACATATCAAATAACTATAATAACTAGATAAGATAATAAAAGCAATGAATTGTGATACATCATGGCAAGGTACACTTGCTTGGATTCTGAACTCTGTCAACTGCTCCTGGGAAAGTGGAATCTGCACGTTCACCTCTAGATGATGAAACAAACATCACTAATATTCTCAAAATACTAGAAATATCTAGGATTGACTACCCATAAGTCCAATTTGGACACGTGCAAAATTGACAGTTTTGGGTCAAAGCGGGATCCACATATACTTTGCACCGTAAAATGTATCGAAGATAAAGTTCTCCAAATTTATCAAACTTAGTGTCTACGAGTCCAGAACAATGATACGAACTCAACAGAACATCCAGAAGTAGATTTTGATAAGCCGGTCACGAAATTGCCTGTTATGTGGAACCATGGGGCCCACAAAATGACGTATCGTTAACGTTCTCAGAATCGAACCAATCTTGGGTCACAAGACCAGCGTAATGCTATGAATCCGACGATACAAGTTTCTTTACGAAACGACAAGCACACACAAAATTAGGATGAGTGTCAGAAAAGGCCGATACGGTATTTTTTGGCGGATACGTTTTGATTCTGGTGTGCACACACATCCAAATCAAGTTCCACGAAAGCCTACACTTCCGCGTTTACGTTACACGCCTTTCGATGTAACTCGCACATGATAAAGTTACCTCGTTTGGTGGAACACACCCCGTATCGCAAGATTTTGGGTGCTTTAAAAACAAGTTTTTGGTCATTTTGGAACAAGAATAATTTAACCATTAAAGTAAACTAATAAAAACTAAAAGAACAGTAAAAATCTTGGTTATATTGTGAAGAAGTCCCTTCAATTTTATTTTGTAAATAATTAACGAGTTGGTAGAAAATTGGACATGAACATGGGTACTTGGACTGAAATTCTGAACTATTTTCGAATAGTTTTTCGGCCAACTTTCGTTCAATTTTTTGATCAAACCCTGGTGCCTAAATTCGTTCCACTTGAAGGAAATCCTAGAGGGTTAGGTTGTGAAGATACCAGCTAAAATGGGATACAAATCGAACGAGCGAGGAGGGCGGAGGTTGCGCGCGAAAGGGGCCGCACGGCTGCTACTATTGCCGCTATTGCTGTTGCTGCCGGCGGTCGACGGCGCTCCGGCGGAGGGGGTGGAGGCTAGGTGATGGGTTAGCATTAGGGTTTTGGTTTTGTATACACATGTATATATATGGGAGGGGGGGTTTGCTGTACGGGTAGGTGGTTTTAGAGTTTGGGTTAATGGGTTTAGGGTAGGGTTTTGGTTAATGGGTCTAGGTTTTATGTTTTATTTTAATTAATCTCTCTCTATATATATGTATGTATATGGCCATTAAAAATAGTTTTAGATCTTTATAAATTCTAGAAAAATTATACAATACACTAATAATAGTTGTACACCCAAGAATATATTTTTTGTACAATATTAATAATTAATTAAATACACATAATTGTAAATTCATGAATACTATATATTATAATTAGCTAAAAATAATTAATTTTTTTCTTCACAAAAATTTCAGAATAACAATAATATTAAATTCTAAAAAATTGGGGTACTTATAATCTACAGAACTTATAAAAATTTTGTCCTCGAAATTTAAAATAAACATAGTAGAAAATATTTTAGTTACGAATGTTGCACTAAAGATGGGGACGCAGTTAGCAAATGGAGTCCTAGTTTGACGTCGCATTCTAAGAATAAGTGTACGCTTAATCAATGTAAGCCTCCTGATTTTTCAAGAATTTTGATTTAGATTTTTCATAATTTTCTGGAATTTTTAGGATTTTTTATAATGAAAACCCTAGGTATTTGGTAATTAAATGATTTTTAATTGCTGTTAATTAATATTAAAATATTATAAAAATAATATTTTATGGTATAAAATGGAAAATTGGACATAGGGTAATTTTCTGTGAATTTATTGGACTCCGAAAGCAGTTTTAAAGTCCTAAAAACTATTAAATAAATAAACCACTTTAAACCCTGAAATAAACCGGGTTTATTTAAAATAAACCAAACCAACCCAAACCCGGTTCAACTGAACCAAACCCAGCCATTAGCGGGTCGGGTCGGATCTAGACCCGAACCCGAAACCCGCAGATCCAAACCAGTACTTAAACACTAAGCGGGTCGGGCCGGATTCATGTGAACCCGACCCGCGGACCCGAACCCGGACCCGGACCCATTACCCAATCCAAACCCTAGTCGGATTCCTAGCCGACTTCCCTGTTCCGGCCGCCTATTTAACGCTTCAAATTCCGTGCCCAGCCGGCCGAAACCCTAACTCAGCCCCACCGTCGTCTCCCTCTCTCCTCCTCTCCACCTCCTTGTCGTTCCCAACGAACATCCCCCTCTCGCAGAGCCGCCCTAGACTCCCGCTCCGCCGCCCGCAGCTACGCATGCCCACCTGAATCCTGCGCAGCCGCCTCCTGCTTCTTCTTCTTCCACCCATCCCCGCTCATCCTCCCCAGCCATCATCTCCACAAACCTCCCTCCGCCTCGATCCAACTCCGCCCATCCGAGCCGCTGTGCCCCGAGCGCCACCCCCCTTCGACGAATCTGGCCCGTAGCAACAGAACCCTCGCCTGTCACCGTTCCTCCGCCACGAGCCCGCTCGACATCCCCCGACCGTCACCCTCTACGCCTGTCGACCCCGTCTACTGCTGCCCCCGACGCCGACCGACGAACTGCAGCAGTTCGAGCCTCCCCAGCGCCTACACCGGAACCCTAAATCCCAGCTCCTCCGCCTCCCTCCCCTATCTTCCTCTCCCCGAGCCCCCGCCATCACCTCCGGCAGCCCAGTCGACACCACCACCAACACGAGCACCCCGTCTCCCCTCTTCCTCTTCCAGAGCAGCTCCTCCGTCGTCGTACAACCTCGACGAGCCCAGCGCCTCCCGCAGCTCCGTCCCCGACGACTCCGGTGAAGCCCCGACCAGTCCGACAGTCCCCGACGAGTGGCAGAACCCTAACCCTAGCCAGGACGCAGCCCGGACACGGTTGACGCAGGACACGAAGCAGACACTTGGACAAGAGAAATTGGTCTTCACGGAGCCCTGTTCAGGTATCGTTTTCTCTCTCCTCGTTGCTCCGATTTCATTTTTGTCAGTTGTGACACGTAGAATGTGTGACCCCCTTGATGTCCGTGTAATCCGCTCGGTGCGTCGCACCCTGTGGTGATCGCAAACCGCGATCCAAAAACAGGAAAACCAAAGCCCCGTTTCACCCCGGAACTTAGTGCGTCCCGCCAAACGGGACAACTTGGTCGCACGCGGTCTTTACTGAAACGTGTGCGTTATTGATACAGATGTGTGGGATTTTGCAAAAGTTGATTTGGATGTGCGTGCACACCGGAATCAACGCGTACCCGCCGACAACGCCCCATATCCGCCTATTCTTGAACATATTGTAACTTTGTGTACGCACGTCGGATCGAGACGAAACTTATGCCATCGGACTCGTAGCAATACGCTGGTCCTGTGACCCAAGTTTGGTTCGATTCTGAGAAAGTTGACAAAATCGCGTATCGTGGGCCCCACAGGCCCCACTTGACGGGCGATTTTGTGATCGGCTCATCGGAATCCAATTCTGGAAGTTCCATTGGGTTCGTATCATCGTTCTTGACTTGTTGACACTAAGTTTGACAAATTTGGAGACCTTTGACCCTGACACGCTTTTCGGTGCAAAGTGGCCCACATGTGGACCCCGCTTTGACCCGAAAATGTCATTTTTGCCCTTGTGTCCAAATTGGACCTAAGGACAAGCGTTTTTAGCTATTTGATATCTTTTGAGACTGTTGTTGATGTTTATTACAGGTTTTGGAGGAGTACCTACAGGATCCACTGATACAGGGACAACTTTTTGGTATTCAAACCCCAAGCAAGTGTACCTTGCCATATCCTGCAGTTTTGCTAATTATTTTCTTGACTTAGTTATACATCAGTGGGCAAGTATACCTTGCCGACTGTGCATTTCTTGTTGCATATTTCCTTGCTTTATTTATATTGTTGTACATGCTTGGCCTAGGACCGTGTGACTTACTTAGCGTTCGATTATTAGTCGGGTGCCAACACTGTATGCGGTGTTGTGTATTGTCATCTAGAGATGGACATTCGTGACCCTTTGCATTTTCGTACTTGTCTTATCAAGTACATTATACCTAGGACATTTGACACTATACATGAGACAGGAACTTTCTGAGATATTCATGGTGATTCTGTATAGGATGCAGGATTTGACATTGACATTATATTCATAGATACTCTATGACTTGTTGCATTAGATTTGATTATGCGTGACATGGACATGATGCATCGTGGACATGAGATGTGTGATTACATTGGGTGGGGAGAGACACACAGGCTACACGCTGATCATATATATAAACCCCCTATTATTGTGAGGCACAAGACTCTGAAGCCCGAGATTGGCCCATTACTCATTATTACTGCTACCAGCTCCCCGACACAGAGCTTGTAGTAGTTTCAGCCTGAGTTCTAGTGCTGCTCTCATCTTGCATATTACTTAGCTGGTTATTTATTGTTCCCCTATTATTTCATTTATTACTGGAGAGACACACAGGCTACAGGTTGACTATATTATGCCGGCTTCTCAGTCTCCCGCTGAGTTAGACCATCATATGATATCACTGCTACCGGCTCCCCGACACAGAGCTTGTAGTTGTTTCAGCCTGAGTATTAGTGATGCTCTCTCTTGTATTTCACTCAGATGGTTACATACTTACCCTATTTATTTTATTATCTGCTGCACTGCATTTATTTGGCTTGTATTATCTGTACCTTGCTGTGTCCCCTGAGGACCTGGATCCGGATTATGTCACCAGGATTTGCAGACGAGATCTATCCCGAGGTATACGGGACCGCAGCAGGAGCTGATACAGGAGCTGTACCGACACCCGAGGACGAGATTGAGCCAGAGGACTTCTCCTGAGTATTGGCTTGAGATACTCATTTATTCATGTTTCTAGTTACTTTATTTTCAGTCTATTGCATTGATGTATCAGACTTGTTCTCGGATTATTCTCCAAGACACTTTTATTAAGATTTGTTAGTTTATATTTATTGTATTTATTCTGGCATTTGATCTATGATTATCTGTTGTGGATGAGATTAGAATAGACTGTGACTTATATCATTGGACCTATTTATTGTTGTATTACAGCTTAAGTATACCCCGATGGATCCATTAAATTGGGTTTGTCCATCGGTGTGTGTTGCTGGCCATTATCACGCGTCCGGTCCCTCGGTATTTTGGGACTGGGGCGTGACAATCAAGGCTCTATCCAACTTATAAGAATAAAGTTGGCCGCATAAATTATAGTCATGATCATATTTTAAGGATTTTTTAGTAAGTCTAACTTCATGGAGGGATTCGAGATGATAAGAATTTTGTGACCGTTGTCACAGCCTATCAAAGGAAATCTATGTACTACCATGGCGTTAATGAGTCAATAACTTTATAAAGAAAGTTTTACCACTTCTCCTTGCTTCTAATTAGGTCATGAGTCTATAAGACAATAGGAATATCATAACCAAATACAACTATGGTGAGATGGTACCGAGAAGTTTTTTATTGTATATCATGGATGCCGATGAATGGTTCAGCAATAAGTGTCAAAAGGTGATATAACTCATCAAAGTGTTTAGTATTGTGTCAAGAGTACAAGGGGTTCAATTTAATGCAACATAAGTGTCACTGGGTTAGGTTGGCATGAATGGGATACGAGTATATCAGTGGTTGGGATATTTGGGTTGCCTATGTATAATTTAATTCAATTGCAACGCAGTAGCATATAGGGTTAGAAGAAGATATGCCACGAATGTTGGAGGGTCTATATGGAGCATGGGCGTGTATATTTGGAAGTAACAGTTGTGTTATCAGTGAGTAGGTTCCAGTTAGGCTCATGAATGTCAAGTTGGCCGAAATAATTTAGTCGATGTTGAGTATTAAAATCAACCGCAACAGAAAAATGATATCTATGCGTCATGTGTGTACAATTGCGTCACGAATATCGTGCGACTAAAACAAAATATGGGAAGGCCATTTTGTGAGCGATATTCATGTCATAGGTGTAGAGTGACTAGTCTAGGTCATAAGGGGAAAGTTGTTGGAAGAAAAGGATAGTGTTGTGCCCCAAATATCTAAGCCACAATAAAGGGTATCAAGGATACATAAATTAAATAGATAATTTAATCCGTTTGAGATTAACCTAAGTAGCACCAAAATAAATTCAAATTTACCCTGAATTTCTAGAATTAACCCTACACTAAAACTAGGGGCTACAATCTACCCAACTTATAAAAATTTAAGTTGGTATCCAAACCTAAGGTCATGGTCTTGCTAATAAAATTTCTGGAATGGCCTATTTTTTAAATAAGGTTACAAGAATTCTAGGATTTACTGGCCATAATCAAGAATTTTCTAAAGGAACCTAGAAACTATCAAGGTGCTATTGATCAACAACTTTACAAGAGAAATTACTATCCATCCATTAATGCTCTTGTATAGGTGAAGCTTCTGTAAGGCAGAAGCAATGACTGAGTCGGATCTAACTAAGGCTAGGTGGTAGAGAGGCTTCGATCATTGATTGACATTAATGACGAAGAGACCAAAATTTAGGCCACGATAATTTTTTTTTTAATAAGTCTACATGGTTGAATAAAGCACGATTAGGCAGGTATTTAGAGAATCGAGTCATGGTGACTAGATCAAGGGGATTAGAGTAGAAAGGAACCGATACCTATGGTGATATGGATATTAACACAAGGAATGGTACCAACTAAGGGTTTGATTTTGTAATTAAGGCACAACTAGGAAAAGATGAAGGATTTACTCATTGTTATAATTAGAAAGATCGTTGGTGCAAAAAGCACGAGGCCTATATGCAACACAAGATAAGAATTTGTTAGGAAGGATAGGAATGCAGTCGAGGGGTAATACAACTAATCCTTAAACTCATTACTATATTCATTTAAGTTATATTTTATATAATCTCCCTCATGCTATTGACAACCTACTTCTGACTATAGGTAAACAATATACGATCCTTACAACTTCGTCTTCCTCGCATATTAGTAGGTAAGGGTCTAAACTAAACGTGTACTTAGGTCTATCACTCATGGCATACTATTCGCTAAGGACACTCTTCAATACTCGTCTAATCTTTAATTGGAATGCCTACCCATTTTTGTACAACTTACTCCATTCTATTGTCTATCTTTCTGTATTGTTGTTTATCTAATCTCTGCCATCTAAAAGCTATCTTCCTTACGAGAATCTTTCATCTAGGCTACTACCCTATTACACAAGCATGATGTCATGGTTATCTTGAGTGAAAATTCTTCGAACTCAATGGGATGATAAGTTTTCTAAAATCCAAAAATCCATCGGCTATGATAAATTGGAAATAGGTTCTCATCACCTACTACTAAGGATAGGTCCAGCAAACTCATACCCTATTAGTCAAAAATCTAAATTCCTGGCCTAATCAGTTTACGTGTAAACTCATAATATTCATCTATCATTCCTATAAGACTTCTATCTTCCATTTATACTTTCCTACCATGTATAAATCTATAATCTAAGGGTCTTATGATAATCCTCTACAGAATAACCATCAAGTTAGTATGCGATTCTGAACAAGTGTTTAATTTCTTGAATTCGTATTACTTCGAGACTGATCAACAATTTCTACTCATACTAAAGTTTCAAAATTCCAAAAGTATTATAATTTATAAATACTAAAATATTATCCCTCAAGTCCATACCATAATCCCTTCTCCTTGGATTATGCGACCATAATATCTTTCCCTTATCATTTATTTTCTACTTACCTTCATATCCTTTTAGTATGTTAATCTTATTTTTAACTTTAAGCTTCACCAATCATGACCCAGTACTTTTTGTTTCATATTATAGATCTTCTAGGCAACTACCGAGTGGTAAAATCTTCAGTCCTTTCTAGATCCTTCTCTCAATTTAAAATGCTCAAGGTTATGTACTCCTCGTGAATCTCTTTTTGTTATCATTCTACCTTCTTCACTTGAACCTAAGATTTCTTCTAGTTTATTCCATGTATACCCTTCATCCAAACTACATGGTTACCATCTTCTTATAGCTTGTCATCTATTATAGGCAATTCACTATATCTAACTCATGACTATAACATCTATCAAAACTCTCATCCTTCAACCTATTTGCTCTATCACATATACTAGCTTATCCACCCAAGTAATCACGGGTGAAACTAACTTGTTCAATTAATACTGACAACCCAAATAATCAAGTACATCTAATTTGATTTTGAAAGCCATACTTTAGTACTCGAGTTATCTAATTACTCAAATATTAGGTCTAGCAATCTACCTGTCTATTTAGTCCAGACTTATAGTCATCAATAATTTAAGTGGTCACTCTCCAGTCCCAAAATATATAGGACTAAAAATATGTAACGTGCTAGCTACACATTCGACCAGACTCCGGTCTGACTCGAATACGTATAAGCTTTATTATAATGGTCACTATCTAAATAATCAAGTAAATATAAATATCTATGTCTCAATCCACAATGAACAGAATACACAAGAATGAGCTACATGTGCTAAAGTCGGCCGCCAAATAACACACAAACTCGAATAGACTCAAAAAAAAAATATGAGTATAGAAAACTAGGCTACATTAGCAGATAAATAAATAATATAAATAAATAACCATAACTCTGGCAGATATGATATAAGTACCTGCTACTAATGCCTACAAGACAAGCAATTCCATCAGTAACTCCAAAGGCTCCGTACCCGTCTATACTGCAAAAACTGGCAGGGACCAGGTCCTCAGAGGGACGTAACATGTTACAAGAAACAACATGCCAAAAGTAAAACAGTATAATGCCACACACTCAAGGGTAAACTACTGTAACCATCTAAGTGAAATGCAAGTGAGAGCATCACTAGTACTCAGGTTGAAACCACTACAAGCTCTGTGTCGGGGAGCCAGTAGCAGTAATATAAGGTAATATGCCAAGCTCTGGAACAGAGACTAAAGAACCACAATAATAAAGTATATATATATATATATGTGTGTGTGTGTATGTATGTATGTATGTATGTATGTATGTATGTAATCAGCCTGTAGCCTGTGTGTCCCTCCCCACTTAATGTAACCTCATGTCTCATGTCCACAACGTCTTATATCCATAACACGCAAGATCATGACCTCTATCTAGTACAACGAGTCATAATAATATCCATATAATATGCAAGTCTCATATCACGAATTTTGTAAGCCTATACAGAATTACCATGAATAACTCAAGAAAGATTTTGTCACATGAAATAGTGTCAAGTGTGCTAGGGTATGGCGTACTTGGTAAAGCAAGCATGCAAAAAAATAGGATCGTGGAATCAACTCTCTAAGTGACGTTGCACGACTCTGCGTACGGCGTCGACACCCGAATCTTGTTCGGACGCAAAGCAACGTCTCACGGTACTAGCGTAAACACACACATCACATATATCAAATAATTATAATAACTAAATAAGATAATAAAGGCAAGGAACTGTGATACATCATGGCAAGGTACACTTGTCTGGATTCTGAACTCCATCAACTTCTCCTGGAAAAGTGGAATCTACACGTACACCTCCGGATGCTGAAACAAACATCACCATTGTTCTCAGAATACTTAAAATAGCTAGGATTGACTACCCATAAGTCCAATTTGGACACAGGGGTAAAATTTATAGTTTTGGGTCAAAGCGGGATTTACATGTGGTCCACTTTGCACCGTAAAACGTGTTGAAGACAAAGTTCCCCAAATTTGTTCAACTTAGTGTCTACGAGTCCAGAACGAAGATACGAACCCAAGTACGTCCAGAAGTGGATTTCGATGAGCCTATCATGAAATCGCCCGTCATGTGGAACCGTAGGGCCCACGAAATAACATTTCGTCAACGTTTCAGAATCCAACCAAACTTGGGTCATAGGACTAGCGTAACGCTGTGAATTCAATGGCACAAGTTTCGCTGCGAAATGACAAGCACACACAAAGTTACGACGTGTGTCAGAATATGCCGATACGATATTTTTTGACGGATACGCGTTGATTCCGGTGTGCACGCACATCCAAATCAAGTTCCACGAAAGCCCAAATATCCGTATTTATGTTACGCGCCTTTCAGTGCAACTTACATATGACAAAGTCACTTCGTTTGGCAGAATGTACCCCGTATCACAAGATTTTGGATGTTTTAAAAATAAGTTTTGTCGTTTTAGAACAAGAATAATTTTACCATTAAAGTAAACTAATAAAAACTAAAAGAACAGTAAAAATCTTGGTTATATTATGAAGAATTTCCTTTAATTTTATTTTGAAAATAATTAACGAGTTGGTAGAAAATTAGACATGAACATGGGTACTTGGACTGAATTTTTGAACTGTTTTCGAACAGTTTTTCGGCCAACTTTCAATCGATTTTTCGTTCAAACCCAGGTGCCTAAATTTGTTCCACTTGAAGAGAATCCTAGAGGGTTAGGTTGTGAACATACCAGCTATCACTACCACATTCTAAATAGGGGTATTTTTGTCTTTTTATTTATTTAATTTAATGTGTTAATATATTGCATGATATATATATATATATATATATATATATATATATATATATATATATATATATATATATATATATAGTGTTCATAAATGCATGAGTTATTAGACTGGACCTAGAAACCAACTAGTAGAACCCCAGACCAAATTATAGGGTTATGGATTTTAATTAGCAATTTTTTGGATTAAATATTAGGGATTATATTTATTGCAGTAATTTTATTTAAGTATTATATCTTACCGATACTTTCCTTCACAACTTTTCCTCTTTGCCAAATATACAACTTTGGGAGCCAACCTAAAACCAAGATTAACATTGGAATGACAAGCAGGCAGCAACTTGTATGTTACTATTCACATACAAGTATAGGCGTTGGAACCCAACCCATTGCTCAAATACACGACCACCCAATAACTCTATTCTATAACCTATACAAGCTCCTCTTTTGCTTTTGCTGTTGTGTGTTGTTTGGACTTTGTTCGGGTACAAGAAACAGGCTATAGGCCAGTCCCATTCCACTGTCCCATCCTATATAATATCCTCTTCTCTTCAACCTAAAACATAAACCCTAGGTGAGCCGCTACCCTCCCTTTGAGAGCCATCAAACCCCAGCCACCTTATCTCTACAAACCTATTCCCTATCGAAGCTACTTTCTCCGGCAGAGCATACCACTCAATGTCGGCTGCAAAGCAGGTCCTCGAGTCTAAGCCGATCACCCCACGACTATTAGACCATCTCCCATCTCCCCGTCGACCCATCACCGCCTGAGCAATCCTGACTCGACCCCGGTAGTGCCCTCCACCGCGGAAAAGCCCGAACGCCATCACCAATACCACCGTCCCCATCACCCTCAACCATCGCCACCGTCTCCACCCTTCATCGACCCCGACAACAGCCCGCTGAATTACTTTCCCCGACTTCCCACCACCGACTGTACCACCACTATTGTCGACATCCCCATCACCTTGCTTGAACTCCACCGCTACCAGCATGTTTCGACCCCACTACCTGACTCCGACAGCAGTAACTTCCCACGCCAGACTCCCCATCTCCGACAGCAGCAACTTCCCCAAGCCGGACTCCTCGATCTATAACAGCGACTACACCCTCGACCCCGTGCACGCACAGGTTCGACTTTCCCTTCCTTCATGGTTGTGTGTGTGTGCATATATGAATATTAGTTAGGATTAGCATATTGCTTCATGGTAGTTTAGTTGATGTGATTGCAAGACCTGTGTCGGTGAACCTAATAACTAGTATGCGTGTGCGTGCGTGTATACGAATAATAATTAGTTTGATATATATATATATATATATATTCCATGGAAATTGATTGCTAGTACTAGGTATGACTATAATATATATATGTTGTATGGCCATAAGTGTTAGTAGTGGGTATCCCGTATCTACATAAGACTGTATGACCTGAGTATTAGTGAATTGACTGCCTGGTGTACACTAACGTACTAACTTAGACATGTGTTAGTGTTATACGTGATTTGGAGCTTGAGACATATGTTAGAGAGTTGACTGTCTTGTTATGCACAATATTTGAGGATATGCCACTCTACATGCATCATAGCTTACCCCATTCTGACACTATGATCACATAATATACTAATATTTTCCCGTCCCCAGCTATCATCGAGACATGTGTTAGTGTTATACGTGCTAGCTGGGGACGGAGAAATATTAGTAGATTATGTGATCATACCCCACTCTACATGCATCATAGCTCACCCCACACCTCACGTCAGGTGCAACCTGACCATTACATGCCTCATAGCCTGTTATTTATGATTAGCCTGACTATTGCTCGCATTATAGCTAACCGGATGGTTAGCCTGACCTTACATACATTATAACTAATCATATGTAACAAGCCTGATCTGTTCCAAGCCGATCACATGATAGACTGATGTTTCACACACTTAGCTAGATACTCTATTCATGTATTTCCAGTTTATTATTCTAGCATGCACTTGTATATCTGTTTATTGCTAGTTGTGCTATTGATGATGATATATTCTCCAGTATTTTCTTATTTCTAGTATTTTATTATATCTAATATTCTTATTTCCAGTATTTATATCCATCTTGTATTCCTTTACACTGTATTATAGTTTTTTCTAATATACATAGAACTGCTGTTAGTGCTTGTACTTTGCTCCAATCCCGACTGAATATTTTTTTTGGAGGATCTTGAGGACTTCTGTCCTACACATTATAGACCAGGTGTAGAGGGAGACTACATACCAGAGAGCTTAGAAGAGTTCCTTCCCTTAGAGGAGACACTACCTGCAACTATTTAGACAATTATTTTATGCATCTTTTAAGACTTATGTTGAGTTTATGTTGAGACTTATGTTGAGTTTATGTTGAGACTATTTATGTTGGACAGCTAGACTTTAGTTTTATCTCTATTTTGAGTTATTGTGCTTGACTTATGTCAGTACTTCCTATCTTTTATCTCATCGTGCCATTATTTCTTATAGCTATTGTGATTGAGTTTATAGTGTGAACTGTTGAGCAATGCATATTATTCATTATCCTCCTTATGGAGTTGATATCATTGACAGGTTGTGAGTTATGTTTAGTAGTATTGAGACTTAGACCGCGTTCTACCGCCGATACTGTGGCGTAGGCTGGACGTACCCATGGCTTATGTCCAATTTTCGGGTGTGGGTCGTGAACGTTTTTAGTGGTGGCCCATGCAGGTCAGTCTTCTGTCTGTAGATTCGCATTTAGAGCGATATTGTAGTAGTGCTCACTTAGAGTGTTACTACGAGCCTGCGTTAGGAAATATAATTTAGGATGAGAGTTTGCACAATCACAACTTGGAAATTTTGATCTTACAATGCTATTCTGAATAATTGCTTCCTTTAGAATTTTACTGTCCTTCCTTGATGATATCGTATCTATTACCTTAATTGATTCTTTTTGGTCTGTCTTCAGGATGTTGCCGAAGACTAGGTCTTTGAGACTGGGAGCAGCAGCTTCAGAGAGGTTTGTCACCTCTCGACCTGACGAACAGACATCCGGAGTTCCTCCTACATCTCTTGTTCATGTGGGAGTATCTACAACTTTTGGGATTCCTCTTCCTCCACCTGTTCTGAGGGTTGCCCCAGCTATGATAGAGAACCTTCCACCACCACCGACTCTATCTCCCGGAGGTATGCCCGTTGATGGGGCACAGATGCTCACACTGATCCAAGGCATGTTAGATGCCCAGAGGGTAACGCCGGAAGCTCAGCGTATTCAAGCTGAGTCTCAGAGGGTGCAGGTAGAGGTACACCAGGCACAGACAGAGCTGATGAGGGAGAGCATGGAGAATTCTTATCAGGTAGCTCTCCAGGCTGTGGAGAGAGTAGCACAACACCAGCAACATCCTGGCCCGCAGCACCAGAGGCCAGGTACAATAGTGGACTTCAAGAGGATGATGCCTCGAGAGTTCAAAGGCACCGAGGGGATACTCTACGCTGACGAATGGCTAGAGGATATAGAGAGGAACTTACGCTTGGCGCAGATTTCGGAGATTCTTCAGATTGAGGCCGCTGGCAGTCAGATGTTTGATATCGCACTGACATGGTATCGTACGGAGCCGAGACTCACTGACGGAGGACTTACTTGGGAGGACTTCAAGGAGATCTTCAAGGAGAAGTTCTTCCCTGATGTAGCCCTGGGAGCCTTGGAGAGTTAGTTCCATGACTTGGTCCAAGGAAGCATATCAGTCGACGAATACGTCACAGAGTTTTGCCGTTTGAGTCGTTTTGCGCCATTGATGATTCGAGACCCAGGAGACAGAGCCCAAAAATTTAGGAAGTGGTTGACAAGAGAGATCAAGTCTCGTACTTCAGGACGTCGTACTACTATATTTGAGGGTATTCTGATAGATGCCCAAATTGCTGAGGATGACTTGGACCTCAAGCCCAAGAGAGGACGCGACACTTCTGGAGGAACAAGTGGTAACACATGATCGGCCAAGCGCCCATACTTTTAATAGCAATAGAGGCCGTACCAGCAGCAACATCAGCAGCACCAGAAACCAGTTCGAGGATACATTCAGTAGCAGCAGCCGCAGAGGCAGACTCAGCCCACTGCCCAGTGTGCATATTGTAGGAATATAGGACACACTAGAGACATCTACAGGAAGGGGTTGGGTACGTACTTGTCTTATGGAACATCAGCACATCAGCTGAGGGACTGTCCATCTATTCAGACTCGTCAGGGTTGAGTATCCACTCAAAGGGGACCAGTTAGAGTACCTACTGTACCAGGAGGCCAACAGAGCGGTCCTCTACTTCTACCACATCAGCAGAGGTTTGCTCAGAACCAACAGCAGCAAAGAGTTGCACATCAGGGACGCGCATACGCCATGACGATCGAGGAGGCCGAGCCAGCTGGAGACGTGATTTCAGGTTCATTTTCTTTCGATTCTATTCCAGTACTAGCATTATTTGATTCTGGTGCTTCCCATAGTTTTATATCTGTATCTTATGACCTTAAGCATTATTTAGGGATGGAACCATTATATAGGACTTACAATATCACGACTGTAGGAGGCATTATCCTAGTCCGTGATTATTGTAAGTATCAGAGAGTATCATTGGGAGGTGAGTTTACTCGTCATGCCACTTCCGGGATACGATAGTTTACTCGAAATGGACTAGTTGAGTAGACACCATGCTACTATAGATTGTCATGGAGGCAGAGTAATATTTTGACCGCCAGGAGAGCCAGAGTTTGAGGTCACCAAAGGAGCAGCGGAGCAGAGCAGAAGCACTTTTTACGGAGCTAGAAAGGAAGAAGAGGAGTTGCCACATCCTCTGATAGCAGATTTTCTAGATGTATTTCCAGAGGAGTTGCCAGGCTTGCCGCCAGACAGAGATATTGAATTCTTAATAGACTTAGTACCAGGAGCGGAGCCCATTTCATAATATGTCTATAGAATCAACAACAGCGAGCTGGCAGAACTGAAGAAGCAAGTTGAGGAGCTGTAGGATAATGGTTTTATCATATCCAGTTCATCACTATGGGGAGCTCCAATATTGTTCGTACCGAAGAAGGATGGCACGGTACACATGTGTATCGATTATAGAGCTCTAAACAACCTCACTATCAAGAACAAATATCTGCTGCCGAGGATAAATGATCTTTTTGATCAGCTGAGCAGAGCAAAGGTATTTTCAAAGATAGACTTGAGGTCAGGCTATCACCAGGTGAAGGTGAAGAGAGAAGACATACCGAAGACAGCCTTCCAGACCAGATATGGCCAGTTTGAATTCACGGTAATGCAGTTTGGTTTAACCAATGCACTAGCAGTATTTATGAACTTGATGAACAAGGTGTTCCACCAGTACCTTGACAAGTTCGTGGTGGTGTTCATTGACGAAATTCTTGTGTATTCAAAGACCCTACAGGAGCACGAAGGGCACCTGAGGATGGTCTTGGAGACTCTCAGGAAAGAGTAGCTATACGGGATGCTTTCAAAGTGCGAGTTCTTTTTTGACAAGGTTGAATTCCTTACACACATAGTGATGGGTAACAGAATTTTAGTTAACCCAAAGAAGATCGAGGCAGTGGAGTCATGGGCTACCCCCAATTTGGTAGCTGAGATCAGGAGCTTTCTCGGACTAGCAGGATACTATAGGAGGTTTATACAAGACTTCTCCAAGATTGCAGAACCAATGACTAGGCTGACCAAGAAAGATGTGGAATTCATCTGGACGGAGGATTGTCAGGCCGTATTTGATAAGCTGAAGAAGAGATTGACGATAACTCCAGTTTTGACATTGCCATAAGGGACAGGTGGATTCACTATCTACAGTGATACTTCAGGGAAGGGTTTGGGATGTGTTCTTCAGCAGCACAGAAAGGTAATTGCCTATGCTTCCAGGCAATTATGCCCTTATGAAAAGAACTACCCCACCCACGATTTGGAGTTGGCCGCAGTTATCTTTGCTCTAAAGCTGTGGAAACACTACCTGTACGGATAGCGTGTGGAGATATTCACGTACCACAAGAGCTTGAAGTACGTGTTTGCACAGAAGGAGCTGAACATGAGGCAGATGAGGTGGTTGGAGTTGATGAAAGACTTCGATATCTTATTACAATACCACCCAGGAAAGGCCAACGTAGTCATCGATGCCTTGAGCAGGTATCCGATGGCTATGTACCTGACTACAGATAGACATTTATTGGCCGATCTTGAGAGCTTGAGAATTGAAGTACTAGTTCCAGTTATTGAGATTCAGATGTGGGGATTGCAGATACAATCAGAGCTGATGGATAGAATTAGAGCTGCATAGTATGATGATGAGACTCTTAGGAGTATCAGGGCACAGGTTCAGACAGGATTGATAGACGAGTTCACTATTGCGGATGATGGATCTTTACGGTACGGCACGAGGATGTGTGTGCCGAGTGGAGATCTGTACAAAAAGGTTTTACAGGAGGCATATCGCTCTCAGTACTTGATGCATCCCGGTGCCAACAAAATGTATCAAGATTTGAGGGAGCACGTATGGTGGTATGGTATGAAGCGCGAGGTAGCACGCTTTGTATCCAGGGGTTTACTGTGCCAGCAGGTCAAGGCAGATCGATAGTGGCCAGGTGGATTGCTTCAACCTTTACCCATCCCAGAATGGAAGTGGAAGCACGTGACTATGGATTTCGTTTCAGTGCTTCCACGTTCTCCAGAAGGAAAGGATGCGATTTGGGTCATCGTGGATAGGTTGACCAAATCCGCCCACTTCTTACCATTCAAAGTGGGTACATCGACAAAGAGGCTATTAGAGTTGTACTTACGACAGATTGTCAGATTACATGGGTTCCTGTAAGCATCGTCTCATATCGGGATAGTCATTTCACTTCCCATTTATGGAGGAGTCTGCAGGCTAGCTTAGGCACTCAGCTCAAGTTCAGTACTGCATATCACCCTCAGACAGATGGGCAGTTTGAAAGGACTATTCAGACTCTCGAAGATATGTTACGCACTTATATTTTGGATCTCAGAGGTTCTTGGGAGGATCATCTATACCTAGTAGAGTTTGCTTGCAATAACAGCTACCAGGCCAGTATTGAGATATCACCATTCGAGGCTTTATATGGACGAATGTATCGTACACCGTTATCTTTGGATGATGTCGGAGAGAGATCTTTGTTTAGACCAGAAATGGTCGTAGATGAAGCAAAAAAGGTGAAACTCATCAGAGAGAGACTGCGAGTGGCGCAGGACAGATAGCGGCATTGGGCCGATAGCCACCGTAGACCCCTAGAGTTTCAGGTATAGGTTTTGTTATTTTGGTTTGTGAATGTTTTGTTTTAGATTGTGTGTTAAGACAGTTTATTCTAGGTTGGCGATTTGGTGTTCCTATGGATTTCTCTGACACGGGGCATGATTCATTTTAGTAGAGGCGGAAAGCTTAGTCTACGATACATCAAACCTTTCAGTATTCTTGCAAGGGTCGGTGCAGTGGCCTATAGACTGGACTTGCCGCCTGCACTAGAAGGAGTGCATAATGTGTTCCATGTGTCACAGATGAGACGGTATATGGTAGCTCCTAGTCACGTACTATATCACTTGGAGATCGAGGTTGGACCGACTCTCAACTATCCCGAACAACCCGTAGAGATCTTGGATCACAGAGAGAAGGTATTGCGGAACTAGACTATTTCCTTGGTTCGTGTTGCATGGAGATATCACTCTCCAGGCGAGTCAACCTGGGAGAGAGAGGACGAAATGCGTGAGCATTATCCGTATCTCTTCGAGACTTGAGGTATAATTATTTGTCTGATTGTTGTTCTTGTGCTAGTTTATTTTAATTTCGAGGACAATTTTTTTTTAAGGAGGGTAGACTTGTCACTACCATATTCTAAATAGGGGTATTTTTGTTTTTTCATTTATTTAATTTAATACATTAATATATATATATATATATATATATATATATATATATATATATATATATATATATATATATATATATATATATATATATATATATATATATATATATATATATATATATATATATATATATATATATATATATATATATATATAGCGTTCATAATTGCATGAGTTATTAGACTGGACCTAGAAACCCACTAGTTGAACCCCTGACCAAATTATAGGGTTATGGATTTTAATTAGCATTTTTTTGGATTAAATATTAGGGATTATATTTATTGCAGTAATTTTATTTAATTATTATACCTTACCAATACTTTCCTTCACAACTTTTCCTCTTTGGCAAATATACTACTTTGGGAGTCAACCTAAAACCAAGATTAACATTGGAATGACAAGCAAGCAGCAACTTGCATGTTACTATTCACATACAAGTATAGGCGTTGGAACCCAACCCATTACTCAAACACACGACCACCCAATAACTCTATTCTATAACCCATACAAGCTTCTCTTTGGCTTTTGATGTTGTGTGTTGTTTGGACTTTGTTCGGGTACGAGTAACAGGCTGTAGGACAATCCCATTCTACTGTCCCATCCTATAAAATATCCTCTTCTCTTCAACCCAAAACATAAACCCTAACTAAGCCGCTACCCTCCCTTTGAGAAGCCATCAAACCCTAGCCGCCTCATCTCTACAAACCTATTTCCTACCGAAGCTACTTTCTCCGGCGGTGCAGACCACTCAACGTCGGCTCCAAAGTAGGTCCTCGAGTCTAAGTCGATCACCCCACGGCCATCAGACGATCTCCCATCTCCCCGTCGACCCATCACCGCCTGAGCAATCCTGACTCGACCCCGGCAGCACCCTCCACAGCAGAAAAGCCCAAACGCCATCACCAATACCACCGTCCCCATCACCCTCAACCATCGCCACCGTCTCCTTCATTCATCGACCCCGACAAAAGCCTGCTGAACCACTTCCCCCGACTTCCCACGATCGACTGCAACACCGCCATCGTCGACATCCCCATCACCTTGCCTAAACTCCAACGCCACCAGCACGTCTCACCCCTCTGCTCGACTTCGACAGCATCAACTTCCCCATGCAGGACTCCCCGACTCCGACAACAGCAACTTCCCCACGCCGGACTCCTCAACCCACAGCGGCGACTACACCCTCGAGCCCGTGCACGCACAGGTTTGACTTGCCCTTCCTTCATGATTGTTTGTATGTGCATATGTGAACATTAGTTAGGATTAGCATATTGCTTCTTGGTAGTTTAGTTGATGTGATTGCAAGACCTGTGTCGGTGAACCTAATAACTAGTATGCGTGTGCGTACGTGTATGCGTATAATAATTAGTTTGATATATATATATATATATATATATATATATATATATATATTCCATGAAAATTGATTGCTAGTACTAGGTATGACTGTAATATATATATGTTGTATGGCCATAAGTGTTAGTAATGGGTATCCCGTATCTGCATAAGACTATATGACCTGAGTATTAGTGAATTGACTGCCTGGTGTACACTAACGTACTAACTTAGACATGTGTTAGTGTTATACGCGATTTGGAGCTTGAGACATGTGTTAGTGAGTTGACTGTCTTGTTATGCACAATATTTGAGGACATGACACCCGTGCAGTTAGACGCACACTTGACCCAGTTAGTTGACAAGAATCACCCCTAGCGTAGTCTCTGAGTTCACAGTAATTATGTTTGTGTGTATGCTATTGTAACGAATGATGCTATATTATTATTATACTATGTATATAGGACTGTTGGATTGTTCAGACGAGACTTCGAAAATAGGATATTGGTATTGCCAGCTCAGGACCACAGACGAGTATATTTTATGACAGTTTTGATTATGTTGACCATCTCTATGATTCTAGTTGTATAGCGTACTTGATTCTGACACTATGGATACATGGGTTAGCATCATCGAGACTTGTCATGAGGAGTCATGATTGGAATCCATCGTAGTAGCTGGAGACGGGAAAATATTAGTAGATTATGTGATCATACCCCACTCTACATGCATCATAGCTCACCCCACACCTCACGTCAGGTGCAACCTGACCATTACATGCCTCATAGCCTGTTATACATGATTAGCCTGACTATTACTCGCATCATAGCTAACCGGATGGTTAGCCTGACCTTACATAAATCATAGCTAATCATATGTAACAAGCCTGATCTGTCCCAAGCCGATCACATGATAGACTGATGTTTCACACAATTAGCTAGATACTCTATTCTTGTATTTTTAGCTCATTGTTCTAGCATGCACTTGTATATCTGTTTATTGCTAGTTGTGCTATTGATGATGATATATTCTCCAGCATTTTTTTATTTCCAGTATTTTATTATATCCAGTATTCTTATTTTCAGTATTTATATCCATCTTGTATTTCTCTATACTGTATTATAGTTTTTGTCAATATACATGGAACTGCTGTTAGTGCTTGTACTTCGCTCCAATCCTGATTGGATATATTTTTCCAAAGGATCTTGAGGACTTCTGTCCTACACATTATGGACCAGGTGTAGAGGGAGACTACATACCAGAGAGCTTAGAAGAGTCAATTCCCTTTGAGGAGACACTACCTGCAGCTATTTAGACAGTTATTTTATGCATCTTTTGAGACTTATGTTGAGTTTATGTTGAGACTTATGTTGAGTTTATGTTGAGACTATTTATGTTGGACAGCTAGACTTTAGTTTTATCTTTATTTTGAGTTGTTGTGCTTGACTTATGTCAGTACTTCCTATCTTTTATCTCATCGTGCCATTATTTCTTATAGCTATTGTGATTGAGTTTATAGTGTGAACTGTTGAGCAATGCATATTATTCATTGTCCTCCTTATGGAGTTGATATCATTGACTGGTTGTGAGTTATGTTTAGCAGTATTGAGACCTAGACAATATTTTACCATCGATGCTGCGGCTTAGGCTGGACGTACCCACGGCTTATGCCCAATTTTTGGGTGCGGGTCGTTACACCAACGAATACGGAACATAAATCGGACGAGCGAGTAGGGTGGAGGCTTCACGCGAAGGAGGGGCTACAAGGCGCTGTGCGTTGTGCATGAAGGGGCGGACGCGCTGTTTCGGAGCGGCGGCGTGGTCGGCGGGGCTGCGGCCGGTGCCAAGGTGGTGTAGGTGGGTGATGGTTAGGATTTAGGGCTAGTGTTTGATGTGTAGTTGCATATATATAGGAGAGAGGGGGGGTGTTTGCTGTGTACACAAGGGGGGGTTTAAAGTTAGGATTTGGGTTAACGGGTAGGGTTAGGATTAATGGGTTTGGGTTTGGTTAGGGTTTGGGTTAGGGTTTAGATTTTAGGTTTAATTCTCTCTCTCTCTCTCTCTCTCTCTCTATATATATATATATATATATATATATATATATATATATATATATATATATATATGGCAACTAAAAATAGTTTTAGACCTCAATAAATTCCAGAAAAATTATACAACGCACTAATAATAGTTGTACACCCAATTTTTTTTGCACAATATTAATAATTAATTAAATACACATAATTATAAATTCATGAATATTATATATTATAATTAGCTAAAAATAAATAAAAATTTTCTCTTAATCACAAAAATTTTAGAATACCAAAAATATTAAATTTTAAAAATCAGGGTGCTTACAATCTACCCAACTTATAAAAATTTTGTCCTCGAAATTAAAAATAAACATAGTAGAAAAGATTTTAGTTAAGAAGGTTGCACTAAAGATGGGTACGCAGTTACTAAAAGGAGTCCTAGTTTGACGTCGTATTCTAAGAATAAGGGTACGCTTAATCAAGGCTCTACCCAACTTATAAGAATGAAGTTGGCCACAGGAACTATAGTCATGCTCATATTTTAAGGATTTTTAGAAAGTCTAACTTCAAAGAGTGATTCGAGATGGTAATAATTTTGTGACCGTTGTCACAGCCTATCAAAGAAAATCTATGTACTACCATGGCGTTAATGAGTCAATAACTCTATAAAGAAAGTTTTACCAGTTCTCCTTACTTCTAATTAGGTCATGAGTCTATAACACAATAGGAATTACCATAGCTACTACAACTAGGGTGAGATGGTACCGAGAAGTTGTTCATTGCATATCATGGATGCCGATGAATGGTTCAGTAATAAGTGTCAAAAGGTGATATAACTCATCAAGGTGGTTTGTATTATATAAAGAGTACAAAGGGTTCAATTTAATGCAACACAAGTGTCACAAACGTAGGTTGGCATGAATGGGATATGAGTATATCAGTGGTTGGGATATTTGGGTTGCCTATGTATAATTTAATTCTATTGCAATAGAGTTGGATATAAGGTTTAGAAGGAGATATGCCACGAATGTTGTAGGGTCTATATGGAGCATGGGCATGTATATTTGGAAGTAATAGTTGTATCATCAGTGAGTAGGTTCCAGTTAGGCTCATGAATGTCAAGGTTGCCGGAAGAATTGAGTCGGGGTTGAGTATTAAAATTAACCGCAACAGAAAAGGATATCTATGTGTCATTTGTGTGTACAATTGCATCGCAAATGTCATGAGACTAAAACAAAACATGGGAAGGCCATTTAGTTAGTGATAGTTATGTCATAGGTGTAGAGTGACTAGTCTAGGTCATAAGGGGGAAGTTGTTGAAAATGAAATGATAGTGTTGTGCTCCAAATATTTGAGCCACAACAAAAGGTATCAAGTATACATAAATTAAATAGGTAATTTAATCCATTTGAGATTAACCTAATTAACACCAAAATAAATTTAAAATTATCCTAAATTTTTAGAAATAACCCTACACTAAAACTAGGGGCTACGATCTACCCAACTTATAAAAATTAAGTTGGTATTAAAACTAAGGTCATGGTCTTGCTAACAAGATTTCTGGAATGGCCTATTTTCTAAATAAGGTTACAAGAATTCTAGGATTTACTGGCCATAATCAAGGATTTTCTAAAGGAACCTAGAAACTATCAGGGTGCTATTGATCAACAACTTTATTAGAGAAATTACTACCCATCCATTACCGCTCTTGTATAGGTCAAGCTTCTACAAAGCAGAAGAAATGACTGAGTCAGATCTAACTAAGGCAAGGTGGTAGAGAGGCTTTGATCATTGATTGTCATTGATGATGAAGAGACCAAAAATTCAGGCCATGACAAGAAGAATTTTCTGATAAGTCTACATGGTTGAATAAGGCACGATTAGGCAGGTATTTGGAGAATCGAGTCATGGTGACTAGATCAAGGGAATTAGAGTAGAAAAAAACTGATATCTATGATGATATGGATATTAACACAAGGAGTGGTACCAACTAAGGGATTAATTTTGTAATTAAGGCACAACTAGGGAAAGAGGAAGGATCTACTCATTATTATAATTAGAAAGATCATTGTTGCAAAAAGCACGAGGCCATATACATAACACAAGATAATAATTTGATAAAAAGGATATGAATGCAGTCGAGGGGGGTAATACAACTAATCTTTAAACTCAATACTATATTCAATTCTCATGCTAACAATCTACACTAGCTCTAGCATATAGGAATGACCTATCTATCTACCCTACTAAGGGTAACCATCTTCTCAAAACTTTATATCTAGCATGTCTTCTTCTGCCTTGACAAGGATCTGCTTCTGGAGGAAACACCACGCACGAACGTCCATCTCTCTGAAATAGGGAGAGATGATACACAATAATAAAGATGTCGAGGGAATGAACAAGTACAATTATCAAGTCCAAGGGCGATAATCAAATGCTAAGGAATTGTCAAATTAGTTGTGGAATGAGATACTAATACTGCTAATCCTGATTACAGGCTCGTTCGGTATTGGAAAGTCATATCCACAACTTCTCATGTCCATAACACGCAAGATCATGACCTCTAGCTAGTGCAATGAGTCATAATAATATCTATATAATATGCAAGTCTCATATCACGAATCCTGTAAGCCTATATAGAATCAACATGAATAACTCAAGAAATATTCTGTCACATGAAATAGTGTCAAGTGTCCTAGGGTATGGCGTACTTGGTAAAGCAAGCACGTAAAAAATAGTACCGTGGAATCAACTCTCTAAGTGACGTTGCACGACTACGAGTACGTCGTCGATACCCGAATCTTGTTCGGACGCTAAGCAACGTCTCACGGTCCTAGGGTAAACACACATATCACACATATTAAATAACTATAATAACTAAATAAGATAATAAAGACTAGGAACTGTGATACATCATGGCAAGGTACACTTGCATGGATTCTGAACTCCGTCAACTACTCCTGAAAAAGTATAATCTGCACGTACACCTCCGTATGCTGAAACAAACATCACTATTGTTCTCAGAATACTTGAAATAGCTAGAATTGACTACCCATAAGTTCAATTTGGACACATGGATAAAATTGACAGTTTTGGCAAAGTGGGGTCCACATGTGGCCTAATTTGCACCGTAAAACATATCGAAGGCAAAGTTCTCCAAATTCGTCTAACTTAGTGTCTACGAGTCCAGAACAAAGATACGAACCCAACGAAACATCTAAAAGTGGATTCTGATAAGCCGATCACAAAATCGTCCGTCATGTGGAACCGTGGGGCCTAGGAAATGACGTTTCGTCAACATTCCCAGGATTGAACTAAACTTGTGTCACAGGACCAGCGTAACGCTGCGAATCCGATCGCGTATGTTTTGTTGCGAAACGACAAGCACACACGAAGTTACGACGAGTGTCAGAATAGGCCAATATGGTATTTTTTGGCGGATACGCGTTGATTCCGGTGTGCACGCACATCCAAATCAAGTTTCGTGAAAGCTCAAATATTTGCGTTTATGTTATGTGCCTTTCGTGCAACTCGCACACGATGAAGTCGCCTCATTTGGTGGGACGCACCCCGTATTACGAGATTTTGGGTGTTTTAAAAATAAAATCTTGGTCGTTTTGGAATAAGAATAATTTTACCATTAAAGTAAACTAATAAAAACTAAAAAACAGTAAAAATCTTGGTTATATTGTGAAGAAGTTTCTCCAATTATATTTTGAAAATAATTAACGAGTTGGTAGAAAATTGGACATGAATAGGTTGGAGTGAATTTTTGAATTGTTTCTGAACAGTTTTTCAGTGAACTTCCGGTCGATTTTTCGATCAAACATGGGTGGCTAAATTCTTTCCACTTGAAGAAAATCTTAGAGGGTTAGGTTGTGAACATACCAGCGAAGACGGGACACAAATCAAACGAGCAAGGAGGACGGAGGCTCGGTGCGAAGAAGGGGCCGTAAGGCGCTGTGCGCTGTACGCGCGGGAGCGGACGCGCTGCTCCGGTGCGGCGGCGTGGTAGCATGGCGGCGCGGGCGACGGGGTTGCATGCGGCGCCGGGGTGGTGTAGGTAGGTGATGGTTAGGGTTTAGGATTAGGGTTTGATGTGTAGTTGCATATATATAGGAGAGAGGGGGGGTGTTTGCTGTGTATGCACGGGGGGTGGTTTAAAGTTAGGATTTGGGTTAACGGGTAGGGTTAGGATTAATGGGCTTGGGTTTGGGTAGGGTTAGGGTTAGGGTTTAGAATTTAGGTTTAATTCTATTAATATATATATATATATATATATATATATATATATATATATATATATATATATATATTGCCACTAAAAATAGTTTTAGACCTCAATAAATTACAGAAAAATTATATAATAGACTAATAATGGTTGTACACCCAAAAATATTCTTTTTTGCACAATATTAATAATTAATTGAATACATATAATTATAAATTCATGAATATTATATATTATAATTAGATAAAAATAAATAAATAATTTCCTTAATCATAAAATTTTTAGAATACCAAAAATAATAAATTTTAAAAATCATGGTGCTTACAGGTCATAAGATCTTGTTTTGATACTAAAAGTCACAAGACAACTAGATATTTAACCACTATGGTCCGCTACATAAGGTTCCAATTTCTTAAGGTCATTATACCATTCCTTGTATCACCATCATGGGCCATAACTAATCCCAGCTAGCTATGTATTCCATAAAGTATTCTAGTGCATTAGAATCAAACCATCTTTCTAAATTCTAATACTTTCAAATTACTTCTACCTTAAGCAAGGGCAAGGTTTTATTAGCTCTAGGCCTATAATACTATATTCAATTCTCATGCTAACAATATACATAGGCTCTGGCATATAGGAATAACCTATCTATCTACCCTACTAAGGGTAACCATCTTCTCAAAACTTTATGTCCAGCATGTCTTCTTCCGCCTAGACAAGGATCTGCTTATGGAGGAAACACCGCACACGAACGTCCATCACTCTGAAATAGGGAGAGATGATAAACAATAATAAGGATATTCTAAAACCCCCTAATTTTAAATACTATATTTATTTAATTAATTATTTAATTTAATTATATAATTTTTAGTTAATTAGAAAATATAATTTATTAATTTAATTACCTAGGTAAATACTCATTTAGAATCATTGAACAAAAACTATTATATTATATTATTTTATTTTAGGAAACCTTGTAGAAGGATGATAGATTTTTTTAGAATGTACTAATATTTTTTCTGGATTCTTATACCATATATACATATATATAAATATATAGTATTAAGTAAAAGAAAAAGAAAAGAAAAAGAAATCATTAAAAGAAAACCTTGAATCATTAAAAATCCTTAACTAAATTCCGAAGCCTAAGCTACCAGCAGCCCGCTGCTAGTCCCCTAACCCCCAGCAGCAGCCCACATTAGCATTCACAACCCACGGGCCAGCGACTCCTTCTCATCTCTCTCACGCCTCCACCTATATATATATATATATATAATGATTTGAACCCTAACCCTAGCCACTGACATCTACACCCCCAATGCGCCGACCTTCGACTTCTGCACCACCGCACAGCCACCGGAGAGCCGTCGGCCGGCCACACCAGCGTCACCCACGCGATCGCGACAGCAATCGCAGCAGATACGGGCAACAACGACCTCTACTTTATGCGTCATTTTTTGTCTCGTTTCTCGATCATTTTTGGATCCGTATTCGTCGGTATGATCACAACCTATCCCTCTCTAAACCTCGTTAATTAGTTTCCTTCGAGCAGCATTAAAAACCAGGTAGAAATCGAAGCTAAGTTGGGAGAAAACCCATTTATTTAAACTGTTACGAACTGTTCCAATAACCTATGTTTAGAGGCTGATATCTTCCACCATAGACATCCAAATTAAAATCTACTTTTTGCTATGTAAAGTCTACATAACCAAGATCATTCTCTGTTAATTAGTTTATTTTATTTGTGTTAGAATCAGAGATAAATTAGGTTAAAATCTGAGAAACACTTATTTTTAAAATATTAGAAATTGTGATACGGAGTGCGCCCCACCAAACGGGACTTCTCCGTCATGTACCAATTGCACCAAAAGGCGCGTATGGTATGTCCTGACGTGTGGACTTTTGTGGAAATTAATTCGGACGTGTGTGCGCGTCAAAATTACCCCGTATCCGTAAAAAGTCTCCGTATCACGACTTTTGTAAAATACTACGCCATTTTCTGTACGCTCGTTGGAATACGATAAAAATTGCGCCATTGGATTCATTATATCACGCTGGTCCTGTGACCCAAGTTTCACCCTGTTCTGAGACAGTTGACAAAGCCGACTATTTGTGGGCCTCACGGTTGACTTTAAGGGCGAATTTGTGTTCGGCTCACCGGAATCCAATGTTGGACATACCGTTGAGTTCATATTGACATTTAGAATTTGTCTGACCTATAATTTGTTCCATTTTGATACCTTTACCTATGGCATGCATTTCGGTGCAATGTGGACCACATATGGGCCCCGCTTTGACCCAAAATTACTGTTTTGCCCCTGTGTCCAAATTGGACAAAAGGGTAGTATTTTCTAGCTATCTCGCTTATTCCAGAAATATTGGTGATGTTTATTTCAGCACCCGGAGACATTTATTTGGGGGCCATAGTTTCTGATCCTGTGTGCTTGACGTCTGGACGCTTATACTATGCAGATTGCTTGTCAGACAAGTATACCTTGCCATTGTACTGTGATTTATATTCCATATGGTGCATGCATTTTATTTCTGTCATTTAGTTCATTTATTTTAACTGCTATATAAACTGCGCGTCCAAGAATAACTTGGGTGCAACGACGGTGGCATCGTATTCTATTTTTTATTATATATTATGCATGTTGACCTAGTTTTATGAGACCGCCCAATTATCATGAGGCATTCTTATGTTTGATTGGCCATGACAAAGTTGTTACACGAGTGTGAGTCTCATGTAGGACATGGACTTGCGTATACGGCTGGCTACCGGTACGTATGGGACGTACGACGGATAGGGATAACTGCTGATAGAATTTGCATAATTAGAAGCCTTGGTAGTTATTAAAGGTCTCATCGTGTCATAGATATGACATGCTTAGAGCATGGGGTAGGGAGGACAACGAGTAAGGCATTTGGGCTCCTTTGCACTTTCCTTGTGTAACCCGTACACTCCGTCGGAGATGCGCGGTCAGATGACCCCTATATATTATCTACAGGCGGCCTCAGACGTTCAAAAGATGTCATGCTTTGTAGGCCCCTGATTCTCTGAGAGAATCATGCCAATCCTATTTTGGACAGATAGCCTACGTGTTGAAAAGTTGTTCTCAAAGTGCATTCACATAGACGGTTAGGCGACCCATTGGATATTTATTTTTCAGTACTTTATTGGCATGCTTCTATGTATCTTGTTACGTCCCTCAGAGGACCTGGTCCCTTTCCAGGTATAGACGGACAGGACTATCCACAGGAGTACGAACCCGGACCTGACGCTTCATACCAGACTGAGGAGGTCTTACCTTCAGAGTACCCCTGATTTATTGCAGCTGATGGATATTCTAGTTGCTATTTCCTTTATTGACATTTATCTTATATTAGAGTTTGATCTCTTCTCTCATTTAGTTTTTTATAGTCGATTGGCAATGGATTTATTTCCACCTGACTATCATTCTTTGATACTTTATATTTGAGATTCAGTTATTTATTTCCTATTTCTCTATTAATGTTGTGGATGAGATATAGATTGCGTGTGACTTGTGTTGATAGTATATTACCACTTGTGGATTTGATATTCATATATAGCGTACGTATGTGTTACAATCTTCCAACACATTGGAGTTATCTTATACATACGGCTGGCATGTTACGTATTCCTAGTCCTACATATTTTAGGACTGGGGCGTGACATATTTTTAGTGGTGGCCCATGCAAGTCAACGAATATATTATCTCGATTACATTACTGTACCGAACAAGCCTGCGTATAAGAATAGAGTATACGATCTCATCCACGGTTGACTAAAACTCATCTTCCCTTTCAACTTTCCTATTTAAATGATTGCATCATGTTTGATTCCTGTACTCCTTTTAATCTTTTCTTTTACCTCTTACAGAGAGATGGATTTGCGTTGTGGATGTACTGCCATCGGGGTTGACACAGCTTCAGGAGTCAACGGCCAAACTCGAGGAGAGGCCTTAAAGACTCCTAGACTTCCGGGGCCGGATGGACAGACTCACAATCCGGTTCCATCTGATCTTTTCGTTTCGCCTAATGGGATTTTCCAGCTTCATCGATACCACATGATGGCCAGACACAGCTGTTCCAATTCTTCCAAATAATGATATAGGAACAGAGACAGCAGGCGGCCGCACTAGCTGTAGAGCAGAGGCAGTAAGCGGCAGAGCATAGGCGAGAATTTCTGGCAGCACTTGAGAGAATGGCTACACAGGCACTTGTACCAGTACAGGCACTAGTTCCAATACCGTGAGCTCGAGTTGGTTCAGTCAAGGACTTTTTACAGATGAGCCCCAAGCCGTATAAAGGTACTGAAAGCCCGGAGGAGACCACAAACTGGATTACCCACACCAAGATGTTGTTAGAAGCATCACAGCTGCCTAAAGATTTATGGATGATAGGAGTAAGGACCCAGCTAGATGGTAACGCTCATCACTGGTGGGAATCAATGGAGCGCCAGTTTGGTACGTGTCAGACTTGTAAATAATATTTAGAGTGATTTGAGAGGAAGTACTTCCCGGACACTGTAAGGGATGCGTTGTACGATCAGTTCCTCCATCTGGAGCAGGAGAACAAGACAGTCGACCAGTATGATGTAGAGTTTAGTCGCCTTAGTAAATATGGCGCTGCCCTGATACCTAATGACTTGGAGAAGGCTAAGAGGTTTTACCGCGGGCTACTCAGGAGCTCCAACACTATACTAGCTCCCAGTCCCGGATCTCTTATGCCGAATTATTGACAAAAGCTAGGCTACAAGAGGCCATCAGCAAGGGAAAGAGAGGTCAACTGAAGGCACAGTAGAGACCAGCAAGGACACAGCAAGGAGGATCCATCAGACGTCCTTTGGCACAGCAGCAGCAGCAGCATAGAGCAGGACCATACCAGATTTCAGAGAAGCGCTACTATAATTATTATGGGAAGCACGGGCACGTTATGAGAGACTGTCGGCTACGCTTGGGACAGTGTATGAGGTGTGGTTCCGGATAGCATATGGCAAGAGACTGTCCAATACAGCAGGCATTAACGCTTCCACCGCCAATACAGAGGCCATCTCTTCCAGCACCGAGGCCAGTTCAGCAGATGACTAGACCAGGAGCATCTCGACCTCTGGCAGCTGGAGGATTTCAGCGAGGGCCACTGCTACCTACTCAGGAGGACCAGTTCATGAGGGTCGGACATGGACTACCACTAAGGAATAGATAAGCTTTTGCACTAGAAGTAGATGACATGGAACAGGAGATTGATATTATAGCAGGTATTACTCTTATTTTTACTTTTTCTGCTGTGACATTATTTGATACGGGAGCCACCCACTCGTTCATATTTTCTAATTTTATTACCAAGTACAATATTGCCACTATACCCTTACCTAGTTGTATTAGAATTCTCACCGGATAAGGAGTTGTACCTGTTAGCCAAATTTGTAGATCTTGTCCTATAGTGATTCGTAACAGAGAGATGAATGCTCGACTCTTAGTCCTTCCTATGCCAAATTTTAATATTGTGCTTGGGATGGACTGGCTAAGCAAGTACCACGCTTTTTTCGACTGTTTTGGAGGAAGCATTCTTTTTAAGGTATCAGGCCAACCGGAACTCGAGTTTGCACGGCGATCCACAGAAGTCCTTGATGAGGTTCAGCTTGCAATAGACGACGTTATTTATCATCCCATCATTTCAGAGTTCCAAGACGTCTTTCCAGAGGAATTGCCAGGACTACCTCCGAACAGAGACGTGGAATTCTCGATTGAATTAACACCGGAAGCAGCACCCATATCATCGCATGTTTATAGATTGGCAAAGAAGGAGATGGATGAGCTGATGGCACAATTAAAAGAATTAGAGGAGAAAGGATTCATCAGGCCAAGTGCATCACCCTGGGGAGCACCAGTATTATTTGTACTAAAGAAGGATGGGTCAGTGCATATGTGCATCGACTACAGAGCCTTAAATGCAGTGACTGTAAAGAATAAATATCTATTGCCATGCATAGATGACTTATTTGATCAGCTTAGTAGAGCCCAAGGTGTTCTCGAAGATATACTTGAGATCAGAATATCACCAGGTGAAGGTACGGAAGCAGGACATCCCGAAGACCGCATTCAGGATAAGATATGGATACTACGAGTTTCTGGTCATGCCATTTGGATTGACCAATGCTCCAGCTATCTTTATGGACTTAATGAATCGAGTATTTCATCAATATTTGGACCAGTTCATGGTCGTCTTCATAGATGACATACTTGTCTATTCGAAGAGCCATGAGAGCACGAGAAGCACCTGCAGATTGTCCTAGAGACCTTGAGGGAAGAGCAGTTATATGTAAAGCTTAGTAAATATGAGTTTTTCTTGGACACAGTCTCGTTTCTTGGGCATGTCATTACGAAAGATGGTATTTTTGTTGATCTAGAGAAAATCTCGGTAGTCGAGATATGGCCCGTTCCTAAATCAGCATCGGAGGTGAGGAGTTTCCTTGGACTCGGGATATTACCGACAGTTCATAGAGAACTTCTCAAGGATAGCAGCGCCTATGACTCGGTTGACGTATAAGAACCAAGAGTTCATATGGACCGACAAGTGTCAAGACACTTTTGAGGAGTTGAAGAAGCGACTGACCACAGCGCCAGTATTGGCTATTCTATCAGGATCAGGATCAGGATCTTATGTGATTTATAGTGATGCATCAGGAAAAGGCTTGGGATGCGTGTTGATGTAGCATGGCAAGGAGATTGCATATGCATCTAGACAGTTACGAGTATATGAGAAGAATTATCCAACTAATGACTTGGAGCTTACAGCCGTTGTTTTTGCTCTGAAGCTATGGAGACATTACCTATATGGGGAATGAGTGGAGATCTATATAGACCACAAAAGCCTCAAGTATGTCTTCACGCAGAAGGAGCTAAATATGAGGCAACATCGATGGCTTGAGTTGATGAAGGACTTTGAGATAGAGCTGCATTATCACCCAGGCAAGGCTAACGTAGTAGCAGACGCTTTAAGCCGGAAGCCAGCAGCTTACTTCTTGATGACACAGAGGGAGTTATTGGAGGACTTGTAAGAGCTTGGCATAGAAGTGATATTACCCAGAGTAGATGGGACACTAGCCAACTTGCAAGTACAGTCATCACTAGTAGAGAGGATCAAGGCATCTTTGCCTACGGACGCCAGGTTCAGGAGATTAAAAGAAAGGACAGAGGCCGGAGAGCAGACGGGATTGCGCATTCATGGTGATAGACATTACGATGTGGTGATCGTTTATATATTCCCAATGGAGAGATTCGACAGGAGCTGATGATAGAAGCTCATAGTTTGATATATTGTATTTATCCTGGAGGCACCAAGATATACCGTGACTTGCGACAGCACTTTTGGTAGCATGGGATAAAAAGAGAGATAGCTCATTTTCTGGCCAAATGTCTAGTATGTCAGCAGGTGAAGGCAAAATATCAGAGAAAAGCAGTCTACAGTAACCACTTCCGATTCCTGAGTAGAAGTGGGAGCACATCACTATGGACCTTATCACGGGTTTTCCGAAGAGTCCAAGTGTGCGAGATGCTGTATGGGTAATAGTGGATAGACTCACCAAGTTCGCATATTTCTTGCCTTTTAGAGTTGGCCAGTCTATGAAAGCTTTGGCTGACTTATACATGAGGCAGATCGTGAGGTTGTACGATATTCCGGTTAGCATTGTGTCAGACAGGGATTCGCGTTTCACATCTCACTTTTGGAGAAGCATGTAAGAGAGTCTTGGGACTAGTATGAAGTTCAGTACATCTTATCACCCGCAGACAGATGGACAGTCCGAACGTACTATTCAGATACTGGAGGATATGTTGAGGGCTTGTATGTTAGACTTTGGAGGATCATGGGAGGACCACCTACATCTTATGGAGTTTTCTTACAACAATAGCTATCAAGCGAGCATTCAGATGGCTCCATTTGAAGCATTGTATGGAAGAAAGTTTAGGTCTCCCGTGTGTTGGAGTGACATGGGAGAACGTCAGATTCTGGGACCAGAGTTGGGAGTCAACACCGTAGAGATAGTGAAGAAGATACAAGGGCACTTACGAGCAGCGCAAGACAGGCAGAAGCAGTGGGCAGACCATCACCGTCGTCCCTTGGAGTTTAAAGAAGGCGATCATGTCATCTTGAGGATATCATCTACTAGAGGCACTATTCGGTTCGGAGGGCATGGCAAGTTCAGCCCAAGGTATATTGGACCATTTGACGTGCTGGAGCGAGTGGGAGAAGTGGCGTATCGACTTGCACTACCACCTTCACTCGAGGAAGTGCATGATGTATTCTACGTGTCGCAACTTAGGCGATATGTGGAAGATAGCAGTTATGTTCTCAACCACTCTGAGATCACCATTGGTCCGAGCTTGTCATACCAAGAGCAACCCGTGGGGATCCTTGATCGTCGAGAGAAAGTATTGAGGAATCAGTCTATTCCCTTGGTCCGCGTGGCATGGAGGCATTGCGCGCCAGAAGAATCCACTTGGTAGCGCGATGTGACATACGCAAACGTTTTCCACATCTGTTCGTAAATCAATGTATGAATTTACTTTGTTCATTTCTACCATACACCATTTTTGTTTCCCTATCGTGACTTAGTTTTAATTTCAAGGACACATTTTTTATAAGTTGGGTAGAATGTAAAAGCCCTTAATTTTAAATACTATATTTATTTAATTAATCATTTAATTTAATTATATTATTTCTTAGTTAATTAGAAAATAAAATTTATTGATTTAATTACCTAGGTAAATACTTATCTAGAATCATTGAACAAAAACTATTATATTATTTTATTTTATTTTAGGAAACCTTGTAGAAGGATGATAGATTTTTTTAGAATGTACTAATATTTTTTTCTGGATTTATATATATATATATATATATATATATATATATAGTATTAAGTAAAAAAAAAGAAAAAAAAAGAAATCATTAAAAGAAAACCTTAAATCATTAAAAACTAACTAAATTCCCAAGCCTAAGCTACCAGCAGCCCGCTGCTAGTCCCCTAAACCCCAGCAGCAGCCCACAGTAGCATTCCTAACCCCTGGGCTAGTGACTCCTTTTCATCTCTCTCACGCCTCCACCTATATATATATATATATATATAATGATTTGAACCCTAACCCTAGCCGTTGACATCTACACCCCCAACGCGCCGACCTCCGGCTTTTGCACCACCGCGTAGCCACCCGAGAGCTACCGGTCGGCCATGCCAGCGTCACCCGTGCGACCGCGACAACAACCGCAGCAGATACGGGCAGCAACGACCTCTACTTCATGCGTCGTTTCTCGTCTTGTCTCTCGATCATTTTTGGTTCCGTCCTTGCCGGTATGATCAAAACCTATCCCTCTTTAAACCCCGTTAATTAGTTTCCTTCGAGCAGCATTAAAAACCAGGTAGAAATCGAAGCCAAGTTGGGAGAAACACCATATATTTAAACTGTTGCGAACTGTTCCAATGACCTATGTTTAGAGGCTGATATCTTCAACCATAGACATCCAAATTAAAATCTACTTTTTGCTATGTAAAGTCTATATAACCAAGATCATTCTCTGTGAATTAGTTTATTTTATTTTGTGTTAGAATCAGAGATAAATTAGGTTGAAATATGAGAAAAACTTATTTTAAAAATATTAAAAATTATGATACGGAGTGCGCCCCGCCAAAAGGGACCGTCCCGTCATGTACCAATTGTACCGAAAGGCCCATATGGTATGTCCTGACGTGTGGACTTTTGTGGAAATTGATTCGGACGTGTGTGCGCGTCGGAATCATCCCGTATCCGTAAAAAGTCCCCGTATCGCAACTTTGCAAAACAGCATGCCATTTTGTGTACGCTCGTCGGAATGCGATGAAACTTGTGCCATTAGATTTGTTGTAGCATGCTGGTCCTGTGACCCAAGTTTTACACGGTTCCGAGACAGTTGACCAAGCTGCCTATTTGTGGGCCCTACGGTTGACTTTAAGGGCGAATTTTTGTTCGGCTCACCGGAATCCAGAGTTGGATATACCGTTCAGTTTGTATTGACATTTAGAATTTGTTTGACCTATAGTTTGTCCCATTTAGAGACCTTTACCTCTGGCATGCATTTTAGTGCAAAGTGGACTACGTGTGGACCCACTTTGACCAAACATTACTGTTTTGCCCCTGTGTCCAAATTGGACCAAAGGGTAGTGTTTTCTAGCTATCTCGCTTATTTCAGAAATGTTGGTGATATTTATTTCAGCATCCGAAGACGTTTTTTCGGGGGCCATATTTTCTAGTCTTGTGTGCTTGACGTCTGGACTCTTACACTACGCAGATTGCTTGCCAAGCAAGTATTCCTTACCATTGTACTGTGATTTATATTCCATATGGTGCATGCATTTTATTTATGTCATTTAGTTCATATATTTTAACTTCTATATAAACTGCACGTCCAAGAATAACTTGGGTGCAATGACGGTGGCATCGTATTCTATTTTTTATTATATATTATGCATGTTGACCTAGTTTTATGAGACCGCCCCATTATCATGAGGCATTCTTATGTTTTATTGGCCATGACACAGTTGTTACACGTGTTAGTATCATGTAGGATATGGACTTGAGTATACAGCTGGCCACCGGTACGTATGGGACGTGCGACGAATAGGGATAACTGCTGATAAAATTTACATAATTAGAAGCCTTGGCAGTTATTAGAGGTCTCATTATGTCATAGATATGACATGCTTAGAGCATGGGGTAGGGAGGACAAGCGTAATGCTGCGAATCCGATGGCGCAAGTTTCGTTGTGAAACGACAAGCACACACAAAATTAGGACGAGTGTCAGAACAGGCCGATATAGTGTTATTCGGCGGAGACGCTTTGATTCCAATGTACACACACATCCAAATCAAGTTCCGTGAAAGCCCACACGTCCGCGTTTACGTTATGCGCCTTTCGATACAACTCGTACATGACAAAGTTGCCTAGTTTGGAGGGAGGTACCCCGTATCACGAGATTTTGGGTACTTTAAAAATAAGTTTTTGGTCATTTTAGAACAAAAATAATTTAACCATTAAAGCAAACTAATAAAAACTAAAAGAACAGTAAAAATCTTGGTTATATTATGAAGAATTTCCTTCAATTATATTTTAAAAATAATTAACAAGTTGGTAGAAAATTGGACATGAACATGGATACTTGGAATAAAATTTAAAACTGTTTCCGAACAGTTTTTCAGCCAACTTCCGGTCGTTTTTTGATCAAACCGGGGTGCCTAAATTTGTTCCACTTGAAGAGAATCCTAGAGGGTTAGGTTGTGAACATATCAGCGAACATGGAACACAAATCGGAAGAGCGAGGAGGGCGGAGGCTGCGCCCGAAGGGGGCCTTACGGCTGCTACCGTTGTCGCTGCTACCGCTGTCGGCCGCGCTCCGGCGCTGCGTCGGTCGGCGGTCGATGGTGGGCAATGCTCCGGCGGAGGGGGTGGAGGCTGGGTGATGGGTTAGGTTTAAGATTTTGGTTTTGTATACACATGTATATATATGGGAGGGGGGTTTGCTATACGGGTAGGTGGTTTTAAAGTTTGGGTTAATGGGTCTAGGGTAGGGTTTGGATTAATGGGTTTAGGTTTTAGGTTTTATTTTAATTAATCTCTATCTCTATATATATGTATGTATATGGCCATTAAAAATAGTTTTAGATCTCAATAAATTCCAAAAAATTATACAATACATAATAATAGTTGTACACCCAAAAATATTTTTTTTACAATATTAATAATTAATTAAATACACATAATTATAAATTCATGAATACTATATATTATAATTAGCTAAAAATAAATAAAAATATTTCCTTAATTACAAAAATTTCAGAATACCAATAATATTAAATTCTAAAAAATCATGGTGCTTACAGGTTTGTATGACACCTGCTCGAACACTGAGTCGTACATGTTGCTCAGGATCAGAGGCTAGTACATTCTCTGGTAGTTTTTCTATTTGATAGTCCCTATGTTTCATGTATTTAGTATGGAGAAATTTGATTCCTGACAAGATGGTTTTACGGATTGGTATACGTGGATCTTGGTCATGATATATTATTATTGTGATGACTCAGTGATCACCGTGTCGTGCTTCGTGATTACTCAGTGATTACCGTGATATCTTAGTGATTATATAGACCGTAATCATATTGCATGATATTATGGACCATGCAGTGTGATATACGTGTTATAACGTGGCATGATTTGGATCCATGTACTAGTCGGGGGTTAGGGAAGTATTAGTGGATATGTGATCATACCTTATAGCCGATGATTTAGTGTAGCCCATGATAGTTAGAAGATCATGCAACTCACGTGTGATCACGCTAGCTCACTTTTTATATAGCCCGTGTTAGGCCCAATCCATTAACATTATCTTAATAATAGTTCAGGGCACAATTATTATATTATTTTCTTTATTCTAGTTTATTACCTTGATGTTCCTTACCATATTATTCTTAGTTTCTTGCCATTATTTACCATAATGCTTCTTCTCATTATTTACCATAATGCTCCTTCTTATTATTTACCGCCAAAGTCAACCTTTGACCTAGTTTCGGCCTAGAGTTGACTATTTGGACTCGGGTTGACTTTTTGATCCATATTTCACCGATTTGACCCGTTTGACCTAGAACAACCATAGAAGCTTGTTTTTAGTTATTTTATATCTGTTTAACTCTTTAGAACCCCATTTAACCTTGTTTTTTGCAATAGGTCCTTGCGATGCCAGTCCGGATCTCGATCCTCACCATTTGCTTAGGACGTCAGGCGAGTACCTACCTCTGATTGTTTCTATTTCATGATAGCGTATATATCACCTATTCTAGAACTGTTAATACTTGATTCTGACACATTATTTCACGAGCTGGTACTAGTTGGATCCTGTCATGAGATGTTATCCCCCTTATAGTGTTCAGCGGGTACTCTATCACGTATATTTCATCATGTGCTTCGGATATTGATTCTCATGTGCTTCGTGTGCTCTCGCTTTCATGTGCGTGAGTTATTTATCATGTACGTAGCGTGTCGTGGTTGGATCTAAGAGTATTAGTAGGGGAGGGGAGTAGAAGTTGGTTATGTGATTAAATCCAAACAGTATTCATGTGTATGTCGGTTATGCAACTCACGCATAACGGAGTTATCATAGAATAAATCATGTGCAACCCAAGCCGATCACATAACGAAATTATGCTCAAGGCAGTTAGCTAGTATTCCTATTTTCTTACATGCAGTTACTTCTCTACTACTTGTATTGTTCCCTAGTTTTACATTATATTTACTTTATCAGTTCTACCATGTATTTACTTTCCTGTGCATCTTGTATTCTTTTCTATTGCTAGTCATATACACCTTACCATGAATTTGGAGTTGCTTTCAGAGTTATGTACTTTGCTCAAATTCTGACTGGATATATTTTTCCAGAGGATCCTGAGGACTTTTGTCGGACTTACTACGGACCAGGTGTCGACGATTGTTGCAACCCTGAGATAGAGGAGGAGCCCGTCCCAGCTGAGGAGACGCCGCTAGCACCCTAGTATAGCTAGGTGGGTTTCACTGGGTTGTTCCCAGTTGGTTTTTGGATGACTGTATTATTTATTTTGCTACTGTAAAATATTCTAGACTCTTAGACTTGGATTGTATATTTTGGATATTGTACTTGATCTATTTGGTTCTTTATTTTGTTTGTTGATTTCTTATCGTGCTTTTACTCTTCCCCTAGTTATTGTGATTTGAGTTTTTATATATATTGTAATATTGTCCTCCTTTTGGAGAGGTTATCTTGACAGGTTATTGTGAGATATAGATAGTTGTGACCTAGACAGCGTTCTACAGCCGATTCTGCGGCATAGGCTGGACGTACCCACGACTCATGCCCGATTTTTCAGGTGCGGATTGTGACAACATTTTTGGTGGTAGCCCATGCAGGTGTAGTTTCTAGGTCTACCTGCGATAGGATATAGGATATAGGCTGAGAGAGAGTATGCTCAATCACAACTAGGACCCTTCCTGATTTTTTTGCTAAATTTAATTTTTTTGAAATTATTTTCTTTTGAAATATTACTGTCCTTCCTTGATGATATCGTATCTTGCACCATATTGACTTCTTTTGATCTGTGTTCAGGAAGCCTCTGAAGACACGGTCTTACCGTACCGTTTTAGCAGCTGCCACCGAGAGGTCTGCTACCTCTCGTCCTGCTCGACTTCAGGCAGTTGCTATCGCTCCACTCACTACTCCTACGGTTGAGGGAGCATCTACTTCTCTCAGAGATTCTTCTTTACCTGTCGATCCGAGATCTACCCCTGTTGTTTCGGTGGTACCTCCTCCACCACCTCCTACACTGGTAGACGTCGCCCAGTTGTTCGCGTTCTTCAGGGAGATGATGGACGCACATCACCAACAGGTAGACATGATGAGGTTAGGCATTGCGAATGCCCACCAGGTGGCCATGACGGCAGTAGACGGAGTGGCTCAGATCCAGCAATAGGCAAAGCAAGCACAGTATCCTAGGCCGGACAACATATATCATTAACTTCCAAAGGATGCGGCCCACGGAGTTCTGGTGTACAGAGGGGATCCTATACGCGGATGACTGGATCAAGCATATCGAGCGGATCTTCAGGCTGGCACTGATCCCAGACAACATACAGATAGAGGCAGCGGGCAGCCAGATGTTCGATCTTGCCCTTACTTGATACCATACTGATACGAGGATAGCAATACCGGGACTTACTTGGGAGGCTTTCAAGAAGCTTTTCAAGGAGAAGTTCTTTCCGGATGTGGCTCTCAGTGCCTTAGAGAGCCAGTTTGAGGCACTCGTCCAGGGGAGCATGCTGATGGACGAGTATGCAGTAGAGTTCTGTCGTCTGGACAGATTTGTAGAGGGCTTGAGCGAGGCAGCGAAGGTGCAAAAGTTTCGCAAGTGTTTGGTCATGGTGGTCAAGTCCTTAACTAGGAGTGACCGCGAGGCGACCTTCGTGTAGATTATGAGTGATGCTCAGAGGGCTGAGGACGACTTGGAGCTTAAGACCAAGAGAAGTAGAGATGCTTCCGGAGCAAGCAGCAGTACGGGCCCAGCCAAGAGGCCCCATTTCTAGCAGACGAGGCCGTTCCAGCAGACTCAGCAGCACCAGGGTCAGGGTCGTGCGCTTTTCCAGCAGGCGCCCCAGCAGCAGAGGCAGGGACAGCAGCAGGGTCCGAGGCAGCCCATCACCTACCCTTTTTGTAGAAAGCCGGGGCACGGATGGGATATTTATAGGAAGAGGTTGGGTCTGAGGCAGATGCTTGTTATGTGGTACGGCAGATCACCAGTTGAGGGATTGCCCTTCAGCACTCGCTCGTACAGATCAGGGCGGAGGAGTCGCTCATATGGGACCAGCCAGAGCACCTGCAGTACAGCAGAGAGGATAGCCTTTGTAGACTCAACAGCAGAGGTTTGCCCAGCACCAATAGCAGCACTGAGGAGGACAATAAGGGCGAGCTTTTGCCCTGAACGTAGAGAAGGCCGAGCCCGTTGGTGATGTGATCTCAGGTTCTGTTCTTCTTGATTCCATTCCAGTACTTACTTTATTTGATTTCAGTGCTTCCCATAGCTTTGTGTCTGTATCTTTTGCTCTTAGACACCATCTTGTTGCTGAATCTTTAGCTAGACTCTGCAAGATCACGATCGGGGGTGGCATCATCCTAGTCAGTGATGTCTGTAGAGACCGGAGAGTTACCTTGGGAGGCCGGGAGTTGAGTGTATGCCTACTCGTAATGCCACTTCCGAGCTACGACATTGTACTCGGGATGGTTTAGTTGAGTATGCACCATGCTAGTATAGATTATCGTGGAGGCATAGTGTTGTTTAGTTCACCGGGAGAGCCAGAGTTTGAGTTTGCCAGAGGAGTAGCGGAGCAGAGCGAGGGAGTCTTCTGCGGAGCCCTAGTGGTAGAGCAGAGGTTGCCACATCTATTGATAGTGGAGTTCATGGATGTATTTTCGGAGGAGTTGCCAGGGTTACCTCCGAACAGAGATATGGAGTTCTCGATAGACTTGGGGCCATGCGCGGAGTCGATATCCCAGCACGTCTATAGAGTTAGCAACAGTGAGCTGGTAGAGTTGAAGAAGCAGGTGGATGAGCTTCAGGACAAAGGATTTATCAGATCTAGTTCTTCTCCGTGGGGTGCTCCGGTACATTTTGTGCCGAAGAAGAATGGGTCGATACGGATGTGTATCGATTACAGGGATCTGAACAACCTCAAATCAAGAACAAGTATCCGTCGTCGCGTATTGATGATCTCTTTGACCAGTTGAGTGGAGCGAGGGTGTTTTTTCCAGGATTGATCTGAGGACAGGCTACCACCAGGTGAAGGTCAGAAGGAGGATATTCCGAAGACGGCTTTTCGGACCAGGTATGGACAGTATGAGTTCATGGTGATGCCGTTTGGGTTGACTAATGCCCCGATAGTGTTCATGAATCTGATAAACAAGGTGTTCCATCAGCATCTGGATAGGTTTATGGTGATGTTTATAGATGATATCTTGGTGTATTCGAAGACCCCAGAGGAGCATGAGGAGCATCTGAGGATAGTGTTGGAGACTCTTAGAGAGGAGAAGCTTTATGGAAAGCTTTCAAAGTATGAGTTCTTCCTTGACAAGGTTAAATTCCTTGGTCATGTGGTGACAAGAGAGGGGATCTCGGTAGATCCGAGGAAGATCATGGCAGTTGAGGCATGGAGTGCTCCGAGTTCAGTATTAGAGGTCAGGAGTTTCCTGGGACTGGCAAGTTACTATATGAGATTTATTCAGGATTTTTCCTGGATTACAGAGCCGTTGTCTAGGCTGAACCAGAAAGACGTAGAGTTTGTTTGGTCAGAGGAGTGCCAGGTCGCCTTTGATGAGCTGAAGAGGAGGTTGACGACAGCTCCAGTATTGACGTTGCCATCAGGGTCTGGAGGATTCACTATCTATAGTGATGCATCGAGGAAGGGTCTGGGTTGTGTGTTACAGCAGAATAAGAGGGTGATTGCCTATGCTTATAGGCAATTACGTCCTCATGAGAAGAACTACCCTACCCACGATTTGGAGTTGGCAATGGTCATCTTTGCTCTGAAGTTGTGGAAATACTGTTTATACGGAGAGCGTGTGGAGATCTTCACTGACCACAAGAGCTTGAAGTATGTATTAACCCTAAAAGAGCTGAACATGAGGCAAAGGAGATGGTTAGAGTTGATGAAAGACTTCAACATATTATTGCAGTACCATCCAGGAAAGGCGAACGCAGTTGCGGATGCACTGAGCAGCTATCCGGTAGCTATGTGCCTGACTACAGATCATTTTCTTCTGGCAGATCTAGAGAGCTTGGGCATTGAGGTGATATTGCCTAGTGTTGAGATGCAGATATGGGGACTGCAGATTCAGTCAGAGTTGATAGACTGGATCAGGGCTACACAGTTTGAGGATGAGTCCCTGAGGAGCATTAAGGTGCAGGTTCAGATTAGAATATCAGATGACTTCACTATTGTTGATGATGGTTCATTGTGGCACGGTACCAGGTTGTGTATGCCGAGTGGGTCATTGCACGAAGAGGTTCTTTAGGAGGTGCATCAATCCTAGTACTCTATGCATCCAGGTGCCAACAAGATGTATAGAGATCTGAGTGAGCATGTATGGTGGTACGAGATAAAGCGGGAGGTAGCAGCTTCGTATCTTGATGCTTAGTGTGCCAGCAGGTGAAGGCGGAGAGGTAGAGGCCAAGAGGGTTGCTCCAGCCGTTATCCATTCCGGAGTGGAAATAGGAGCATGTGACCATGTATTTTGTTTCAGGGCTTCCCTGTTCTCCAGGAGGGAAGGATACGATTTGGGTCATCATAGACAGGTTGACCAAATCGGCCCACTTTATACTATTCAAGGTGGGTACGTCTACGGAGAGACTAGCAGAGATATATGTGCGCCAGATAGTCAGACTGCATGGAGTTTATGTGAGCATAGTATCAGACCTGGATAGTCGCTTTACTTCGTATTTCTGGAGGAGTCTGCAGGCTAGCTTGGGCACCCAGCTCAAGTTTAGTACTGCATATCACCCGCAAACAGACGGTTAGTCAGAGAGGACCATTTAGACTCTCAAGGACATGCTTTGCACTTGTGTTCTGGATTTCAGAGGCTAATGGGAGGATCACTTGCACTTGGTAGAGTTTGCTTACAATAATAGCTACCAAGACAGTATCGAGATGTCACCATTCGAGGCATTGTATGGACGGAGGTGTCACACTCTGTTATCATGGGATGATGTAGGCGAGAGAGCTTTGCTTGGCCCGGAGATGGTGGTGGATGCAACGGAGAAGGTCAAGCTCATTAGAGATAGACTTCGGGTGGTGCAGGACAGGCAGCGGCATTGGGCCGATAGCCACCGGAGACCTTTAGAGTTTGAGGTATAGCTTAGAATTTAGATTTTGTTCTTGTGTTTGCATGTGATTGCTTATTTTAGATTAAGTGCTGAGACCTTGTTTGTGCTAGGTTGGTGATCTGGTATTCCTGAGGATTTCTCTGATGCGGGGCACTATTCGCTTTGGTGGAGGCGGGAAGTTTAGCCTACGTTTCGTCGGACCCTTCAGCATCCTTGAGAGGGTCGAAACTGTGGCGTATAGGCTAGATTTACCGCCTATGCTAGAGGGAGTTCATAATGTGTTCCACGTGTCGCAGTTGAGATGGTACATAGAGGATCCCAGTCACGTGTTGGATCACTCAGAGATTATGGTGGGCCCTACTCTTAGCTATCCAGAGCAGCCGATGGAGATTCTGGATCGGCGGGAGAAGGTGTTAAGGAACCAGAGTATTTCCTTAGTTCGCGTCGCGTGGAGGCATCACTCTCCAGGTGAGTCGACATGGGAGAGGGAGGATGAAATACGCGAGCGATACCCTTATCTTTTCGAGCCTTGAGGTATGGTTCTCTCTTTTCCTTGCGTTCATGTCCTAGTTTCATCTTTTAATTTCGAGGACAAAATTATTTTAAGGAGGGTAGGCTTGTCACTACCCAATTCTAAAAATATGATTTTTTATTTTAATTTGATAAATTGTGTATTGATCATAAATATTTGTATTTATATTTAATTAGTTGGATGTATTTATTTTTATTAGTTGTTTTAGGGTTTTGGCTAGTTTGGACCCATGTCAGACCCTAGTAGACCTATGTCAGACCCTAGTAGACCCATGCTAGACCCAACCAACACCCTTGTGAGACTTATTTATTGATGTAGAATATTTATTTTATTTTTAATTATCTAGCTGGGTTATTTTGGATTACTTAGATTGGTTTAAGAAACCCTAAACTTAAAACCCTAGTTTGGATGACTTAATTTGAGTGTATTATGGTCTTTGTGTTAGGCTACCAAACCCTAACCCTATATTTTCTACATGGCCGGCCCCTCCTTTCTTTCCATTTCCTTCTTCTTCATTTTTCCACTTTCTATTCTCCTTCTTTACTTCTCATCCATTTCCATGTAAGTTTTTTTACCTTTTATCTCTTCCTTCATTTACATCCCTCTTTAATGCAAACCCTAACCTTTTATTTTCCTCTAACCTAGGTGTGTAGAGCCTAGATTTGGTGTAGAAGCTTAGTTTGGGGGCTTAGAGGCTTGGTGTGGTATATTCTAGGGATTTTGGAGACTTTGGCCTTGGGATTTCAACTCTCAAGAGGTAAACCCTAACTTTTCTCTTAGTGATTACTCTAATATAGTGTAATTAGTTGTTTAGAACCTTCCTAGATCTTAGGGCTATCCATGGGAGGAAGTTAGAACATGTTTGGATAGGTTTGAAGACTTTGACATAGGGTTTTGTGTCAATTTTGGGTGAAATTCGATATTGGCCCATTTTGGGTGTTGTCCTAGGTTAGACGGACCTAGGTAGACATGATTAGGTGTCTTAAGGGTAGGTACATGTCCCCGTTCGGGCACGTGAGGTCGTATCGCAGAGTTTTGGCATTTCGGGCGATTTGAGGATTTTTTCTTCAACGTGGGTTCCACGTGTATGTGAAATTTTGCCATGGACCTAGAATCAGAGAGTTAGCATTTTTGTGAGGTTATAGACATTGATTAGAACTTGTGAATAAATTTTGGATTAATTTCGATTAGATTTGGCATGCTTTTCATGACGTATCGCAACCGCACTCCACGTGTTCGTCGAAATGACCAAATGGCCATTTCGACTTGGTTTCTAGGTTTTGGCCTTGTGCGCGGGTTGGTTTAGCCTTGGAGACTTGGTTGGGTTAATTTCAACTTTGTTTCTAGGTTTCGGGCTTTTGAGTTTATATATATATATATATATATATATATATATATATATATATATATATATATATATATATATATATATATATATATATATATATATATATGTGTGTGTGTGTGTGGGTGAGTGTGCGTATAGGTGTTGGTGGTTGTGTGTGTGTTTGAGTGTGGTTGTGTGTGTTTATATAGATATATATATAGGTATATATATGTATGTGCGTGAGTATATATATATATATATATATATATATATATATATATATATATATATATATATATATATGGATGTGTGTTTGAGTGAGTGAGTGAGTGAGAGAGTAGGAGTAGCAGCAGCTAGTAGGAGCAGCAGCAGCAAGTGGCAGCAGCAGCAGCAGCAAGTAGCTGTAGCAGCAGCTAGTGGCAGCAGCAGCAGCAGGTAGTAGCAGTAGTTGATATATATATATATAAATATATAGGTATGTGTTTATGGATATATATATATATATATATATATATATATATATATATATATATATATATATATATATATATATATATATATAGATAGATAGATAGATAGATAGATAGAGATATCTATATATACATATAGCTAGCTAGATAGTTAGTTAGTGAGTTGATAAGGGTAAGGTAAGGTGTCTCAATACCTTGAGATATCAAGGTACTCAAGGTATTGGGTATCGGGTATATATATATATATATATATATATATATATATATATATATATATATATATATATATATATAGCTAGCTAGCTAGTTAGTTAGTGAGTTGAGAAGGGTAAGGTAAGGTATCTCAATACCTTGAGATATCAAGATACTCAAGGTATTGGGTATCGGGACGAGGTATTGGATTTTTGCCTAGGAATGGGGTTAAAGTTGGTAATATTTATTTATATATATATATATATATATATATATATATATATATATATATATATATATATATATATATATATATACATGTTAGGGTATATATTAGAGGGTATAGGCGGGGTATATAGCGTAGGTTGAGATATCAGATACCGAGGGTATCCCGGTATCTCAATGAGGCGAGTTTGAGGGTTTACTAGCTTAATGAGCTAGTTTTGACCTAGAATTTTAGGGGCACCCTAGTTTGACCTAGAGTTGACTGTAATTGCCCCGATTGACCGCCAAAGTCAACCTTTGACCTAGTTTCGGCCTAGAGTTAACTTTTTGGATCGCTGTTGAATTTTTGACCCAGATTTCACCAGTTTGACCCGTTTGACCTAGAACAACCCTAGAAGCTTGTTTTTAGTTATTTTATATCTGTTTAACTCTTTAGAACCCTGTTTAACCTTGCTTTTCGTAATAGGTCCTTGTGACGCCAGTCCGGATCTCGATCCTCACCAATTGCTCAGGACGTCAGGCGAGTACCTACCTCTGATTGTTTCCATTTCATGATAGCGTATATATCACCTGTTCTAGAACTGTTAATACTTGATTCTGGCACATTGTTTTACGAGCTGGTACTAGTTGGATCATGTCATGAGATATTATCCCCCTTACCGTGTTCAGCGGATACTCTATCACGTGTATTTTATTATGTGCTTTGGGTATTGATTCTCATGTGCTTCGTGTGATCTCGCTTTCATGTGCACGAATTATTTATCATATACGTAGCGTGTCATGGTTGGATCTAAGAGTATTAGTGGAGGAGGGGAGTAGAAGTTGGTTATATGATCAAATCCAAACAGTATTAATGTGTATGTCGATTATGCAACTCACGCATAACGGGGTTATCGTAGAATAAATTATGTACAACCCAAGCCGATCACATAACGAACTTGTTCTCAAGGCACTTAGCTAGTATTCCTATTTTCTCACATGCAGTTACTTCTCTACTACTTGTATTGTTCCCCAGTTTTACATTATAGTTACTTTATCAGTTCTACCATGTATTTACTTTCCTGTGCATCTTGTATTCTTTTCTATTGCTAGTCATATACACCTTACCATGTATTTGGAGTTGCTTTCAGAGTTATGTACTTTGCTCCAATACTGACTGGATATATTTTTCTAGAGGATCCTGCGGACTTTTGTCGGACTTACTACGGGCCAGGTGTCAACGATTGTTGCGACCCTGAGATAGAGGAGGAGCCCGTCCCAGCTGTGGAGACGCCGCTAGCGCCCTAGTATAGCTAGGTGGGTTTCACTGGGTTGTTCCCAGTTGGTTTTTGGATGACTGTATTATTTATTTTGCTACTATGAGATGTTGTAGACTCTTAGGCTTGTACTGTATATTTTGGATATTGTACTTCTTTTCTTTGGTTCTTTGTTTCTTTTGTTGATATCTTATCATGCTTTTACTCTTCTCCTAGTTATTGTGATTTAGTTTATGTATATATTATAATGTTGTCCTCCTTTTTGAGAGGTTATCTTGACAAGTTATTGTGAGATATAGATAGTTGTGACCTAGACAGCATTCTACCGCCGATTCTGCGGCGTAGGCTGGACGTACCCACGACTCATGCCCAATTTTTTGGGTGCGGGTCGTGATACATATCTTCTACTATTTTATTATTGTGATTGAGTATTATTACCATTATCATATTATTATATTATCCTCTATTTGGGAGTTGAGATTCATTGACAGGTATATTATATATATTGTGTGAGATGTTTAGACAGCGTTCTACCATCGATGTTGCGGTATAGGCTGGATGTAACCACGTACTCGTGCCCCTACATCGGGTGCGGGTCGTGACACATTTTTGTGGTGGCCCATGCTGGTCTTCTCAGTAGTAGTACTCAAACTTAGAGTATTACTACAAGCCGGCTATAAGATATAGGACTAGGGATATAGGATGAAAGGATACTTAATCACAACTAGAAACATTTCTAATCTATTAAATTTATTACTTTTATCATTCATAAAAATTGCTTTCTTTGAAATATTACTGTTCTTCCTTGATGTTATCATATCTTGCACAATATTGATTCCTTTATTTTGAATCTATCTTCAGGATGCCGTAGAAGACCCGATCGCAGCTCTCTAGAGCAGTTTCGACGAGGTCAGTTACTTCGTTACTTCAGAGTGAGACAGCAGATACTGATCTGCCTTCGTTCGCTCAGAGGATTGCTTTACCAATCCAGGTAGGGATTTTAGGAAAAACTTTTAGGGGTGCTCCACCACCAGTTTTGATGGATGTTCTATCAGTCACCGAGGATCTTCCACCACCACCACCCATGCCAGCAGACGGGACGCAGATGATTGACATATTCCAGAAGATGATGGCAGTATAGCAAAGGCAAACAGATATTCTACGTCAGGGCATCGAGAATGCTCAGCAGTTAGCACAAGCTACTGTGGAGAACGTAGCGCTTGTTCTGCAATGGATTATTCCGCTTTATCCAACCCCGCACCAGCCAATGTCGGGTACCATCATTGACTTCAAGTGGATGGGGCCCAAGGACTTCAATGGCATAGAAGGAATCTTTTACGCCGACGATTAGATCGAGGACGTATAGAGGTCCCTATGGGTAGCACAGATTCCAGAAAGTCTACAGGTGGAGGCAGTGGGCAACCAGATATTCAAAATTTCTTTAACATTGTTTCGTACAGACCCGATGATCGCGACGCTAAGACTGACTTCAGAAGATTTTAATTTTCAAGGAGAAGTTCTTTCCGGACGTAGCCCTGAGTGCTCTAGAGAGCCAGTTCCTAGATCTCGTCCAGGGCAACATAACGGTGGTTGAGTACGCTGTAAAGTTCTGCAGATTGGGCATATTTATAGAAGGACAGAATCCACTAAGGAATGCCAGAGAGTTTCAAAAGGGTTTAATCATAGAGATCAAATCTCTCACTAGAGGACACCACACTGCAATATTCGAGGATATCCTGATGGATACATAGAAACTTGAGGTTGACTTGGATATCAAATCCAAGAGGATGGAAGACACATCAGGTGGAGCTAGCAGTATTGCGGGTCCAGCCAAACGATCCCACTTCCAGCAGCAGAGGACCTTCCAGCTATAGAGACCATAATTTCATGCACTATTTCGAGCACCAGTACAGCAGGCATACCAGGCCCCGAGACCGACGCAGCAGTCCCCGCAGTATACTCATTGTGGTAAGATTGGACATATATGAGAGATTTACAGGAAGAGGCTTGGAGTGTGCCTTTACTGTAGTTAGCCAAGTCACCAGTTGAGGGAGTGTTTAGTAGCTCTAGTTTGAGCAGGCCTGGGGGCAACACCGGCAAAGAGAGCACCTGAGAGGCCACATACGAGACATCAGAGGGGATCTTCTTTACCAACTCAATAGCAGCATTTTATCCAACAGCAACAACAGTATAGATGCACCGTGAAGGCGAGATTTCTCCATGACAGTTGAGGAGGAGGAGCCAGTCAGAGATGTGATATCAAGTTCAGTTCTTCTTGATTCTATTCTAGCTTATGATTTATTTGATTCTGGTGCTTTCCATTCTTTTGTACCTGTTTCTTTTGCTCTTAAGCATTGATTAGAGTCTGAACCTTTGGCTAGGACTTGCAAGATCAAGACTTAGGGAGGCATTATCCTAGTTAGTGATGTTTGCAAGATCAAGACTAGCAGGCCGGGAGTTGAGAGCGTGCTTACTTGTAATGCCACTTTTGAGCTACAATATTGTACTCGGGATGGATTGGTTGAGTAGACACAATGCTAGTATAGATTATCATAGAGGCAAAGTTTTGTTTTGACCCCCAGGAGAGCCAGAGTTTGAGATTTCCAATGGAGTAGGAGAGCAGAGCGAGGTTGCCATCTGTGGAGCCATGGTGGAAGAGAAGGAGTTGTCACATCCGTCGATAGAAGAGTTCATGATTATTTTTTTGGAGGAGTTACAAAGTTTGCTGCCAGACCGAGATATTAATTTATCTATAGATTTGGTGCCAAGCGCAGAGCCAATATCTCAGTACGTCTATAGAGTCAACAACTGTGAACTGGTAGAGTTAAAGAAGTAGGTGGATGAGTTACAGGACAAAGGCTTCATTTTATCCAGTTCATCACCATTGGGTGCTCCGGTATTGTTTGTACCGAAGAAGGATGGATCGGTACACATGTGTATCGTTTATATGGCTTTAACCAACCTTACTATAAAGAAAAATATTCGCTACCGATGATTGATGATCTCTTCAATCAGTTGAGCGGAGTAAAAGTATTTTCGAAGATAGACTTGAGGTCAGGTTACCACCAGGTGAAATTAAAGAAGGAGGATATTTTGAAGACAGCTTTTCGGACTCAGTATGGACAATTTGAGTTCATGGTGATACCGTTTGGGTTGACCAATGCACCGACGATATTCATGAATATGATGAATAAGGTGTTCCACCAGTATCTTGATAAGTTTATGGTGATATTTATTGATGATATTCTGGTGCATTCGAAGACCCCTCAGGAGCATAAGGAGCACCTGATGATAGTTCAGGAGACCCTCAGGATGAGAAGCTTAATGGCAAGCTTTCAAAGTGCAAGTTCTTCCTTGACAAGGTTAAATTCCTTCGGAATGTGATTACAGGAGATGGGATCTCAGTAGACCTGAAGAAGATTTTAGTAGTGGAGTCGTAGGCTACTCCATGTTCAGTAGAAGAGATCATGAGTTTTCTGGGGCTAGCAGGTTATTACCGAAGGTTTGTACAGGACTTCTCCAGGATTGCAGAGCCGATGACTAGGCTGACCAAAAAGGATATAGAGTTTGTCTAGATAGAGGAGAGTTAGGCCGCTTTTGAGGAGTTGAAGAAGAAGTTAATAATAGCTCCAGTGTTGACGTTGCCATCAGGATTGGGTGGATTCACTATCTATAGTGTTGCTTCAGGAAAAGGCTTGGGTTGTGTCTTACAACAGAATAGAAAGATGATTGCCTACGCATTTAGGCAATTACGTCCTCATAATAAGAATTACCCTATCCACGATTTGGAATTGGCAGCGGTCTTTTTTGCTCTAAAACTGTGGAAACACTATTTATACGGAGAGCATATGAAGATCTTCATAGACCACAAGAGCTTGAAGTACGTGTTTACCCAGAAATAGCTAAATATGAGACAACAACGGTGGATGGAGTTGATGAAGGACTTTAACATATTATTATAGTACCATCCAGGGAAGGCCAGTGTATTCGCTGATGTCTTAAGCAAGTATCCAATAGCTATGTACTTGACTACGAACATACATTTATTGGCAGATCTTGAGAGCTTAGATATTGAGGTTCTGGTATATGGTAACAAGATGCATATATGAGGACTGCAGATACAGTCAGAGATGATGGACAAGATCCGAGCTACGCAGTATGAAAATGAGTCTCTGAGGAGCTTTAGAGCACTGGTTTGAATGGGATTATTCGAGGACTTCACTATTGCTGAGGATGGATCACTACAGCATGGTACAAGATTGTGTATGCCAAGTGGAATATTTTACGAGAAGATTTCAGGAGGTACATCGATCACAGTACTCTATACATCCAGGTGCCAACAAGATATATACAGATATGAGAGAGCATGTATGGTGGTATGGTATGAAGTAGAAGGTGGCACACTTCGTATCTAGATGTTTAGTGTGCCAGTATGTAAAGGTAGAGAGATAGAGGCCATGAGGTTTATGATGAGAACATAAAATATCATATTTTTATTCCTTAATATATACTCTTTTATGTTCATTTAATGTCTAAAGATACTCATTACTTTTATATTTTGATCTAGGATGCAATTGGAGTCAATAAAAGCAAAATGGAGCTAATTATCAATTCTAGACAGTTCTGACACCTTGTAGCAAAATAGTCATAACTTGCTCATCCGAAGTCCAATTGAGCTGATCCAAATTGATTTGAAAAGCTAAGTGATAGAGGCACAATTTTGCTGTTTTGAGTTTCCCGATATTCTGGCTGTATCATGGACCAAATCACGCTTGAAGATTGAGTCAACTATGCTGTGCACAAAAAGTGGAGCTGAAATAACCATTTCCCAACTTATTCAAAGATTTTATTTTATTGTTTGGGTTATTGTAACTATTAGAGGATTTGTGGGAAGATATTGTGATCTTCAAACACTAATTTAGAGTCTATAAAAGGGATAGAGATCAGGAGGAAATGGAGAACAACCCACAACTCTTCTTCCTCTTCTCCAATATTCTTTTGAAGTTTTCTTGAACATGCAGAGCTAAAAGTCTTGTTGGTCGAAGGAAACGGAAGCCTCGGAATGAATAAAAACTTGTGAGATCTAATTTGTGTTTATATTTTTGATTTGTGCTTTAAGTATCGAATGTTTTCTTATGCATATTTTTATGATTATCTTGTTTAATGACTAGGATGCATACTAGTTTATTATTCATGACAATCTAATACTAAATTAGATATCGAATCCGTAATTGTTTGATCCCTCTAATTTGTGAAGCAACCAAGATTTAATGAACTGCTTTGTTTTATTAGATCTTAGGAGGAAAACTTTTGACAAAATTAAATGCAACCGCGTGTGCTTGTGTTATTTTGCTTCATCGATCTCATCGAGTTTAATACGCTACTAGATTAAACCTTTAGTGCTTGTCTAGGATTATTTAGTAGTTAAGGTTAATTAGATCGCTTGTTTTTAATTAATTGTGGCTGAAGGAGATAGGAAAATAATTCTAACGATGAATATTCAAAGTATGAATTAATATATACTTGCATCGATGATCAATTTTAAGATTCCAATGGTGGATGTTGACTGAGACTAACATTTTTTTCCTTTGATAATTTTAATACTTTAATTATTTTTAGCTCTTTTTAATTTGCTTTGATCCAAAACTCTCCCCCCATCCTATTTCACATACATAAAGATTAACTAATTACTCTCCGTGGGAACGATCCTTACTCTCACTACTACATATTATTTCAAGAGTAAAGGTTTTATTTTTGGGTGCCTACGACAGCACGCCAGTTTACTTCAGCCTTTACCCATTCCAGAGTGGAAGTGGGGGTAGGAGTATGTTACTATAGATTTTGTTTTAGGGCTTCCACGTTCTCCAGGTGGTAAAGATGCGATTTGGGTCATCGTAGACATGTGGACCAAATCGGCCCTCTTCTTATCATTTAAGGTAGGTACGTCTATGGAGAAGTTAGCAAAGATTTTATATATGACAGATTATCAGATTACAAGGAGTTCCTGTGAGCATCATCTCGGATTGGGATAGTCGTTTCATATCCCACTTCTGGAGGAGTTTGCAGGCTAGCTTGGGCACCCACCTCAAGTTCATTACGCATATTAACCTCAGGCGGACGGGCAGTCAGAGAGGACTATTCAGACTCTCGAGGATATGTTTTGTACTTATGTTTTGGATTTCAGAGGCTCTTGGAAGGATCATCTTTACCTGGTAGAGTTTAATTACAATAACAGCTACTAGGCCAGTATCGATATATTACCATTCGAGGCTTTATACGGACAGAGATGTCATACTGCTCTATCATGAGATGATGTTGGTGAGAGAGCCTTGTTGGGACAGAAGATGATTATGGTTGCAGATGAGAAGGTCAAGCTCATTAGAGATAGACTTCGAGTGGCGCAGGACAAACAACGGCATTGGGCCGATAGCCAACGGGAACTTTGGAGTTTGAGATATAAATTTTGTTTGTATTACTAATGATTGCTTTATTTTAGGTTGAGTGTTAAGGATGTATTTTGTTCTAGGATGGTGATTTGGTGTTCTTGCAGATTTCTCCGACACGGAGCTCAATTTGCTTTGGTGGAGGCGGGAAGCTTAGTCTACAGTACATCGGACCCTTCGGTGTTCTTGCAAGGGTCGGTGCAGTGGCCTACAAACTAGACTTGCCACCTGCACTAGAGGGACTATATGATGTGTTCCACGTATCACAGTTAAGATAGTACATGGCATATCCTAGTCACGTATTGGATCACTCAGAAATTGAGGTGGGTCCGATTCTTAGCTGCCCAGAGCTACCAGTGGAGATTCTGGATCGCAGACAGAAAGTGCTATAGAACCATACGATTCCCTTGGTACACGTCGCATGGAGACATCACTCTCCAAAAGAGTCTACCTGGGAGAGAAAATCCAAGATGTACGAGCGATACCCTTATCTCTTTGAGTTGTCGGGTATCGTTCTTTCTTGCTTGCTGTGATTGCTTGTTGTAGTGCTAGTTCTTTCCATAAATTTTGAGGATAAAAATTTTCAATTGAGGGTAGACTTGTCACTACCACAATTCTAGATTAGGGTATTCTTATCATTTAATATATTATTATTTAGTAATTAAATATTTATATATGTTTTACTAATTAATTATATTGAGTTGGGTTATTTAGTTATTGATTAGTGGGCTAGCCTATATTTTTTTGGACTTATCATTAGTGGACTTATTAGTTGTCATGACATAATTGAGCCCAACTTTGGATTAGGCCCATTAGACTCATTCCCTTAATTAATTAAGGAGATTAGATTAGTTCATGAAGAATTAGAAGCTTCCTAATATAGCCCACCTTAATTAAATCTCATGACTAGCTAGTAGGGGAGTATTAGATATTGTACATTGCTTGGAAAGGAGAAAAGAAGGGGATGACCACTTATTAGGGACTCTCACTGTCATGAACCATACCTGGATATTCGGGCACGAGTACGTTGGTACGTCTAGCCTACGCCGCAATATCGACGGTAGAACATTTTTGGGTTAACTCTAACTAACTAAACATCTCAACAATATACATATGGTACCTGTCAATTATCTCAACTCCAAACGGAGGAACAATGTGGTATTTGATAAATGTAACTATACTCAATCATAATGCAACTAAGAAAGATAAGCACGATATGGAATAATGAAGGAAAAGAATCATAATACGTCCACAAGTCTGAAATAATATATACATGCCAAAAGCCTTAATAAAATTCTAATACAAGTCTACAGAAAATAATCTAAACCTGCTCAGACTCTGGTACTAAGTCCTCCTGCTTTAAAGGAGTATCCTCTAAAGGTACGCCGTCCTACAGTCCGTTGTATGTAGGACACTGGTCTACGAGCTAATTATCTGAAAAATATATCCAGTCATGATTGGAGCAAAGTACATACTTCTGAAAGTAGTTTCAAATACATAATCAAGCATATATAATAGATAATAGAAAAGAATACAAGATAACAAAATAACAGAATAAAATAAACTAGACTGAATAGGTAATGTTATTGTAAAGAAGAACATACAATAGAATATCTACAATATAATAGAAATTACTGAAATCTACCTAATGTGCCATGGAATACAAGTTCATTATGTGCTCGGTTTGGTTTGAACATGAATATAATATGGTAACTCGATTACAAGTATGATATATAATCGACATGTACACGAAAATACTGGGGCTTGATCACATAATCTACTTATATTTTCCCATCCCCGACCAATAGCAATGGATCCAATCACGACACGTTGTAAACATGAATATGGGCAAACTGAACACGAGCAGTGTGTGAACACGAAGTACACTAAATCAATACCTGTATACACGATGAAATACATGTAAAGGAGTACCCGCTAAACACGCTAAGGAATAACATCTCCTGACAGGATCCATGTAGTACCAGTCCGTGAAACTACTATATCAGAATTAACTATATAGTTCTAGAACATGAGATATATACACTATTATAAAATAAAAATTAACAGAGAAATGTACTCGCCTTTGGTCCGGAGCAACGGTGTCTCTCGATGCCCAAGCTGGTGTCACACAGTCCTACATATGAAATATCAATGTCACTTAGGTGTAATAGATAATGAATGCGTTAAAATATACTAAAATATGATTTCTAGGCCATGTCTAGGTCATACTAGTCAAACTAGGTCAAACTAGGTTATTACCTTGGTTTCAAGTCCACACATAGCTTCTAGGTTGATTACAAGTTCATTCTAGGTAATACTAGGTCATAACTAGGTTCTGGGTCCATAATTTGAAGGTATTAATTAAAATAACTAATAATCTTATAGTTATATATATTATTAGTAAAACCTTAACTTATCAACACTCACCTATATCTCTCTGTATCTAAGCTAACTACCCATACTACAAGACATACCATAACTTGATACGAAAAACCCTCACCCACATACTCTAGGTAATTTCCTAATTGATACCTCACCCCTAATCTTGCCACTAATACCCAATTACAACTGATACCTATTCTCTCTCACCCATCTTGCTGATATATCACACACAGTTCACTTGTGTGCATACAAGCACACACTCCCCTCTAATTATTCATAAGGACTCCTCCATCACTACTTATATGAGTACACACACACTTTTGTATAGGTACATCTATTATACTGATACTAGTTCTTGCACTAGATATCAACATCCTCATATATGTATCAGTCATCAACTTTACCCCACTATTACCTACCCGAGCCTAGTACCACTATATTTATGTTACAGCTACTAGCTGCTGCTCGATGCAATGCTACAGTACATTGCTGCAAATGCAACTGCCTGTATTGTACATTGCATGCAACTGTTGTTGCTGTACTGCACTGCAAATGCTGCTACTGTACTGCACTGCTACAGCTCTCTTGCTGCTTGCTGCTGCACTAATGCAATTTGCACTGCTTGTTGTAATACCCCGTTCCGCTCAAGCGGACTGCCGATTCAAATGACAAAAGTGCAATATCCCGACCCGCTTTGCTCAGGCGAGAATACTCGTCTGAGGCAAAGGATATCCAGACTTGTCCCTACAGGAATTCAGCTTAGGATTTCAGAGGCTCGCTTGACATATTGCTCTACCGAGACGAATCATCGCTAACGTGGGTGGCTATGGTGAACTTGTCTTTTCTTAGCCAGCACACATAAAATATGGAATAATACATGCTAGTCGCTAGGTGAATCACCCCTGCATGCTAATAAGAATCCAACGCACCTAGCTAAGGGAATAATCCCAACTTATATTGCTTATGCTAGAACATGGAAATGAAACATTGCTTGTATATATGTTCAGACCCTCGCATCCTACCCTAGAACGTGTCGCTTGGGAAGTCTCCTAACGGTTTCACCTCTTGGCTTACCTTTGGACCTGAGCTAACGTGAATACTTGTGTTTATACAAATGCATGCTTGTCTGCTTGTATATTGCCTTGTTTTCATCCAAACCTCGGGAGACTACTAAGTAGTCGTTCCGTGCATGATTGAACCTGCAAGTATCCGGGACCATTAGGTCACCAAAGGCAGCCCCGAACCAGGGGAATGCATCAAGGCAATATAAATATTGTACTGGGATCACATCAAGTTTACCTTTGAACGAGAATCATGTCCAAGCTCATTCATAGCGGATTGTACTCGTGTTATTGATTGTACTCGTTTTATTGATTGTATTGTGGAAGATGTGAATTTGGATAATCCCAAAGATCCCGACCTGCATGTCGCGGGCAACTCGGAAATGAGATATAGTTCCACGGACGGTCACCGAGGCACTGGGACCGATCCGATCCGGATGGAACTCACATTATTGTACAGTCTATTGTGTTGGACGAGATGGCATATAGCGCTCCTTGTTCTTTCGCTGCATACCATTCTCTCCAGTGGCTGAACTCTATTGTATAGTCCATTGTGGTGGACGAGATGGTGTGTAGCGCCCATTGTTCTTTTGCTGCATACCATTCTCACCACTGACTAGTGTCTTTTATGGCTATGCTAGCGATAAACGTTCATATAGATAAGTCATCCTCGCTTAGCAGCTATCTGCGTGCGAGTCATTGTATCGCATCAATGAATAACTGAACACCTGAACAATCATGATACAATGAATCTCGTGTTTGCATATGCTATGCCTCCTGAATGTTTATACTTGTCCGTGCTTGAATTAACGATGTTTGCCTTGGACAGGGAAGGTAAAATGTTAAGTTGGTAAGGCTTGCCATGTTTTCTCTCATGTCGCACGGCGCACTGCCACATGAGTTAGGCTATTCAAATCTTGCATAAAACTGATCCTAAGGCAACTAGAAAGACAACTTAATAGTTGGTGCACGGAACTTATATTACGTATTTGGATTTATCGAGCGGGCGAGTAGCCTCCCCACCAGTGCATTCAATGTACTGATAACCCACCAGATCATTTGCAGGGTGTGGGAGAAACTCGTTCGGTACAGATGCATCCTTCGTGCGTGCTAAGGCGTGGATATCACTTTGAAGCAGTGGTGCATCCACAACCGAAGCAGCGGTGGCATAATGTTGTGAACATCGCCTGTACAATTATTCCACTATTGTAGCCACTTGGCACGCTTTTACTGTTTCAGAGAGAGAGGCTTGGGCGACTTGTAATCTCGGCCAAGCTCCGCCTGTAACACTTGTTTATATCAATAAATAGTTGCTTTACTTCTACTTGTGTTATTAAATGCTTCCGTTATATTGTCGACTCAGTGAACATGTAACCAAATTGCCTATGTGTTCATGACTCTGCTGCACTCGGATAATCTGTGCGACTCTGTGGCTTATAACTCTTACCGCTAGCCAATGAACCATGGCCTTGCACGGTCGTAGTTCACGCTCGTGCGACATCACGCCCGGATGGGTCAAAGCGATCGTTCCACGGGAGTGCTGGTGCGGTAATTCTCGCCTAGCAGGAACGGCCGATTTGCCGCGGGATATCGGGGCATGACATAGTGGTATCAGAGCCTGGCTTCTACGCCTTTGGACTTTATTTCGAATATCTCTATTTCGAAAGCTCGTTCGTGGATTATGTGCACGCTCTCTCAATGCCTCAATAGAATATTCCAACAATAAGTCTAAATACTTTCAAAATGCATTTTGAATGATATGATTGCTTGTATGAAATTGTGCTGCGAGTGGCCTTTGTGCCAACCTGTGTGAACCCTTGAGATTATCGTAAGTAGCTTGTCCGATTTTACTAACTCTAAGTTTGGTTGAATGCATATGATTGAGGGATGCCTTGAACTTGTACATGATCCAAGACTTAAGAAAAGGTAAAACTCGAGTGCTAAGACTTTGCTATCGCTAAGTTGGTTGGCATGCTCATGCTAGAAGTGCACTTTGAATATGTGCACGATCCAGACTAGTGATATGCTGATCTCGAATGCTTGTGCAAGTTAATATCCAAATAAACAAGTACAATGATTTGTATAGGTTTGCCTCAGCCTTGTATCGTTAAATCAAAATTGATTGAAATGTACTGCATGTCCTCAGTAAGTCTTGAGGACGAGACTTTTTCCGAGTTGGGTAGGATGTAACACCCCGTTCCGCTCAAGCGGACTGCCGATTCAAACGACAAAAGTGCAATGTTCCGACCCACTTTGCTCAGGCGAGAACACTCGTCTGAGGCAAAGAATATCCAGACTTGTCCCTATAGGAATTCAACTTAGGCTTTCAGAGGCTTGCTTGACGTATCGCTCTACCGAGGCAAATCATCGCTAAGGTGGGTGGCTACGGTGAACTTGTATTTGCTTAGCCAGCACACATAAAACATAGAATGATACATGCTAGTCGCTAGGTGAATCACCCCTGCATGCTAATAAGAATCCATCGTACCTAGCTAAGGGAATAATCCCAACTTGTATTGCTTATGCTAGAACAGAAGAAATGAAACATTGCTTATATATATGTTCAGACCCTCGCATGCTACCCTAGAATGTGTCACTCGGGAAGTCCCCTAACGGTTTGACCTCTCGGCTTACCTTCGGGCCCGAGCTAACGTGAATACTTATGTTTATACAAATGCATGCTTGTCTGCTTGTATTTTGCCTTGTTTTCATCCAAACCTCAGGAGACTACTAAGTAGTCGTTCCGTGCATGATTGAACCTGCAAGTATCCAGGACTGTTAGGTCACCAAAGGGAGCCCCGAACCAGGGGAATGCATCAAGGCAAAGTGAATATTATACTGGGATCACATCAAGTTTACCTTTGAACGAGAATCCTGTCTAAGCTCGTTCATAGCAGATTATACTTATGTTATTGATTATACTCGTATTATTGATTGTATTGTGAAAGATGTGAATTTGGATAACCCTAAAGATCCTGACCTGCATGTCGCAGACAACTCAGAAACGAGGTATAGTTCCACGGACTGTCACCGGGGCACTAGGATCGATCCGATCCGGATGGAACTCACGTTATTGTACAGTCTATTATACTGGACAAGATGGCATGTAGCGCTCCTTGTTCTTTCGCTGTATACCATTCTCTCCAGTGGCTGAACTCTATTGTATAGTCCATTATGGTGGACGAGATGGTGTGTAGCGCCCATTATTCTTTCGCTGTATACTATTCTCGCCACTGACTAGTGTCCTTTATGGCCATGTCAGCGACAATCGTTCAAATAAATAAGTTATCCTCGCTTAGCGGCTATCCACGTGTGATTCATTGCATCGCATCAACGAATAACTGAATACCTGAACAATCATGATACAACGACTCTCGTGTTTGCATATGCTATGCCTCCTGAATGTTTATAATTGCCCGTGCTTGAATTAACAATGTTTGCCTTGGATAGGGAAGGTAAAATGGTAAGTTGGTAAGTCTCGCCATGTTTTCTCTTATGTCGCACGGCGCACTGCCACACGAGTTAGGCTATTCAAATCTTGCATGAAACTGATCCTAAGGCAACTAGAAAGACAACTTAATAGTTGGTACACGGAACTTATATTACGTGTTTGGATTTATCGAGCGGGCGAGTAGCCTCCCCACCAGTGCATTCATTGTACTGATAACCCACCAGATCGTTTGTAGGGTGCGGGAGAACCTCGTTCGGTGTGGATGCCTCCTTCGTGCGTGCTAAGGCGTATAGATCACTCCGAAGCAGCGGTGCATCTGAAACTAAAGCACATATAGAAGACATAATATTGTGAACATCGTATGTACAATCATTCCACTATTATAGACACTTGGCACGCTTTTTCTGTTTTAGAGAGAGAGGCTTGGGCGACTTGTAATCTCGGCCAAGCACCGCCTGTAACACTTGTTTATATCAATAAAGAGTTGCTTTACTTCTACTTGTCTTATTCAATGCTTCCGCTATATTGTCGACTCAGTGAACCTGTTACCAAATTGCCTATGAGTTCATGACTCTGCTGCACTCGGACAATCTGTGCGACTCTGTGGCTTAGAACTCTTATCGCCAGCCAATGAACCATGGCCTTACACGAGCGTGGTTCACGCTCGTGCAGCATCACGCCCGGATGGGTCAAAGCGATCGTTCCGCGGAAGCGCTGGTGCGGTGATTCTCGCCTAGTGGGAATGGCCGATTTGCCTGCGGTAGATCGGGGCATGACATAGTGGTATCAGAGCCTGGCTTCTACGCCTTTGGACTTTATTTTTGAATATCTCTGTTTTGAAAGCTCGTTCGTGGGTTATGTGCACGCTCTCTCTCAATGCCTCAATGGAATGTTCCAACAATAAGTCTAAATACTTTCAAAATATATTTTGAATGATATGATTTCTTGTATGATATTGTGCTGCGAGTGGCCTTTGTGCCAACCTGTGCGAACCCTTGAGATTATCGCAAGTAGCTTGTCCGATTTTACTAACTCTAAGTTTGGTTGAATGCATATGTTTGAGGGACGCCTTGAACTTGTGCACTATCCAAGACTTAAGAAAATATGAAACTCGAGTGCTAAGACTTCGCTATCGCTAAGTTGGTTGGCGTGCTCATGCTAGAAGTGCACTTCGAATATGCACACGATCCAGACTAGTGATATGCTGATCTCGAATGCTTGTGCAAATAAAAATCCAAATAAACAAGTACAACAACTTGTATAGGTTTGCCTCAGCCTTGTATCTTTAAATCAAAATTGATTGAAACGTACTGCTTGTCCTCAGTAAGTCTCGAGGTCGAGACTTTTTCTGAGTTGGGTAGGATATAACACCCCGTTCCGCTCAAGCGGACTGCCGATTCAAACAAAAAAAGTGCAATGTCCCGACCCGCTTTGCTCAGGCGAGAACACTTGTCTGAGGCAAAGGATATCCAGACTTGTCCCTACAGGAATTCAGCTTAGGCTTTCAGGGTCTCGCTTGACATATCGCTCTACCAAGGTGAATCATCGCTAAGGTGGGTGGCTACGGTGAACTTGTCTTTGCTTAGCCAGCACACATAAAATATGGAATGATACATGCTAGTCGCTTGATGAATTACCCCTGCATGCTAATAAGAATCCAACACACCTAGCTAAGGGAATAATCCCAACTTGTATTGCTTATGCTAGAACATAGAAATGAAACATTGCTTATATATATGTTCAGACCCTCGCAAGCTACCCTAGAACATGTCGCTCGGGAATTCCCCTACCGGTTTCACCTCTCGGCTTACCTTTGGGACCGAGCTAACGTGAATACTTGTGTTTATACAAATGCATTCTTGTCTGCTTGTATGTTGCCTTATTTTTATCCAAACCCTGGGAGACTACTAAGTAGTCGTTCCGTGCACGATTAAACCTGCAAGTATCCGGGACCGTTAGGTCACCAAAGGCAGCCCCGAATCAGGGGAATGCATCAAGGCAAAGTAAATATTGTACTGGGATCACATCAAGTTTACCTTTGAACGAGATCATGTCCAAGCTCGTTCATAGCGGATTGTACTCGTGTTATTGATTGTACTCGTGTTATTGATTGTATTGTGGAAGATGTGAATTTGGATAATCCCAAAGATCCTGACCTGCATGTCGCGGGCAACTCAGAAATGAGGTATAGTTCCACGGACGGTCACCGAGGCACTGGGACCGATCCGATCCGGATGGAACTCACATTATTGTACAGTCTATTGTGTTGGACGAAATGGCATATAGCGCTCCTTGTTCTTTCGCTGCATACCATTCTCTCCAGTGGCTGAACTCTATTGTATAGTCCATTGTGGTGGACGAGATGGTGTGTAGCGCCCATTGTTCTTTCCCTGCATACCATTCTCGCCACTGACTAGTGTCCTTTATGGCTATGCCAGCGATAAACATTCATATATATAAGTCATTCTTGCTTAGCGGCTATCTGCGTACGAGTCATTGCATCGCATCAATGAATAACTGAACACCTGAACAATCATGATACAACGACTCTCGTGTTTGCATATGCTATGTCTCCTGAATGTTTATACTTGCCCGTGCTTGAATTGACAATATTTGCCTTGGACAGGGAAGGTAAAATGGTAAGTTGGTAAGTCTCGCCGTGTTTCCTCTCATGTCGCATGGCGCACTACCACACGAGTTAGGCTATTCAAATCTTGCATGAAACTGATCCTAAGGCAACTAGAAAGACAACTTAATAGTTGGTACACGGAACTAATATTACGTCTTTGGATTTGTCGAGCGGGCGAGTAGCCTCCCTACCAGTGCATTCAATATACTGATAACCCACCAGATCGTTTGCAGGGTGTGGAAGAACCTCGTTCGGTGCGAATGCCTCCTTCGTGCATGCTAAGGCGTGGAGATCACTCCGAAGCAGCGGTGTGTCCGGAACTGAAGCACATATAGAAGACATAATATTGTGAACATCACCTGTACAATCATTCCACTATTGTAGCCACTTGACACGCTTTTACTGTTTCAGAAAGAGAGACTTGGGCGACTTGTAATCTCGGCCAAGCACCGCCTGCAACACTTGTTTATATTAATAAAGAGTTGCTTTACTTCTACTTGTGTTATTGAATGCTTTCGCTATATTGTCGACTTAGTGAACCTGTTACTAAATCGCCTATGCGTTCATGACTCTGCTGCACTCGGACAATCTGTGCGACTCTGTGGCTTAGAACTCTTACCGCCAGCCAATGAACCATGGCCTTGCACGGGCGTGGTTCACGCTCGTGCGGCATCACACCCGGATGGGTCAAAGTGATCATTCCGCGGGAGCGCTGGTGCGGTAATTCTCGCCTAGCGGGAATGGCCGATTTGCCTACGAGAGATCGGGGCATGACACTTTCTGCTAGTTGCTAGTCAATGCTGCCCAATGCCAATGCTTGCTTGCTGTAGTATGCAATGCTACTGCTACAGCACTACTACTGTAGTTATTGATGCTGCTTCATAGCTCTTGCTACTAATGCTCTTGCTGTAAAACTTGTTGCTGCAGCTATGCTGCTGATACGACTGCAACCATGCAAACCCGACCACCCCATCTCACTCCCTGTATACACTTGATACCTCTCAGGAACTGCTACTACTTGTACACTAAACTACCCGACCACCACATCTATTCACACCCAAAGTTGTACAACACTTAGACATATACACACACATATATATACATATATATCACTATACATACACAAATAACTATCTCTCTCTCTCTCTCTCTCTCTATATATATATATATATATATATATATATATATTTATACACACACACACACACACACACACACACACATATACATAGATTAAGGCATTTAAACAAATACGTATAGTGCACCACTAAGATATCTATGATACTCAACCCACTGAGGTGGCAAACTCCCTATTATCCATAATTAATCATTCCCTCAAGTTATTTATATATAATTACCACTATTAGAAGTCATTACGATATGTAATGAAGAGAATTCATGTAAACTACCCAAAATTGTCCCCGTATCACACTGTATCATAAAATATCGTGATACGGCCTTTACGTATCAATTTGTGGACACGTATCTAGTCTCATAATCCCGATCTAAGTCTAATTAGATCTAATTGGTCTCATGACACAAAGTTGATGTGTTAAATTCGTAATTTCCCCAACATATACACATACCTAATAGAACTCACATACAAAGCCAAATTGCCTAGAACTTGTTCCTATAGATAGTTCTATGCCATGGGGTCATTCCTAATAGTCAAATAAATGATTAAGAAGACATAATAAGAGAGAAATTTAGGAATTACCAATTGGGAGATGGATTCCTAATAAAAATATAATTGAATACGATCCAGACATGATCTCTAGCTCCAAAGCTTCTCCTCCTTGTTCTCCTTACTCTTTCAAGCTTCAAGGCTCCAAGAGTGAAGAATTTAAGAAAGAATTGGTGGTAAATTGTGTAGAAAATTAATGGAGGAAAATTGGAAAATTGGGGATCTAGAATTTGGAAGCAAAATAAAATATAAATGAGGAGAGAGAGAGAAAGAAGAACCCCCCCCTTTCATATGGCCGGCCTCTTCCCCCTTCGACAAGCAATAACAAAAGTCTATGTTGCCCCCACATGTTGCATTATGAGGAAAATAAAGAATGGGTATATTTGGAAGTCTCTAACTAATTATAATTATACTAATCATTCTTAATTTAATTAGTAGAATGACTAATAGGCTTGGGTCCAAGTTGGGCTCACTATTTGTCATGACAAATTTAATAGGTCTATATGTGATAAGTCTAATTATTGTCTAGTCTCTCTAACTAATTAATTATCATAAGTCTCTAATGACTAACTAATACTAGCCATGATAATCATAGCTTAACTTAATTAAATAAAATATACAAGTATTACACAATATTTAATATTATATTCCTAAAATTAAATACCCATATCAAATTATCAAACTATCTCTAGCTGAAAAGGTGAGGGTGTCAATCCTACCCACCTTAGAAAAATTTTATCCTCAAAATTAAGGAAGAAACTAACTACCAAAGCAATCAATACAAGCATGAAAGAATTATACCTTACGACTCAAACAGATAAGGATATCGTTCGCGCATCTCAGCCTCTCTCCTAGGTACTCTCTCATGGCGAGTGATGCCTCCACGCGACGCGCACCAAAGTAATCATCTGGTTTTGTAGTACCTTCTCCTTGAGGTCCAAAATCTCCACGGGCTGCGCTGGGTAGCTGAGTGTCGAACCAACCTCGATCTCCGGGTGAAATAGTACATAGCTAGGATCTGCCATGTACTATTTTAGCTGCGATACATGGAACATGTTGTGCATACCCTCTAATGCATGTGGCAAGTCTATTCTATAGGCCACTGCATCGGCCCTCTCAAGAACACTGAAAGGTCCGATGTACCGTGGACTAAGCTTCCTGCCTCCATCAAAGTGAATCATGCCCCGTATCAAAGATATCCTCAAGAAAACCAGATGGCCAATCTAGCACAAAATACATCCTTAGCTCTCTAACAAAAATAAACAATCACAAGCAACACGAACAAAATCTATACCTCAAACTCCAATAGTCTCCGGTGGCTATCATCCCAATGCCGTTGTCTGTCATGGCCATCCGAAGTCTATCCTTGATGAGCTTCACCTTCTCAGTTGCATCTACGACCATTATTGGTTCCAATAAGGCTCTCTCACCAACATTATCCCATGATAACGGAGTGCGGCATCTTCGTCCATACAATGCTTTAAATGGTGACATCTCGATACTGGCCTGGTAGCTGTTATTGTAAGAAAACTATACCAAGTGAAGATGATCCTCCCAAGATCCTCAAAAATCAAAAAAATAGGTGCATAACATATCCTCGAGAGTCTAGATAGTCCTCTCTGACTGCCCGTCTGTCTGAGGGTAAAATACCGTACTGAACTTGAGCTGAGTGCCCAAGCTAGCCTGCAAACTCCTCTAGAAGTGGGACATGAAGCGACTATCCCAATCTGAAACTATGCTCACAGGAACTCTATGTAATCTGACTATCTGACGTACATACATCTCCGCGAGCTTCTCCGTAGACGTACCCACTTTGAATGAAAGAAAGTGGGATGATTTGGTCAACCTGTCTACGATGACCCAAATTGCGTCTTTACCTCATGGAGAACGCGGAAGTCCTGAAACAAAGTGCATCATAACATGCTCCCATTTCCACTCAGGAATGGGTAAAGGTGAAGCAATCCCCCTGGCCTCTATCTCTCTGCCTTTACCTGCTGGCATACCAAGCATCTGGATACGAAGCTAGCTAGCTTCCGCTTCATTCCATTCCACCAAACATGCTCTCTCATGTCCCTATACATCTTGTTGGCACCTGGATGCATAGAGTACTTAGATTGATGTGCTTTTTGAAGAATCTCCTTGTGCAATGCTCTACTCAGCATACACAATCTGGTACCGTGTCACAATAATCCATCATCTGCGATACTAAAGTTCTTTGCCAACCCTATCCGGACCTGTGCTCTGATGCTCCTCAGAGACTCATCTATGAACTGTATAGCTCTGATCCGGTCCATCAACCCTGACTGTACCTGACATCTCCATATCTGTACTGCAACTCCAGGAACTAATACCTCAATACCCAAACTATCAAGATCGGCCAATAAATATCTGTCCCTTGTCAAATACATAGCTACTGGATACCTGCTTAAGGCATCCGCGACTACGTTGGCCTTCCCTAGATGGTACTACAAAGTAATATCGAAGTCCTTCATCAATTCTAACTACCGCCGCTGCCTCATGTTAAGCTTTTTTTGTGTAAACACATACTTCAAGCTCTTGTGGTCTGTAAAGATCTCTACTCGCTCTCCATACAAATAGTTCTTCCACAGTTTAAGAGCAAAAATAACTGTTGCTAACTCCAAGTCATGGGTAGGGTAATTCTTTTTATGCGGGTGTAATTGTCTGGAAGCATAAATCACCTTCCCATTCTGCTGCAACACACAACCCAAACCCTTACCTGATGCATCACTATATATAGAAAATCCTCCTGTCCCTGATGGAAATATAAATATTGGAGCTGTAGTCAACCACTTCTTTGGCTCCTCAAAAGCAAACTGACAATCCTCAGTCCAGATGAACTCCATGTCCATTCTGGTTAGTCTAATCATCGGATCCACAATCCTGGAATTTTTTTAAACAAACTTCAATAATAGCCTACCAGTCCAAGAAAACTCCTGATCTCCGCTACTGAACTCAGGGTAGACCACGACTCAACTGCTGAAATCTTCTTCGGGTCTACTGAAATTCTGTCTCATGTAATTACATGCCCGAGGAATTCAACCTTATCAAGGAAAACTCATACTTCGAAAGCTTGCCATATAGCTTCTCGTTCCTGAGGGTCTCCAGAACTATTCTCAGGTGCTTCTCATGCTCCTCCAGGGTCTTCAAATAAATTAATATATCATCAATAAATAGTACCAAAAACTGATCCAAGTACTGATGAATCACCTTATTCATCAGGTTCATGAATACTATTGGGGCATTGGTTAATCCAAACGGCATAACCAAGAACTCAAACTATCTATACCGAGTCCTGAAAGCTGTCTTCGGAATATCTTCCTTCTTCACTTTCACCTGGTGGTACCCTAACCTCAAGTCTATCTTTGAGAATACCTTCACTCCGCTCAACTGATCAAATAAATTATCAATCCGCGACAACAGATATTTATTCTTGAAAGTGAGGTTGTTGAGTACCCTGTAGTCGATACACATGCGTACCGACCCATCCTTCTTTGGTATCTATAATATCGGAGTACCCTACGGTAATAAACTGGAGCAAGTGAAGCCCTTATCCTGCAACTCATCCACCTGCTTCTTCAACTTTGCCAGTTCACTGTTGTTCACCCTGTAGATATACTATGATATTGGCTCTGCGGCTGGCACCAAGTCTATAGAGAACTCCATATATCTGTCTGGTGGCAACCCCGACAACTCCTCCAGAAAGACGTCCATATACCCTGCAATCAATGGATGTGGCGGCTCCTGCTTTTTTACCAAAGCTTTCAAGAAGTCTCTTTCATTCTGCTCTGCTGCTCCTTTGACAAACTCAAACTCTAGCTCTTCTGGCGCCTGAAATAAAACTCTGCCCTTACGACAATAGATACTAGAGTGGTGCCTACTCAACTAATCCAACCCGAGTACTATATTTTAGCTCGAAAGTGGCATTATGAGTAGACACACACTCAACTCTCGACCTCCCAAAGAAACTCTTCGGTGCTTGCAAACATCACTGACCAAGATAATGCCACCCCCGGTCATGATCTTGCGAGTCCTCGCCAATGGTTCAGTCTCAAGGTGATATTTCAGAGGAAAAGATACAGAAATAAAATTATTAGAAGCACCAGAATCAAATAAAGCATGAGCTGGAAAAGAATCAAGATAGACTAAAATTGAAATAACATCACCGACTGGCTCCTCCTCCTCGACGGTCAAGGCAAAATCTTACCCTATCGCTGGGTACCTCTCTGCTGCTGCTAGTGCTGAGCGAACTGTTGTTGTTGTGGTGGTAATGGAGGTCCTCTCTGCTATCCTGCTGGGGGTCTCGCGGGTGCTCTCTGTGCCAGAGCTCCGTCCTGAGCTGGACGAGCTGGAGCTTTAGGACAAGCCCTCAACTGATGGTCTCCTGATCGACAGAATAAGCACTGGCCCAATCTCATCCCGTATGCATCCTATCCATGTCCCTGCTTCTTACAGAATATACAAGGAATAGCTAGTGTCTGGGTCTGGTGTATCTACTGTGCCGGTGCTCTAGCTGGTCCATGATACTGCTGCCTCGGCTGCTAGAAGTGCCTCTGGCGTTGCTGCTGAAACTGAGGCTGCTTTATTGGACCCGTATTAGTACTAGATCCTCCTATGTCTCTTGTTCTCTTAGAGCCAAGCTCTAGATCATCCTCTGCCCGCTGTGCCTGTCTGAGAATCTCCTCAAAAGTAGCAGTGGGATCTCCATTCATATGTGATTTGATCTCTCGGTTCAGACCCTTCCTGAACTTATTGGCTCTTCATCTAGGGTTCTGCCCCTCCCCCCCACAAAGCGGCCTAATCTATAATACTCTGCCGCATACTCATCCACCATCATACCTCCCTGAATGAGGTACTGAAACTGGCTCTCTAGAGATGTCAGAGCCACATTTGGAAAAAACTTTTCCTTGAAGATCTCTTTGAAAGCTTTCAATTAGCTCCTGGTACTGAGATCCGAGGGTCAGTCCTAAACAAAGTCAATGCAATATCAAACATCATGCTCCCTACGGCCTCTATCTGCAACCTCTCTAGAATCTGCTATAGCTGCAGGTTCCGCTTAATGTCTTCTATCTAATCATCAGCATAAATGATCCCTTCAGTGCCTTTAAAGTCCTTCAGTCCCATCCTCCTGAAATCTATGATAATCTTCGGCCTAGGCTGCTGCAGGGTGAATTGAGTGGTACCATCAATGACTGGACTAAGGCGACTCTTTAGACTACTATAAGCACAATTTGGTGAGCATTCTCAATGCCCTACCTCATAACCTCTGACTGACACTGTTGTGCCTCTATTATCTCCTGAAAGAGCACAAATATTTGTGTCTGATCAACTGCGGATGCTGGGGGTGGAAGATCTCTAGGAACTGTTGGTGCTGTCCTCTGTACCGGAGGTGGATCACCTCCGAAAGCTACTATAAAAATGCCCACCTGGATCGGTGAAACTGACCTGTAGAACGTAGCTGCTGGGACAACGTCTTCTGGTGCTGCCCTCAAAGGCGATGAAGTAATTGACCTCATTGATATTGTACCTGAGCAATGCGATCGCGTCTTCGACGATATCCTAAAGATAGATGGAACAAAGGAATCAATATTGGGTATGATACGATCTCATCAAAGAAGGACAAATTTTATTCAAAGTAAAGCAAACATTCAATAGATAAGGATAAAAGAACTAATATTTGGAAGTGTTTTCTAGTTGTGATTGAGTATACTCTCAGCCTATATCCTATATCCTACAGCAGGCTCGTAGCAGTACTCTAGGTGAGCACCACTATAATATCGCTCTACTTGCGATTCTAGGATAGAAAGGACCCGCATGGGCCACCACTAAAAATGTGTCACGATCCGCACCCGAATATTCGGGTATGAGTATGTAGGTACGTCCAGCCTACGCCGCAACATCGACAGTAGAACATTATCTTGGTCAACTCTAACTAACTAAATATCTCAACAATATATACATATGGTACCTGTCACAAGGAAGATAAGCAACTGAGGAAGATAAGCATGATATAGAATAATGAAGGAAAAGAATCATAATACATCCACAAGTCTGAAATAATATATACCTGCCAAAAGCCTTAATAAAACTCTAATACAAATCTACAAAAAATAATCTAAACCTCCTTGGTATAAAGTCCTCCTGCTCTAAAGGAGTATCCTCTAAAGGTACGTCGTCCTGCGGTCCGTAGTATGTAGGATACTGGTCTACGAGCCAATTATCTGAAAAATATATCCAGTCAGGATTGGAGCAAAGTACATACCTCTAAATGCAGTTTCAAATACATAATCGAGCATATATAATAGATAATAGAAAAGAATACATGATAACTAAACAACAGAATAAAATAAACTAGAATGAATAGGTAATTTACTGTAAAGAAGAACATATAATAGAATATCTGTAATATAATGAAAATAACTGAAATCTAGCTAATGCGCCATGGAATAAAAGTTTATTATGTGATCGATTTGGGTTGAATACAAATACAATATGGTAACTCGATTATAAGTGTGATATATAATCGACATGTACACGAATAGACTGGCTTGATCACATAATCAATTTCTATTCCCCCATCCCCGATCAATACCAATGGATCCAATCACAACACGTTACACGAATATGGACACACTGAACATGAGTAGTGTATGAACATGAAGTACACTAAATCAATACCCGACACAAACGATAAAATATATGTAAAGGAGTACCTGTTGAACACGGTAAAGGACAACATCTCCTGACATGATCCATGTAGTACCAGTCCATGAAACCACTGTCGAAATCAAGTATACAGTTCTAAAACATGAGATATATATATTATTATGAAATAAAAACTAACAAAGAAATGTACCCGTCTCTGGTCCTGAGCAACGGTGTATCTCGATGCCCAAGCTGGTGTCACACTATCCTATATATGAAAATATTAATATCACTTAGGTGTAATAGATGATAAATAAGTTAAAATATACTAAAATATGATTTTTAGGCCATGTCTAGGTTATACTAGTCAAACTTGGTTATTACCTTGGTTTCAAGTCCACACATAGCTTCTAGGTTGATTACAAATTTATTCTAGGTAATACTAGGTTATGCCTACGTTCTGGGTCCATAATTTGAAGGTATTATTTAAACTAACTAATAAGCTTATAGTTATATCTATTATTAGTAAAATCTTAACTTATCAACACTCACCTATATCTCCCTATATCTAAGCTAATTACCCATACTACAAGATACGCCAGAACTTGACATCAAAAACCCTCACCCACATACTCTAGCTAATTTCCTAATTGATACCTCACCCCAAATCTTGCTGTCATGCCCCAGTCCCAAAATATATGGAACTAGACCACGTGGCAATAGCCAGTTCTCATGTCTCCGAGGATATCCCAATTTAATGGATCTAACAAAGAGTGCTACGCTGTCCTAAATAACTAACAAGTCCAATATCAATCAAATAATAGGAAAATCTAATCTCATCCATAAATAAACAGCAAAAATATACTAATAATAACTGCTAGAAGATAAACGTCAGTCTCAAAATATTATAGTACAACCAATAGTGTCTGGTGGGGACAAATCGACTACTATGACGAAATAAAATACTGAAATGATAGATAAAAGAGTAATGACTAGGGCATCGGCTGACTAGATGATGATGCGCCCAATCCTAGGCTGAAGGCCTACCAAGTGATCACGAAAACTCTGACGATAGCATCTCTAACTCCTTAGCTGTAGCGTACCTCGTCTCCTGTCCTGGTCAGTACACTGTGGGTTAATATGCCTCGTCCAAATGTGAAAAGGTACCAGGTCCTCAGAGGAACATAACAAGATACATAGAAGCATGCCATAAATAAATATTGATTAAAATAAATACTATAAAGGGTGTGCTAACCATCTAAGTGCATGCAATATGAAGACAACTTTGGTACGTAGGGGTAGGCGTAGGCATAACGTCCAACACTCCAAAGAGCGTAGTATCTGTAACGTCCATCATTCCGAAGAATGAGGTATCTGCAATATATATATATGTCCGTATCACTCCGAAGAGCGCGGTGTCTGCAATAAAGGAAGTCATTGGATTCGTGGCTCCTCCGGATACTACAGAATCCAATATGTGTATCCCATATGCCCACTAGTTGTCTTCCCCGCTCAATGTAGATACACTAGTCGAATACTCGACGTGCATACCATGTATCTATATGCCAATCTTTACAATAAAAGATCCTGAGTTACGTACTAACCGTGATGCATATCACACGTACCGATAGCTAGTCGAGCACACGGACTCGCATCCCAATATGAATTTGTCACTGTGAACGTGTAAGAGTGTCAGGTCTTCGAAAGATACCAGAGTATCCTTCCAATGGGGTGAGTCTGCTAGCAACTAAGTCAAGTACACTAATCATCGACGTATCCGTCAACTGCACCCGAGTCTATCTCGGACGCGCACAGTTGTATAAAAGAAAGCAACAAGATAACAATATAACTTATGCATAATTTAAATTAAACAGTAATAGGGCAAGGTATCTTGCCTGAGTCCTCAAGCGGTGAATGCTAAAAGCCAGTTCCTGCAGTGTCTCCTGGATGATCCAATGATCCTAAACACAATATAATATAGCAATCCAGCATCAGACACTAAGTAATATATACACTACGTTGCTCTTCGGTACTGACGCAAGGATCACGGTCGATCGAATACAGAGTCACGGGTGCATGTAGCTAAGATACACACGTGCCCTGTCTTCAGTCACCGTGTATCTCGTGACAGTAAAATGCTAAGGTCTTAAGTCACCAACTAATTACATTTAGTATAATTAATGGTCCTTATTATCCATATTAAGCTTACTTGTCGATGTCCAAGTTTTATTGATGAATGACAAGTCTTTAATAACAATTTTTGTTATGAGGACATTCGCTAAGTTATTGATTACTAGCTTATTAGTCATTAAGCAATCTGATTAGGCATACACCTATTCACAATTAGGGTTTCCAAATTAACTATCTTGTGTCCATGCAATGACATGACACGATGACACAATGCTACGCGTACGACGATATCATAAGGAAGAGGGGAACGTTGGTTGTTACCTCGATATGGCTGACTGGAGAGGGGCCTGTGCTCGTCGAGGGTGCGTACTCCGTCGAGGGGACGACTCCAGTCGGCAGCCATCAAGGTAATAGCGGAGGTGGCAGCAACTGCAACAGGCAGTAACAGCAGCTGCAGTCGTTGCAGCAGCGGCTGCACAGGTCTGGTGGCGGCGGCAGGCGGTTGGGACTGTGCCTGGGGGGTGGTCGGGTCATGGAGGACGTCGGGGTCGGCTGGCCAATGGTGGTTGGAGGTGCTAGAGGCGGTCGGGAGCAGTCGGCCGCGGCTAAGGGGGGGTCGGGTTATAATGGAGGGACTTGGTGATGGTGAAAGAGGAGGTGGCAATGGCGGATGATTGTTTGGAGTGGCGGTGGTTGTCCGGTCTGGGTGGGCAGTACCATTGGTGTCAGGCGACGGTGGTGGCGGTATCAAGAAGTCGGGTAGTCAAGGAGGGAGAGCTCGGTTGGGAGAGGGAAAGGGTTCGGCTAGGGTTAAGGGGGGTTTATGATTCCTTAGGATTTTCATGTGGGAGAAAATATATATTTATAGGTGTTGGCTTTTGTGGGCTATCCTAGGGATTTGGGCCGACCAGCTCCTCGGGGTGGGGCTGGTCCAAATTTTAAGGGTGTACACGGCTTGGTTTGGTCTTATTTATGGTGAACTTGGCCTCAAATTAACTAGATTACTAACAGTTGCATCTGGCATAAGAGAAACTTGGGTTTATTGAAATAATACCTAGGTGTTTGTAACGAATATTGCACAGCTCACATGGAGCCCAATGTAGATCTAAAAGTCACACAAGGGTCAGATGAGTAGTCTGGCAGGTCTAGGAGATGGATATTTAATTAGTTTTGGGGAGGGGGTACCTACTAGTGTAGCGCTTCGAAGATCAAAGTGACGGAAAGGCGTATTAAGTCACAATAATTGTTGCACATAAATCTAATTGTATCAAATTAAATCCTAGTCTCTAAATTAAATTAAAATAAATCCTAAATAGGTCGAGGGGGCTTATAATCTACCCTCCTTAGAGCATTTCGTCCTCGAAATTAAACACATACGTATGGTAAGAATTACTGACTGAATTTAAAATGCTAATACGTACCTAGTCCTTCGAAGAGATGGGGATAGCGCTGTCTAATATCCTCCTCGCGCTCCCAGGTCAACTCACCTGGTGCATGATGCCTCAATGTGACACGGACTAGGGGTATAGTCTGACCTCACAGTACCTTCTCGCTCCTGTCCAGGATCTCAACAGGATCCTCTTGGTATAATAAGCTCGGTCCGACTGTGATTTCTGAATGGTCAAGCACATGGCTCGGATCTGGTATGTACCTCCTTAGCTGAGATACATGGAAGATGTCATGGACTCCTTCCAAAGTCTGCGGCAAGGCTAACCTGTAAGCAACCTCTCCGATGCGTTCTAATACATCGAATGGTCTGATGTACCTCGAACTCATCTTTCCTCTGCCTCCAAATCTGATGGTCTCTGGAGTAAGTGAGATCTTCAAAAATATGTAATCTCAAACCTGGAACTCTAGGGGTCATCGATGCGCATTCGCCCAATGCTTTTGCTTGTCCTGTACTGCTCGTAAGTGCCCTTGGATCTTCTTCACCTTCTCTACTGTACGAACAATCAATTCTGGCCCAAGAATTGGTCTCTTGCCTATATCGCTCCAACATACTGTGGAACGATACTTCCTTCCATACAATGCTTCATAGAGAGCCATCTGGATGCTCGCTTGATTGCTGTTGTTGTAGAAAAACTCGACCAAATATAAATGGTCCTCCCATGATCCACCAAAATCAAGCATACACGCCTTTAACATGTCTTCCAATGTCTAAATGGTGCGCTCTGACTGGCCATCTGTTTGTGGGTGATACGATGTGCTAAACTTCAGGCGGGTACCGAGACTCTCTTGTATACTCCGCCAAAAGTATAATGTAAACCTCGTATCCCTGTCAGACACTATACTAACTGGCACTCCATGTCGTCGCACAATCTCCCTCATGTACATATCTGCTAAGACCTTTGTGGATTGCCCAACTCTGAAGGGTAAAAAATATGCGGACTTGGTGAGTCTATCTACGATTACCCATACTACATTGTGACCACTAGGACTCCTTGGAAAGCCCGTAACAAAGTCTATAGTAATATGCTCTCATTTCCATTCCGGTATCGGGAGCGGTTGAAGTAATCCTGCAGACCTCTGATGCTCAGCCTTGACTTGCTGACACACCAGGCACTTCGCCACAAAGTGTGCTATCTCTCTCTTCATTCCATGCCACCAGTAGTACTGTCTCAAGTCTCAGTACATCTTCGTACCTCCTGGATGAATAGAATAGGTTGAACTATGTGCCTCTAATATCAACTCCTGACGAAGTTCTCCATTTGGAACATAGAGATGATCTCCGTATCTCAAAGTCCTATCTTCATGTATACGCAGTCCTGTCTGTATTCCTGCCTCTGACCTCTGTCGAAGCCTCTGAAATCTGATATCTGTCGGCAAAGCAGCCTTGATTCTCTCTACTAATATCGATTGCAACTGGAAACTCGACAGTTGTCCATCTACTCTGGGCATAACGACCTCTATACCTATCTGTTCTAGATCTCTCAACAGATGTTGTTGAGTAGTCAAGAAAAATGCCATGGGTCTCCTGCTTAATGCGTCAGCTACTACATTAGCCTTTCCTGGGTGGTACTGTAGCTCAATCTCGAAGTCTGTCATTACCTCGAGCCAACGTCTCTGCCTCTGGTTCAGATCCTTCTAGGTGTAGACGTACTTCAGGCTCTTATGATCAGTAAATATCTCTACTCTTTCTCCATATAGGTAGTGCCTCCAAAGCTTCAAGGCAAAGATCACTGCTGCAAGCTCTAAGTCGTGAGTGGGATAGTTCTTCTTATGTGTCCTCAACTGCCTAGAGGCATAAGCCACAATATTTCCATGTTGCATCAAGACACATCCTAATCCTTTCCCGGATGCATCGCTATAGATCACGAATCCTCCAGGTCTAGAAGGTATGGTCAAGATAGGTGATGTAGTCAAACGCTTCTTCAGCTCATCGAATGCCTTCTGACACTCCTCTGTCCAAGTGAACTCTTGCTCCTTACGGGTCAAGCGGGCCATCGGCTCTGCAATCTTTGTGAAGTTCTCTACGAACCTCCGGTAATATCCGGCAAGTCCTAGGAAACTCCCCACTTCTGATACATTGGTAGGGGTTGGCCATGTCTCCACTGATAAAATCTTTGTCGGGTCTACTGAAATACCATTTCTAGAGATAACGTGTGCAAGAAAAGCGATACGATCTAGGAGAAACTCGCACTTCCTCAGCTTGGCATAAAGTCTCTCTCTCCTTAGCGTCTCTATCACTAGTCTCAAGTGCTCTTCGTGCTCCTCATGGCTCTTCGAATACAACAAGATGTTGTCGATAAAGACTACCACGAACCGGTCTAGATATTGGTGGAAGACTCTGTTCATCAAGTTCATAAATACAGCAGGCGCATTTGTCAGTCCAAAAGGTATCACTAAGAACTCGTAGTGCCCATACCGAGTCCGGAATACTGTCTTTTGAATATCTTCTCTTCGCACCTTTACCTGATGGTAACCCGATCTCAAGTCGATCTTTGTGAACACTATTGCTCCTGTCAGCTGGTTGAACAAATCATCAATTTATGGCAGGGGGTACTTGTTTTTGATGGTCAAAGCATTAAGGGCTCTGTATCAATGCACAAGCGTACTGTTCCATCCTTCTTAGGTACAAACAATACTGGTGCTCCCCAGGGTGATATACTAGGATAGATAAATCCCTTGCTCTGCAACTCCTCTAATTGTAATTTTAGCTCATCTAGCTCCTTCTTCGCCAATCGGTATATATTAGAAGATACCGGTGCTGCTCTGGGTACTAGCTCAATAGTAAACTCTACGTCTCTATCTGGTGGTAAGCCTGGCACTCAAATTCTGCAACTATTGGTGGGGGGTGCTATTTCCATAGCCATATAAGTTCTAGCTATCTGTCCTACTCCTTGCTCGACAGTCCCTTGCATGTACTCGAACTCCGATTGATCTGGTGGTCTAAAAGTGACGCTACCTTTCCGGCAGTCCAGTACGGTATTATACTGGCTTAACCAGTCCATGCCTAACACAACATCAAAGTATGGCATGGGTAACACCAAGAATCATATTCTTATCTCTCTACCACATACTACTACCGAATACGTTCTAATAGTATTGGTAACTGACACGATACCTCCTCCGGTAAGAATCTTCCAACTCTTAGGTAAGGGGGAAGTAGATACTCTATGCATTGCTATAAATCTACTAGATATAAATGATAACGTAGCACCAGAATCAAATAATGCGGTCGCAGGTAATGATGCACCTAAAATGGTACCTGTGATTGCTTCCCCTTCTGTTTCCTCCTCAGTAGCTACTAATACAAAGGACAGTCCGTACCTCTGTCCTCCGGTTTGCTGTCAAGCTCGATCAAACTGTGCCTGCTGTGGGGCCCAAGGTGGTCCCCTCTGAAATCCTCCTAGTGTTGGTGGATGCTGACCTCCTGGTGGGGGTAGTATCCTCAGAACTGGTGCTGCTGGCCTCTGTCCGGCCTGCGGTGCTGCATCTCTGCGTTGTGGGCAGTCTCGGGCAATGTGCTGACTCGCTCCATATATCATATATAGTCCTAGCTTCTTTCGGCAATCTCTAACGACATATCCCTTCTTGCCACAATGGTGACAAGTTGGAAGCGCTTGCTGTGAGTATGGTGCTGCCCTCTGCTGGGTCTATGCTCTGGAACGATGGATTGGTCCTCCTGCTCTGGGCTGGGCTCTGGCTGGTGTGGTCGTACTGGTACATCTAGCTCCTCTGACGATGGCCTCCTGGATCCTCGCCTTTGCAAGGACCTCCTTATAAGAAATCCTCGCCTGTGTGGTGGTATACCTCTGTAGCTCGAAAGTGAGGTCGTGATAGAATCTCTGGGCCTTCTCGAGATCATTGGGTATCAGGAAGACACCAAATTTGCTAAGACGGCTGAACTCCGCATCGTATGCGTCTACAGTCATATTCCCTTGTTCTAGATGTAGAAACTGGGAGTACAGGACATTTCTGACTATAGTCAAGAAATACTTCGTATTGAAGTACTCTAAGAACTGTTCCCAAGTCTGGTTCTTGCCTATACTGCGCTCAATAGAATCCCACCAGTGATGGGCATTGCCTTTTAGTTGGGCCCTCACTGCGGTCATCCAAAGGTATGGATGCAGTTGTGAAGCCTCTAGTAACATCTCCATGTTGGCGACCCAATCGAAGATCTCCTCTGCAGTCTCGTTACATGAGAAAGTATCTAGTCCCATCTGTCGGAACCATCTAACAGTGCCACCTATCTAGGCTGGTAGAGAGGCTAGTACTGGTGTTGTGACAGGTGTCCTCTCTAGTACTGCCATCAAACTCTGTCTTAACGTCTCTGTCTGATGCCACTGTGCTTGCATCATAGTCTGAAAGAACTATAGCATCTGTGGCTGTCCGTCTAGTTGTGGCATCTGGGGCGGATAAGGTGGAGGTGCTGGTAATAGAACCTCTGGCTGTGCAGTAGGTGTCTCCTCAGATGCTGGCCTCTCCATTTGCGGCATCGGTGTAGCTCCTGAAGTTTGGTCCTCAAAATGCTGTATGGGGATCGTCTGGGAAGTCTGTCCCTCGGGTTACTGGGTAGGATCACCCTGAGAAGTCTCGTGCCAATGTATCAGCGGGGCCTGTAGCGGTAGTTGTCCTCCAGGTAGTCCCTGGGGTACCTCTTCTCTCTGGGTGGTATCGGTTGGTGCCACGGCACTGGGTGCTCCCCGTCCACTGCGCAAGTTCATCTTGCTGCAAGAGATAGGACTTTCATTAAAAGAGTACGGAAGTCAAACAAACAGGATGCGAATATTTAGAAGTAACACGAAGGAAGTTCAAAAAGGGAATCAAAGTGGATGAGACCTAGTAATTTCTATCCTATTACAGGCTCGCTGGGCATGTTACCATACCTCAATGATAATGTCTGACCTGCATGGGCCATCACTAAAACCATGTCACGCCCCAGTCCCAAAATATATGGAACTAGACCACGTGGCAATAGCCAGCTGTCACGTCTCCGAGGATATCCCAATTTAATGGATCCAACGAAGAGTGCTACACTATCCTAAATAACTAACAAGTCCAATATTAATCAAACAACAGGTAAATCTAATCTCATCCATAAAATAAACAGCAACAATATACTAATAATAACTGCTGGAAGATAAACGCCAGTCTCAAAATATCATAGTACAACCAATAGTGTCTGCTGGGGACAAACCCACTACTATGACAAAATAAAATACTGAAATGATAGATAAAAGAGTAATGACTAGGGCATAGGCTGACTAGATGATGATGTGCCCAATCCTAGGCAGAAGGCCTACCAAGTGATCACGAAAACTCTGACGGTAGAACCTCTAACTCCTCAGCTGTAGCATACCTCATCTCCTGTCCTGGTCCGTACACTGTGGGGTAATATGCCTCGTCCAAATCTGGAAAGGTACCAGGTCCTCAGAGGGACGTAACAAGATACATAGAAGCATGCCATATATAAATACTGAATAAAATAAATACCATAAAGGGTGTGCTAACCATCTAAGTGCATGCAATATGAAGACAACTTTGGTACGTAGGGGTAGGCGTAGGCATAACGTCCAACACTCTGAAGAGCATGGTATCTGTAATGTCCATCATTCCGAAGAATGAGATATATGTAATATATATACGTCCGTATCACTCCGAAGAGTGCGGTGTCTGCAATAAAGGAAGTCATTGGATCCGTGGCTCCTTCGGATACTACGGAATCCAATGTGTGTATCCTATATGCCCACTAGTTGTCTTCCCCGCCCAATATAGATACACTAGTCGAATACTCGACGTGCATACCACGTATCTATATGCCAGTCTCTACAATAAAAGATCCTGAGTTACGTACTAACTGTGATGCATGTCACAAGCACCGATAGCTAGTCGAGTACGCAGACCCACATCCCAATATAAATTTGTCACTGTGAACGTGTAAGAGTGTCAGGTCTTCGGAAGATACCAAAGTATCCTACCAATGGGGTGAGTCTACTAGCAACTAAGTCAAGTACACTAATCATCGACGTATTCGTCGACTGCACCCGAGTCAATCTTGGACGCGCACAGTTGTATAAAAGAAAGCAACAAGATAATAATACAACATATACATAATTTAAATTAAACAGTAATAGGGCAAGGTATCTTGCCTGAGTCCTCAAGCGGTGAATACCAAAAGCCGGTTCATGCAGTGTCTCCTGGCTGATCCAATGATCCTAAACACAATATAATATAGCAATCCAGCATTAGACACTAAGTAATATATATACTACGTTGCTCTTCGGTACTGACGCAAGGATCACGGTCGGTCGAATACAGAGTCACGGGTGCATGTAGCTAAGATACACACGTGCCCTATCTTCAGTCACCGTGTATCTCGCGACAGTAAAATGCTAAGGTCATAAGTCACCAACTAATTACGTTTAGTATAATTAATGGTCCTTATTATCCATATTAGGCATACTTGTCGATGTCCAAGTTTTATTGATGAATTACAAGTCTTTAATAATAATTTCTGTTACGAGGATATTCACTAAGTTATTGATTACTAGCTTATTATTCATTAAACAATCTGATTAGGCATACACCTATTCACAATTAGGGTTTCCAAATTAACTATCTCGTATCCATGCAAAGACATGACATGATGACACAATGCTACGCGTACGACGATATCATGAGGAAGAGGGGAACGTGGGTGGTTACCTCGATGTGGCTGACTGGAGAGGGGCCTGTGCTCATCGAGGGTGCGTACTCCGGCGAGGGGACAGCTCCGATCGACAGCCAGCAAGGTAACAGCAGCGGTGGCAGCAACCACAGCAGGCAGTAACAGCAGCTACAGTCGTCGCAGTAACAGCAGCTGCGGCTGCACAGGTCTGGCGGCGGCGGCAGGTGGTTGGGACTGTGCCTGGGGGGTGGTTGGGTCATGGGAGACGTCGGGGTCTGCCGGCAAATGGTGGTTGGAGGTGCTAGAGTCGGTCGGGGGCAGTCGGCAGCGGCTAAGGGGGGGTCGGGTTATAATGGAGGGTGTTGGTGATGGTGAAGGAGGAGGTGGCAATAGAGGATGGTGGTTTGGAGTGGCGGTGGTTGTCCGGTCTGGATGGGCAGTGCCGGCGGTGTCAGGCGGCGGTGGTCGCGGTGTCAGGAAGTCGGGTAGTCGGGGAGGGAGATCTCGATTGGGAGAGGGAAAGGGTTCGGCTAGGGATAAGGGGGGTTTATGATTCCTTAGGGTTTCCATATGGGAGGAAATATATATTTATAGGTGTTAGATTTCGTGGGCTATCCTAGGGATTTGGGCCGACCAGCTCCTCGGGGTGGGGCTGGTCCAAATTTTAATTGTGTACATGGCTTAGTTCGGTCTTATTTATGATGAACTTGGCCTCAAATTAACTAGATTACTAACAGTTGCATCTGGCATAAGAGAAACTTGGGTTTATTGAAATAATACCTAGGTGTTTGTAACGAATATTGCACAGCTCATATGGAGCCCAATGTAGATCTAAAAGTCACACAAGGGTCAGATGAGTAGTCTGGCAGGTCTAGGAGATAAATATTTAATTAGTTTGGGGGGGGGGTACCTACTGGTGTAGCGCTCCGAACATCGAAGCGACGAAAAGGCGTATTAAGTCACAATAATTGTTGCACATAAATCTAATTGTATCAAATTAAATCCTAGTCTCTAAATTAAATTAAAATAAATCCTAAATGGGTCGAGGGGTTTTACACTTGCCACTAATACCCAATTACAACTGATACATCACACACAGTACATATATGTGCACACAAGCACACACTCCCCTCTAATGCTCATAATGACTCTCCCCTTACTACTTATATGAGTACACACACACCTTTGTATAGGTACATCTATTATACTGACACTAGTTCGTACACTAGATATCAACTTTCTCAAATATGTATCAATCATCAACTTTACCCCACTGTTACATAGGCAAGCCTAGTACCACTATATTTATGTTGTTGCTCCTAGCTGCTGCTCGATGCAATGCTGCTGTATATTGCTGCAAATGCAACTGCTTGTACTATACATTGCTTGTAACTGTTGTTGTTGTACTGCACTGCAAATGCTGATGCTGTACTGTGCTGCAACGGCTCTCTTTCTGTTTGATGCACTGTTTGCTGCTAGCTGCTAGTCAATGCTGCCCAATGCCAATGCTTACTGTAATGTGCAATGCTTCTTCTGCGGCTGCTGTTGCACTGCTACTGCAGTTGCTGATGCTGTTGCTTAGATCTTGCTGCTAATGCTCTTACTGCTGTAACTATGCTGTTGATACCACTACAGCCATGCAAACCCGACCACCCCATCTCACTCCCTGTACACACTTGATTCCTCTCAGGAACTGCTACTACATGTACACCAAAGTACTCGCCACCACATCTATACACACCCAAAGTTGCACAACACTTAGACACACACACACACACACACACATATACACACACACACGCACATATATACATATACATATAAATATACATATACATATACATATACATATACATATATATCACCATACAAACATAAATAACTATATTTATATCTATATCTATATCTATATCTATATATATATATATATATATATATATATATATATATATATATATATATATATATATATATATATATATATATATATATACATACACACACATATATATACATAGATTGAGACATTTAAACAAATACCTATAGTGCACCACTAAGATATCTATGATACTCAACCGATTGAGATGCCAAACTCTCCATTATCTATAATTGATCATTCCCTTAAGTCATTTATATAAAATTACAACTATTAGAAGTCATTATAACATGTAATAAAGAGAATTCATGTAAATCACCCAAAATTGGTCCCGTATCACACCGTATCGCAACATACCGTGATACGGCCTATACGTATCCATTTGTGGACATGCACCTAGTTTCATAACCCTGATCTAAGTCTAATTAGATCTAATTGGTCTCATTACACATAATTGATGTGTCAAATTCGTAATTCTCCCAACATACACACAAAATATCTCATAGAACTCACAATATAAAGCCAAATAGCCAAGAGCTTGTTCCTATAGGTAGTCATATGCCATGAGGTCATTTCTAATGGTCAAATGCATGATTAAAAAGCCATAATGAGAGAAAAATTGATGAATTACCAATTGGAAGATGTATTCCTAATAAAAATATAATTGGATATGATTCGAACACGATCTCTAGCTCCAAAGCTTCTCTACCTTATGCTCCTTGCTTCTCCAAGCTTCAATGCTCCAAGTTTGAAGAATTTGAGAAGAAATTGGTGGTGAATTGTGTAAAAAATTAATGGAAAGAAATTAAAAATTTGAAAACTAGAATTTGGAAGCAAAATAAAATATAAATTAGGATGGAGAGAGAGAAGAACCCCCCCTCTTCATGTAACCGGCCTCTTCCCCCTTCCCCATGCAATAACAAAAGTCTAAGTTGCCCCCACATATTGCATTATGAGAAAAATTAAGGATGGATATATTTGGAAGTCTCTAAGTAATTATAATTATACCAATCCTTCTTAATTTAATTAGTAGAATGACTAATGTACTTGGTTCCAAGTTGGGCTCACTATTTGTCATGACAAATTTAAATAGGTCCATATGTGCAAGTCTATTTTTTATCTAGTCTCTCTAACTAATTGATTATCACAAGTCTTTAATGACTAACTAATACTAGCCATAATAATCATAGCTTAACTTAATTAAATAAAATACACATTCATTACACAATATTCAATATTATATTTCTAAAATTAAATACCTATGTCAAATTACCAAACTACCCTTAGCTAAAAAAAGTGAGGTTGACACTCACTCTCTCTCCTCTCAAGAATTCATTAATTTAGATCCCCAATTATCTTCCCCAAATTGACTCATCCTTCCACCAAATTCAACCTAATTAACACTCATTCCCTCTCAATTTTATCATCTAAGAAATATTGGAGCTTGGATTGCAAGAAGCACTTGAAGGAGGAGAAATTGACAAAGAGATTGTGTCCTAATTGTGTCTATTGAGCATTTTATTAAGGATTGTCATGACCCGCATCCTGTGTAGGGGCACGAGTAGTGAACAATGCCTAGCCTATGCCACAGCATTGGCGGTAGAACGTTGTTTGGGTAAACTATCTATCTAATAATCTAGATATAATAATGCCACCAATGTAATATGAATACTCAATCACAGATCTGTGAGATGGAACAATCGCACGAATATGATAAAAGAACTGAAGAGAAAATACAACTCACAAGACAAGATAATATCTAAGGAGTCATAAAAGAAATACTAATAACAATGCTGGAGACAAATCTAGTATAAAAGATCTATCTACTGTGCTACGAGTTCTGGGTTGTCTGTCTCAATCGAGATGAGACCCTCATGAGCCAAGGACTCTGGCTCTAAGCCAACTACGTCCTGAGGCCCGTAGTGAGTGGGGTACCACTCCTCAGTATCATCTGGAAAAAATATATCCAGTCAGAAAAGAAGTAAAGTAGATCTCTAATAGCAGTTCTAATAAATGATATAAACTATGTAACAATAAATATGTGTGAATGTACAAGATACCATATACAGGAATAAGAGATATGCAATATAAGAATATTAGAAATAAATACAATAATGAGCAACATAGAAATGAACAAGAAATACTACTATTAAGTGAGTTAGTACCAGCTTTAACATGTGATCGGCTTGGAAACTTGCACAAGGATAAAGGCCTGGTTAATCATACGTGGTGTATGATTAACACTATTAAGGAATAAGACATGTACAAGGAGGGTATGATCATATATCTACAATAAATACTCCCCGTCCCGACTGGTATAGTGGATCCAACCATGGTACATTATGACACGAGATTTTACAAGAATGGCGTTAATCTTCTCATGAATCAATGTCTATATTTGTACAAGAAGAACAAGGAAACAAGGCTTTCACAAGATATACCGTAAATACCAATGAATATCATCTCATAACGAGATCCGAATATACCAATCTGTGTAACCTTCGTATCAAGAAATTAAGGATATCTATACTAAATACAAGAGACAAAGAGTATATTATGAATAAAAAATAATCAGAGAATGTACTTGCCTGAAATTCGGTGAACAGTATCAAAGATATTCGGTACGGTGCCTTAGAGACCAAAATATGGAATATTATATCAATACAAGGTTTGGAATAACAATAAGTTAAACTAGTCAACTTCTAGGTCAAAAAGCCATTTCTAGGTTAAAATAGTCAAACTAGGTCAACTCTAGGTCAAACTTGATCAAACTAACTATTTCTAGGTTGTATAAGTCTAACTCTAGGATATTGGGTCCATGCACTATGTAACTAGGCCATATTAGCTATACTAGGATACTAGGAAATGAACAAAATATCGTATCATAAGATACATAATTTATTAGATATAAAAAATACTATAATATGTATACAAAATAGTAATATATAATACTCCTAGATAAACTAATGCTAAGTGGATACCTTGGCTTTGAACCAAAAGCGGTATCTCACTATCTATACACCCATCGTGATACCAAACCCAATACCTTGAGTATCAACCAATACCTTGACATTACCTTGATATCACAAGGTAATTCAATATCTAACTTATAACTAACTACCCATACACCTCACTATACATTAATGTGCATTTAAACTTATAACAATACTACACTAACAAACATACTAATATACCTCAGGATATTTAATATCTGTACCCAAGATACCTCACTCTTATTACCTTGATGTAACTTAAAGGTAATCTAGAAATAAATACTAACTAATATTAACTAGTGCTTATGTATATATATATATATATATATATATATATATATATATATATATATATATATATATATATATATCATATATATATACTTAACTTACTAAATATATACTTAACTTACTAACTTATCAATATATATAACTAACTTATCAATATATACAACTAACTTATCAATATATACACTAACTTATCAATATATATAACTAACTTATTAATATATACAATAACTTATCAATATATACACTAACTTATTAATATATATAACATTAAGCACTGCTTACTGTTGCTTCTTACCGACCGCTGCTTCTGCTTCTTCTTCTGCTGCTGCTTCTGCTTCTGCTGACTGCTTATGTTTCTGCTGCTGCTTCTGCTTCTGCTGACTGCTTATGTTTCTGCTTCTGCTGACTGCTTCTACTACTTCTTCTGCTGCTTCTGCTGCTGCTTTTGCTGCTTTTTCGGCCGCTTATGGCCTACTTATTACTTCTTATTCTTACTTTTTTCACTACTTTCTTCACTATTTTTTACTGCTTTCTTCTCCCCTCTAGCTCGCATATATATATACACATATACACACATATATATATATGTACATCTATACACACACACACACATACACACACATATTATATATATATATATATATATATATATATATATATATATATATATATATATATATATATATATATATATATATATATATATTACTATACATATATATACCTATAACCATATTAGAGATGCACATGAACTCCTACCCTCCCATGATCACCAACACATCAACAAGAATTATAGAACATACATATAAATATATATATATATATATATATATATATATATATATATATATCTCACATAATCATTATAATTATAATATTATAATATCTATGACCAAGGTGAATTAAATTAAATTGCAAAAAAAAAATACGTGGAGTGCACCGCACCCGTATTACATTAGAACGATGAAATGCTTACGATACGGCTCCACCACGCAACCAAACGTATCCCGAAGGACACGAGCAAGTCTAAAATTATAATTATGAACAACCCGAAGAGCTAGCTACTCATCTACGTTCCCGTGTCAAAATGTGACATGCTCAAATCTCCGTGTAGGAGAAAATTCCCCAAATCAACCCGTATCACCAAATTATCGGGATACGGCCTACATGTATCCAATTATGGATATAACACTAGCCATACACAACCAAACACATATCAATTTAGTCTAATTGACCTATTGACAAACACATGATGTGCCAATATCGAAATTCTCCCAAAATTGACACAAAATACCACATAAACTTTCTCTATAGGCCTCATATAAACCTAATTCCAATTCCTATGGGTAGCCTTAGTACATGTGGTGGTTCCTAATGATTAAAATATAGATTTAGAGTCTAATTAGAGGAAAAAATTGAATTATACCTATTGGGAGATGAACTTCCAATAAAACCTCTAAATTGAGCGTAAAGAGCCTTCAACTTGTAGATCTTTGTTCCTCTTTGTAGATCCTTACTTCTTCCTTGTAGATCTTTGATACCTTCTTGTTCTAATAGCCCCCAATGATGATTAGGGAAGGAATTAGAAAGAAATTTGGATAGAATTTGATGTGGGAATGAAGATATTTGGAAGAAGAAAATTCTATATCTAGATTTGAAATAAAAATGAAGAGAGAGAGTCTCTCCCCATTTCTAACTAGGCCGACCACTTTTTTCCTTCTCCAAGCTACTATAAAATATCCAAAATACCCCTTGGGGCTTGTCATAAAGATATAATTAAGGAGTGAAGATTCTAGTCTAATTGGTTTAACTTAATTAATCATCCTCCTAATGATTGGGCTTCTTATTGGACTCAATTCTAACTAGAATTAAATATTGGTCCATGGATTTAATCTAAACTAGTTAGGTCCACTAACACAAGTCCAAAATAAAATACTAACATCTAACAATAAAAAAATAAAAAAATTTACAATAGGCACAATATTTAATTAATTATAAAATGACCAAAATACCCTTCCTAGAAAATGGTAGTGACAAGTCTACCCCCCTTAAAATAATTTTGTCTTCGAAATTCAACGATAAAACTACCCCCAAAAATAAAAAATAGAACATAATCAGGAAAGAACATACCTCAAGGCACAAATATGGGCAACGCTCTCCATTTTATCCTTCCTCTCCCAGGTAGATACTCCCGGAGAGTGATTGCCTCTATGCGACGTGTACCAAAGGAATGGTCTAGTTCCTCAGCACATTCTCTCTTCGATCCAGAATCTTAACTGGCTGCTCTGGATAGCTAAGAGTAGGGCCCACCTCTATCTCCGAGTGATCCAACACGTGACTAGGATCCATCACGTACCTTCTCAACTATGATACATGAAACACGTTGTGCACTCCCTCCAATGTAGGTGATAAATCTAATCTGTAAGCAACTGTACCAACCCTCTCAAGAATACCGAAAGGTCCGATGAATCGCGGACTAAGTTTTCTGCCTCCACCGAAATGAATCGTGCCTTGTGTAGGAGAAATTCTCAGAAATACTAAACCACCAACCTAGAATAAAATACAATCTTAAGAACTTAATCTATAACAAATAACCAATATCAAACCCAAAACAAAAATCTAAAACTGTACCTCAAACTCCAAAGGTTTTCGGTGGCTATCGGCCTAATGCCGTAGTTTGTCCGACGCCACTCGAAGTCTATCTCTGATCAGCTTAACCTTCCTCATTGCATCCACAATCATCTCTGGCCCTAGCAATACTCTTTCCCAACATCGTCCCGTGACAAGAGAGTACAACATCTTCGATCGTACAGATCCTCAAATGGTGACATCTCTATACTAGCCTGGTAGCTGTTGTTGAAAGCAAACTCTACCAAATAGAGAAGGTCCTCCCAAGGTCCCCCAAATTTTAGTACACAAGTACATAGCATATCCTCGAGAGTTTTAATGGTCCTCCCTGACTGTCCATCTGTCTGGAGATGATATACAGTACTGAACTTGAGCTGGGTGTCCAAACTTGCCTGCAAACTCCTCCAAAAATTAGAAGTAAAATGATTATTCCGATCCAAGACTACACTAACGGAAACCCCATGTATCCTGATGGTCTGCCTCACATACATCTCTGTCAGCTTCTCCGTAGACAAACTCACATTAAAAGGCAAAAAGTGGGCCAACTTGGTCAACCTGTCAACGATGACCCAAATCGCATCTTTCCCTCCTGGAGATCGTGGAAGTTCGGACACAAAATCCATAGTAATATGCTCCCACTTTCACTCTGGAATGGGTAATGGATGAAGTAAACCACCTGTCCTCTGCCTCTCGGCTTTCACTTGCTGGCACACTAAGCATCTGGATACAAACTGTGCCACTTCCCTCTTCAAGCCATACCACCACACACTCTCTTGCATATACTGATATATCTTGTTGGCACCTGGATGCATAGAATACTGAAAGTGATGCGCTTTCTGCAATACCTCCTCACACAGCTCTCTACTAGGCACATATAATCTAATACCATGCCGCAAAGAACCATCCTCAGCAATGGTCAAATCATCCTCCAATCCTGCTCTCACCTGAGCTCTGATGCTCCTCAGAGATATATCCTCATATTGGGCTACCTTGATCCTGTCCATCAACTGTCAGTGTATCTGCAACCCCCATATTTGTATAGCAAAACCAGGAACTATCACCTCAGTGCCCAAGCTCTCCAAGTCCTCTAACAAATACCGATCCTTCGTCAATAACATAGCTTCTGGATACCTGCTCAAGGCATCAACAACTACATTGGATTTCCTAGGATGATACTACAAAAATATGTCAAAATCCTTTATCAGTTCAAGCCACCGATGCTGCCTTATGTTCAACTTCTTTTGAGTAAAAACGTACTTCAAGCTCTTATGGTCTGTGAAGATCTTCACACTCTCTCCGTACAAATAGTATTTCTATAACTTTAAGGTAAAGATGACTGCTGTCAACTCCAAATCATGGGTAGGATAGTTCCTCTTATAAGGACGCAATTGCCTGGATGCATAGGCAATCACTTTCACATTCTACTGAAGAACATAACCCAAACCTTTTCTCGATGCATCACTATAAATAGTGAAACCTAATGACAATGTCAAAATAGGAGCAGAAGTCAACCTTATCTTTAATTCCTCAAAATCAACCTGGCACTCCTCGGTCCAAACATACTCTACATCCTTCCTGGTGAGTCTAGTCATCGGCTCGGCAATTCTTGAAAAATCTTACACAAACTTTCTGTAGTAGCCTGCTAGACCCAAGAAACTTCTGATCTCTGCCACTGAACTCGGGATCTTCCAAGACTCTACTGCTGCGATCTTCTTCGGATCCACTGAAATTCTATCACCAATCACAACATGTCCTAAGAACTCCAACTTATCCAGGAAGAACTCACACTTGGACAACTTTTCATACAGTTTCTCCTTCCTTAGCACATCCAACACAATCCGTAAATGCTCATCGTGCTCCTCCGGTGTCTTCGAGTATATGAGTATGTCATCAATGAACACCACCACAAACTTGTCAAGGTACTGGTGGAACACCTTGTTCATCAAATTCATAAATACCGTCGGGGCATTAGTCAACCCAAACAGCATCACCATGAACTCATACTGGCCATACCGAGTCCTAAAAGCAGTCTTCAAAATATTCTTCGACTTTACTTTTACCTGATGGTAGCCTGATCTCAAGTCTATCTTGGAAAATACCTTGGCGCCACTCAACTGATCAAACAGGTCATCAATCAATGGCAACGGGTATTTATTCTTGATAGTGAGATTATTCAATGCCCTGTAATCGATGCACATGCTCACCGATCCATCCTTTTTTTGTACAAACAATAATGGGGATCCCCACGATGAAGAACTGGATCTGATAAAACCCTTATCCTATAATTCATCTACTTGCTTCAATAGCTCGACCAGCTCGCTTTTGTTCACTCTATAGACATATTATAAAATTGATTCTGCACCTGGCACCAAGTCTATAGAGAATTCAACATCTTAATCTGGCGACAATCTGGGAAATTCCTCAAAAAACATATCCAAGAACTCAGTTATTAACGGATGTGGCAACTCCTTATCTTCCACCATAGCTCCACAGATAATGCCTTCTCTCTGGTCCGCAGCTCCTCTAGCAAACTCAAACTTTGGATCTCATGGCGGGCTAAATAAAACTCTACCTCATCTGTAATCTATACTAACATGGTGCCTGCTCAACCAATCCATCCCGAGTATAATGTCATAGCTCGAAAGTGGCATTACAAGTAGACACGCACTCAGCTCCCGGCCTTCCAGAGTAACTCTCCGATCCTTGCAAATATCACTAACTAGGATAATGCCTCCCCCGGTCAAGATCTTGAAAGTCCTAAGCAAAGACTCAGCTACCCAATGATGTTTCAGAGTAAAAAAAATAGATACAAAACTATGGGAAGTACTACTATCAAATAAAGCTAAAGCTGGAATAGAATCAAGAAGAATAGAACTTGTGAGGACATCTCTGGTGGGCTCATCCTCCTCGACCATCATAGCAAAAGCTCGTCCTTGACATGCACCTCCCTAATGCTAGTGCTTGGAATAATGCTGCTGCTGGGTTGGAAGCGGCGTCCCCTCGGCTGTACTGTAGGTGGCCTCGCATGTGTCCTCGGAGCTGGAGCTGCTCTTTGAACTGCACTACGAGGGTTGGAATGACAATCTCTCAACTGATGCCCCTTGGCACCATAATACAAATAAACTCCCAAACTCTTCCTGCAAACTTTTCAGATGTGGCCGGGCTTCTTGCAATAGTGGCAGAAAGCTTGCTGTGACTGTCTCTGCTGCTGCAGTCCCTGGTAAAATGGCATCCTAGTTGGAGTCAGGTGCTGTTGAGGCTGCTGAAAAGGTTTGGACTGGAAATGAGGATTCTTAGCAGTCACTGCGTTGCTACTAGCTCCCAGAAAAGAATCACGATCTCTCTTAGGTTTCAAGCCCAACTCCCACTCAACCTTGTGTGCCTCTATAAGTATCTCCTATAGGTCTCATAGAAAGACGGAATGAGGATCCTCACTTCCCAGTTCAGACCCTCACAAAAACGAATAGCTCGAACCTCTGGCTCTCTTAACAAATACTCTGCAAATCGGCTCAGCCTACCGAACTCTATGGCATACTCCTCCACGGACATGTTCCCCTGACTAAGGCCCTCAAACTTTCTTTCCAAGTCTAATATGTTCGCCCGAGCAAAGAACTTTCATTTGAAGAGGTCCTTGAACACCTTTCAAGACTGCCCTACATCAATAAAAAATGGCTTATTTCTGAATCAAGTACGAGCGATGTTTAACAGCTGAAATCCTATTGCCTCAACCTTCAGATCCTCAGTAAGGTGGGACACCCTCATGAGCCGCTCATTATCCTTGATCTAATCATCAGCATAGACGATGCCCTCAGTCCCCTTGAAGGCCCATGGTTCCAGCTTCTTGAAGTCCTAGACATTACTCGACAGAAGTTAGGCAACCTACGGAGCAACCTGCAGCTGGATCGGAACTACTCTCTCTACTATAGCAAGGGAAAGCTGATGAGCACTCTCAATTCTCTACCACAATATGTCGATCTGCCTCTGGTATGCCTCGAACTGGTCCCTTTGAGCCTCCATTTATCTCGTAAAATAATACGAACACCTGAGTCGTATCTGTTGGTACGGGAGGTAGAGGTGGAAGTCCCTCAGACACAGCCGGAATAGACTTCTGAGCTGGAGGTGGACCCCCGAACGTAGCTAATATTCCAATCAGTATAGAAGTGACTGGTGCAGTCCCTCGAAAAGTCGCAGATCTCTAAAAAACTGCTCCTTTCTATTATGATCGAGTCTTAGGCGGCATCCTGAGGCAAAGCAAAATAAAAGAATCAATATGGCACATGATATAATGCATTCGAAGAAGGATAATTAAAGATTAAATATTAATGTCAAGGAAGAACAGTTAAAATAAATAATAGAGTTTTTCCTAGATGTGATTGAGTATTCTCAACCAACCCGGTGCGGAGAGCGCGGCTAAGAAACACAAGACGGTATCGTTCGATCGGGATAGATTGAATTAAGAACTCGTCCTCGTTATGGATTTGTTTCTTCGGAATCGATTCCCATATTCAGTGGACCGTGCCCCCGGGATCGACTTAGCGGCAGAGTCAGGAGGGACCTCTCCGCTGCTATCTTTTATTGCCTCAGTTTTCGATGTCGCTTTTTGCTTTCGTGCTTTGAGTAGGTTTTGGGATTTGCTTGTTTTTCTTGAACGGTTTTGATGGTTTTCATTGTTTTCGTTCATTGAACTGCACTTCAATTCCGAGATTAGAAAGAGTGGAAGAAGTATTGATCGAGCTGTTCGTGATGCAGGTGAACGAGCAGTAGGCGGCTTGCGAGCGAAGTCGTGAAGTGCCTCTTTCCTTCTCCCTTCCAACAATCTAAGTGAGTGGCTACCAACCCGATTAGCTAGCCCTGCTTCCAAGATTCATACCCTAAAATCTTGTATTTTTCTTTGCCCCGATCAAACGATACCAAGTAATAATAAAAGAGATCAAGATAAAAGGGAATAGACTTGGAAATATTGCTTGTCAACTAAACTTGTGAACTGTTATCATACTGTATGCTAGTTCGTTTATAACTGTTCTATGAATCGTACTAAGTATGGAACACATTGTATGCGCTAAACTGTTCAAGGTGGCTTGTTAAATGAATCATGCAATACTGACTGTCACGTACTCTTGTTGCCTCAACTGCATGAACTGTTAACTTAGTAAACATACTGTTCGATCACGGACAACTTGTGCACAAGGTAACTGGTTCCTGCGGACGGTCGCTGGGGCACTAGCACCGATCCGGTCCGGACGGAACTCTACTGTATAGTCAACTGTACTGAACGGAATGGCTTGTAGCACCCACTGTACTTTCGCTGCAAACCATTCTCGTCTATGACTAGTGTCCTTATTGGCATACGCTAGTGATCTATTGTATATTTAAACCTGTTGTAAACTAACTTGTGTCTTCGTGGCAGGTAAGGCATGGTAAGTATTGTGCAGGTAATTCAGACGGGCAGGTAAAATCCACCGAACGGTGGCACATTTATTTCAGTAAATTCTATATGCTGCTTACTTATAAATGAACTAAGGCAAGATATAAACCCACAAATCTGTATGCTTCATTAAAATAATGTATTGATTGGTATAGTTCGATTAGCTCGCCTTCACCAGTATGTTTCGACATGCTGACCCTCGTTGAAACAGGTTCTCCGCACCAAGGCGAACCGAGCGAGGATCTGAAGTCGTCTTCCCGATCCAGTCCAGCTGTTGGCGCATCTTCACGGCGCTCCTTGAAGCATTTTGAAGACAGAAGCTTGCAACTGTTCATACACAAATGCAGCTTCGTGGCAAAGCCGTCCTCCAGCCCGGAGGTCTTATCATTTTGAAATTATAAAGGGATGTAATGTACAGGACTGCTATCTCATTTTGAGTCAACACTTTTGTAAGCCCGTGCGGCATATTAGCTGACTCGTTCAGGAGTTTGTAATAGATGTTCATTATCAATAATGAGAACTTTTCCATGTTATATCCTGAAATAGGCTCGTAATAACACTCAAATAAGAGCACTACTACGAATCACACTAATTGTAACCTCGAAGACCTGCATGGTCCACCACTAAAAATGTGTCACGACCCACACCCGGTGTGGGGGCACGAGTAGTGAACAACGCCCAGCCTACGCCACAGCATCAGCGGTAGAACATTGTTTGGGTAAACAATCTATCTAACAATCAAGATATAATAATGCAACCAACGTAATATGAATACTCAATCACAGATCTATGAGATAAAATAATCGTACGAATATGATAAAAGAACTGAAGAGACAATATAACTCACAAGACAAGATAATATCCAATGAGTCAAAAAAAATACTAATAACAATGTTGGAGACAAATCCAGTACAAAAGATCTAACTACTGTGCTACGAGTCATGGGTTGTCTGCCTCAATCGAAATAAGACCCTCCTGAGCCAAGGTCTCTAGCTCTAAGCCAACTACGTCCTGAGGTTCGTAGTGAGTGGGATACTACTCCTTAGTGTCATTTGGGAAAAGAACATCCAGTCAGAAAAGGAGCAAAGTACATCTCTAACAGCAATTCTAATAAATGATATAAACTATGTAACAATAAATAAGTATGAATATACAAGATGCAATATACAGGTACAAGAGATATACAATATAAGAATGCTGGAAATAAATACAATAATGAGCAACACAGAAATGAATAAGAAATACTACTACTAAGTGAGTGAGTACTAGCTTTAACATGTAATCAGCTTGGAAACTTGCACAAGGATAAAGGCCTGGTTAATCATACATGCGGTGTATGATTAACACTATTCAAGGAACAAGATATGCACAAGGAGGGTATGATCACATATCTATACTAAATACTCTCCGTCCCCGACTAGTATAGCAGATATAACCATGGTATATTATGACACGGGATATCACAAGAAGGGTGTTAATCTTCTCATGAATCAATATATGTATTTGTATAAGAAGAATAAAGAAACAAGACTTGCACAAAATATACCATAAATACCAAGGAATAATATCTCATGACGAGATCCGGATATACCAATCCGTATAACCATCATGTCAAGAAATCAAGGATATCTACACTAAATACAAGAGACAGAGGATACCATGAATGAGAAACTATCAGAGAATTTACTTGCCTAAAATCTGGTAAACAGTATCATAGATGTCCGGTACAGTACCTCAGAGACCTAAATATAGAATATTACATCAATACAAGGTTTGAAATAAAAATAAGTTAAACTAGTCAACTTCTAGGTCAAAAAGCCATTTCTAGGTCAAAATAATCAAACTAGGTCAATTTTAGATCAAACTAGTCAAACTTGGTCAAACTAGCTATTTCTAGGTTGTATGAGTCTAACTATAGGATATTGGGTACATACACTATGTAACTAGGCCATACTAGGATACTAAAAAACTAATAAAATATCGTATCATAAGATACGTAATTTATTAGATATGAAAATACTATAATATGTATACAAAATAATAATATATAATACTCCTAGCTAAACTAATGCTGAGTGGATACCTTGGCTTTTAACCAAAAGTAGTATATCATCACCTATACACCCATCGTGATACTCAAATCCAATACCTTGAGTATAAACCAATACATTGACATTACCTTAGTATCACAAGGTAATTGAACATCTAATATATAACTAACTATCCATACATCTCACTATACATTAATATGCATTTAAACTTATAACAATACTATACTAACAAACATACTAATATACCTCATGATATTTAATACCCTTACCCAAGTTACCTCACTCTCATTACTTTGATATAACTTCAAGGTAATCTAGGAATAAATACTAACTAATATTAACTAGTGCTTATGTATATATATATATATATATATACTTAACTCAATAAATATATACATAACTTACTAACTTATCAATATATATAACTAACTTATCAACTAACTTATCAATATATACACTAACTGTCACTACCACATTCCGAAAACAGGGGTATTTTCGACTTTTTACAATATTTAATATTATTGTAGTTATAATTAATTAATTGCATGATAGTATATTTGATTAAATAACTGTGTGATGTGTACTTTAATATATTATATTATAGACAGTGTTCATTGGTGTTTGTGATGGTAGACTTGACCTAGAAGCCAGTAGATGAGCACCTGTCGGAATTATGGAATTTTGAGGTTAATTGTTTTATTTTAGAATTAATTTATTGGAGATGTAATTAATTACTGTATTTATTTAATTATTGCGCATTGCCTTTGCTTCGATATTTGGAGCGCTATCCTGACTTTTGTCTTCCAACAAATTTTACAATTTTACCCTAGACATGCCCGCCTTCCATTCTGCTATTTTTTGCAGCTCGTAATTATGCTCTTTGTACATTATTTCTAGCCGCACAAAAATCGTCGCGGACGTTATTTAATAAAATTTCTATTTTGTATCGTTGTGCGTTCCAATCAAAAATTGGAGGCAATCTTGACCTATTTTTCGTGCGGCCCAAATTAGGGTAATATTCTGTTCTGAGTCTTCTTCATTATTGGTATTGATGACCTGACCTGATTTTGGCTCCATGTACTCCTAATTAATTGTTGAACACCACTTGCTTTTATTTCTATTTAATTTGAGGATACCATTTTATCTGATTCCGTAAATTCCGATTTAAATTCCAGTGCCCTGTAAATTGAGCCCATACCGATCATACAGAGCCCCCTGACCCTACAAAACACCGGACACCGAATCGCCCGCCAAATTTTCGTCATTTTATGTGTTTGTGCAATTTCCCGAATTTAAGGGGCTAAGTTGCAAATTTTCATTTGTAGGTGTCATCACCCCATTGTCCAAGACCAAATGGAAAGATTATTTACTTATGGACCAAATTGCATTTTTCCCCACATGAAATTTCCTTCATGTTTAATCTGGACCACCCATTTAAATTGGGTGCATCCTCACCTTTGATTCACCCACACCCTCATCCTATTTAATGTCTTGTACCCTCAAACCCTAATCCCAAGAAACCTAGGTTTCCCCACCACCTCACAAGCCCCACCTCTCCTCAACGTAGGAAACTCCTTCCTATTCTCTTCTCCACTTTTCTTCTTTTCTTCTTCTCTTCTTCTTCCTTTTCTTCTCCTTCCTTCTTCTTCTTATTGTTTTTCTTCTTCTTTCATTGAATTTAAAATTCAAATTGGAGGAGAAGGGGGGGGGACACTGTTCACCCCCCCACATTCAGTAATCCGGCAGACTCCCCGGCGACCGAGCATCCTTCTCCGGCAGGCGCTACCCTCCGCTGGCCTGCTGCTCGATCCCCACTGCACCCGGCCGGCGCTGTCTCGACGCGCCGGCGGCCCTCTGTCAACCCCGGCAGGCGCTGCTCGACGAGTCCGGCGGCCCGCGCTCGAGTCCCCCTTGCCGCTGCTGTTCTCCTCCGAACTCCGGCGTGCACAGTCCGGCGCAGCCCGACGACTCCCTCCCTGCGGTGTACCCCGGCGGCTCCGCTGTCTACACTCCGACGCCAAGCCGAGCTCCACCCGACTGCAGTCCGGCGGCCGCTGTCAGTCCGGTCATCCCGAGCACCCATCCCCAGCGGCTCTCTGTGTACTCCCCGCGGTGACTGCCCCGACCCAGCCGATCTACCGCCGACCCATACAGCTTCTCCGGCGCTGTCCCCTCCGGTCCGGCCATCTTTTCGGCCAGCCGACCACAGTAAACTCCTCCCCTTTCCTTCTTTATATATATATATATATATATATGTATATATATATGTATGTATATATATATCTAATGTATTGTATATATGATTGTATATATATTTAATCAATGTGTAGGTATATGAGTAGAGTATTATTTTAATTAATGTCTAATACAGGTATACGTACAGTATTTATTTAATGTTTAATATATGTATAAGTATATAAATATATTATTAAAATTCTATTGTATATATTATTTTATGTGTAGACATGTATATATATGTATATTGGTATATATTTTGTATATGTAAATATGTATTTTTAAACTAATGTTTAGTAGTATATGTGTTAGTATATATTATTTAATGTGTAGGTATTTAACGTATACATATTAAATAATATTTTTGGTATACATATAATGTATGGGTATATGTATATATATTTATATATATATACATTGGGTTATTTTTATGATATCTATTTAATAAAAAGTATATGCTAGTATAAATTTAATTTGGTGTATTAGTGTTAGTATATTTAAATGAAAATGTTGACTATATATATATATTCTAAAATATATTTTTGGCATATATATGAGTATACATATATAATGTTCAACTAGTATAAATCAAATATGTATTTTAAAAGGCATATATATATATATTGTAAATATATTTAAATTTGGTGCATGTATAAAATATTGTAAGTATAAATTATTATGTTTATATATACGTACAAGAATTATTTATTTTAAAGAATATATTTATACATATATCTATTATTGTAATTTATGGAAATTATATATATTAGTTAGTTAATGAGATGTTTATTTAAATATGTATCCCTACTAGGTGACCTTAACGGACTAGTGCCCTGCCTGGCATGGCCCTGAAGCCAGTGTTTATAGACTGTGTGTTAGCGTAGCATCTGATGCAAATGTTGTATTTGAAATATTTTTAGGACTGTTGGTTCCTCCAGACGACACTCTGGGACAGGACATTGGTATTGACAGCTAAGGACCCAAGGCGAGTACATTCTCTGATTAGTTTCTAATTTATGATATCTCCTATGTTTACTGTATCTAGTGTAAATATCCATGTTCTTGACACATTGATTACACGGATTGGTATACACGGATCTCGTCATGAGATGTTATTCCTTATTCATGGTGTAGCTTGTACAAGACTTGTTTCCTTGTTATCTTGTGCATGTACAGACACTGATTTCCGGGGAGACTTGCTACCTCCCTAGGGAATCTCGTGCCATAGCGTACCATGATTGGATCTACTATACCAGTCGGGGGTGGGGAGTATTTTAGTGTAGATATGTGATCATACCCAACTTTATATGCACCATAGCTCACCCCACATCTCACGTCGGGTGCGGCCTGACCCTCTCCGTGCCTCATAGCTGTTACGTGTGATTAGCCTGACCTCTACATGCATCATAGCTAACCAACGGTTAGCCTGACCTTCGTGAATCATAGCTAATCACATGTAACCAGCCTGATCAAGATCCCAAGCCGATCACATGTTAAGCTAGTACTCACACACTTAGTAATAGGTTTCTTGCTCATGGACATATTGTTTCTTTTCCTGCAGTTACTTACAGTATTTTTCAGTATTTCTTTCATTGTACATTTCTCGTACCTATACATGCATCTGGTATATTTCCATCTAGAACTGCTACATAGTTTATGTCATTTATATAGAACTGCTATTTAAAGATGTACTTTGCTCCTTCCTGACTGGAAAATATTTTTCCAGACTGTGACCTTAGTGGACTTGTTTCGGACACTTGGGGATTGGTTGTTACTGATTGCAGGTATGATTATTTTGTCATTAGACTTGTGTTGTATTCTTTTGTTTCTTCAAATTCTTATCGTGCTGTAGTTGTGATTGAGTATGTTGTTCATTTTATAGTGATATCCACGTCTCCTTATGGAGTTGGGTATTCACGTGAGTTTGATTAGATAGTTACATGACCTAGACAGCGTTCTACCGTCGATGCTGCGGCGTAGGCTGGACGTACCCACGCACTCGTGCCCCTAAACCGGGTGCGGGTCGTGACACTAACTTATCAATATATATAACATTATGCACTGCTTACTGCTATTGCTTACTGACCGCTGCTTCTGCTTCTACTGCTGCTTCTGCTTCTTTTTTGGCTGCTTATGGCCTGCTTATCACTGCTTATTCTCACTATTTTTTACTGCTTTCTTTACTATTTTTTACTGTTTTCTTGTCCCCTCTAGATCACATACATATATACATATATATACACATCTACACACACACACATTCACACACATATATATAACCACAATATCACTATACATATATATACCTATAACAATACTAGAGATGCACATGAACTCCTACTCTCCTATGATCACCAACACATCAACAAGAATTATAGAATATACATATAAATATATATATATATATATATACATATATCTCACATAATAATTATAATTATAATATTATAATAGCTATGACCAAGATAAATTAAATTAAATTACAAAGAAACAAACACGTGGAGTTCACCGCACCCGTATCATACACGATCTATGATATGCTTACGATACGGCTCTACCATACAACCAAATGTATCGCGAAGGAAATAAGCAAGTCTAAAATCATAATTATGAATAACCCAAAGAGCTAGCTACTCATCTACGTGTCCGTGTCAAAATGTGACATACTCAAACCCCCGTGTCGGAAGAAAACCCCCAAATCAATCCGTATCTCCAAATTGTAGGGATACAGCCTACACGTATCTATTATGGATACGACACTAGCCACACACAACCAAATACATATCAATTTGGTCTAATTGACCTATTGATAAATATATGATATGTCAATCTCGGAATTCTTCCAAAATTGACACAAAATACCACATAACTTTCTCTATAGGCCTCTTATGAACCTAATTACAATTCCTATGGATAGCCTTAGTACATGGGATAGTTTTTAATGATTAAAATATATATTTAGAGTCTAATTAGAGGGAAAACAATTAAATTATACCTATTGGAAGATAGATTCCTAATAAAACCTTCAAATTGAGTGTAAAGTGCCTTCAACTTGTAGATCCTTGCTCCTCTTTGTAGATTCTTGCTTCCTCCTTATAGATCCTTGCTTTCCCCTTGTTCTAATGGCCTCCAATGATGATTAGAAAAGGTATTGAAAAAAAAATTTGGTAGAATTTGATGTAGGAATAAAAAAATTTGGAAGAGAAAAATTCTAGATCTAGATTTGAAATAAAAAATAAAGAGAGAGAGTCTCTCCCCATTTCTATCTAGGCCGACCACCCGGCCCCTTCCCCAAGACTCTATAAATTTTCCACAATATCCGTTGGGGCTTGTCATGAATAAATAATTAATGAGGAAAGGTTCTAGTCTAATTGGTTTAACTTAATTAATCATCCTCCTAATGATTAGGCTTCTTATTGGGCTTAATTCTAACTAGAATTAAATATTGGTCCATGGATCTAATCTAAACTAGTTAGATCCACTAACACAAGTCCAAAATAAAATACTAACATCTAACAATAAATAAATATACAATAAATATATTTACAACATGTAAAATATTTAATTAATTATAAAATAACCAAAATATCCTTTCCTAGAAATGTGGTAGTGACAAGGATCCATCTCCCAATAGGTAAATTCTGAATCCACTCTATAATATAGACTCTAATTCATGCATTTAACCATTAAAAATTATTCCTTGGCTTAGGGCTACCCATAGGATCAAGAACTAAGTTCATATAACTTGTATTGTAAATTCTACATGGTAATTTATATCCAATTGGGGAGAATTCTGAGATTGACACATCATATATGTCATAAGATAAATTAGATCTAATTAGACTTAGATCAGGATTGTGGGACTAGGTGCATGTCCATAATTGGACACGAGTAGAGCGTATCATAGTATTTTGTGATATGGTGTGATATTGGGCTCATTTTGGGTGATTTATGTTTATTCTCTTCAATTCCTATTGTAACTATTTATATTAGTTATTATTATATATAATTGAGATGTATATTTGTTAATTATGAAGAATTGAGAATTTTGGCATTCCATTTGGGTTTGTATCATAGAGTATTGTATTTATAGCATGTCAAGTGTTTGATTTAATGCTAATAGGTATTGGTGTTGATAGATAGTATGGGTGTTGCTTGTGATAGACTTGTGGGTGTAAGAGGGTATGTTGTAGGGAGTATAACCAGTGTGCAACATATTTGGTTTGTCAGTGATAGGGGGGCAAAGCAGTTGCCATGTAGTTCAACTGCAACTGCATTATAGAGTAGTAACAACAACTTAGCAGGGTGTACTCAAGAGGGAGAGCCATGTCAGAATAATGGGTTTCAGTTGTGTTATTTAAGATAAGGACATATCAGTTAACACTGATACAGAGTATCAGATATCAGTATTTGTAGTATGGGGGATCCTAAACAGCAACTGATTGTTGTTGTCAATAAAGGGAGCAGTCAGGTTAGAACTTGGCAGTGGCAACAACACAAGTAATATGGGAAGATCTGTATTGTACCAGGTTTTTGAGAGAGGGTAGGAAATACCCTGTGTGCAAATGCAAGCCACAGATATGTGGGTATCAGTTTTTGTGTATCAGTATAGGTTATTAGGTGAAGTTGGAGTGCATAAGCTGATACCTTAAGTACCAATCAATATCTATGTTTCAGTTGCAAGGGATCACATGTGGTAGCATGAACAGGTGAAAGAAAGCTTGGTAGAAACCTGCATGTGAGGCAAGGCGGAACAGTGAGGAATTATATAGTTTGAGTAATTGTTTGCCTATGTTTTAGTTGGCATTTACAGTATAGATGTAGGCCTAGAGAAACTTGAGTTGCAGTGATAATTTGGTTGTGAGTATCTGTTATGCAGAGAGAGGGTGAGTAATAGCCATGATGAGTATCATTGTGTTGGGAAGGTTAATTAATTGTGTATCAGATATATTTTATAACAGTTAATGTATTTCAGTTAGTGTATTTTATTATACATGTTAGTATCAGTTAGAGCTTAAGTCAAGTTAGTGTATAACTAAGTTAGTATAGTGTCAGTAGTAGATATCAGTTGCTAGTGTAGTGGATTTTTTATTCAGGTTGTTATTAGATGAGTTAGTGTATGGTGTCAGATAGTCATGTTAGTATATAATAGTTAGTGTATTTTATATATATACTTAAGTCTATTGGTTAGATTGACTAATATCCTTGAGTATTGATATAGAGATTTAGGTATAACCTGGTATTGCATATTTTAGACTTGTAATTACCCTAGAGACTAGGTAGGGACCTAGAAATGACCTAGAAAATCTTATTAGTTCATTCTCTAACTCTTTTATCATCCATTACACCAAGTGACATGATATTTCCTATTTATGTGTGTATTAGACTAGCTTGGACATCAGGTCGTACCTGTTGCTCAGGACCAGAGGCGAGTACATTCTCTAATAATATTCTTATTTGATAGTCCCTATGTTTTATGTATTTAGTATTGAGATATTTGATTACTGACATGATGGTTTCATGGATTGGTATACGAGAATCTTGGTCGTGAGATGTTCTTATTGTGATGACTCAGTGATCACCATGTCGTGCTTTATGATTACTCAGTGATTATCGTGATATCTTAGTGATTATATAGACTATGGTCATATTGAATGATATTATAGACCGTGTAGTGTGATATACATGTTATAACATGTCATGATTTGGATTCGTGTACTAGTCGGGGGTTGGAGAAGTACTAGTGGATATGTTATTATACCTTATAGCCCGTAATTTAGTATAACCCATGATAGTTAGCGGATCATGCAACTCACCTGTGATCATGCTAGCTCACTTTTTATATAAATTGTGTTATGCCCAAGCTGATTACATTATCTTAATAATTATTCAAGGCACAATTATTATATTGTTTTCTTTATTCCAGTTTATTACATTGATGTTCCTTACTTTATTGTTCTCAGTTTTTTGCCATTATTTACCATGATGCTTCTTCTCGTGATATATGCTAGTTCAGTTACTTCCATTAATCATTTTTATTGCTATTATTGTTTTATAGTTTCTGTTAATTATTGGAACTGTTATTGGGTTGTACATCGCTCTAATCCAGACTGAATATATTCTTTAGATTATTCATTATAGGATTGGTGTCCTATGCACTATAGGCCATAGGATGGCGAACCAATTGAGATAGCACCCATAGAGCCTATTGAGATAGTACCATTAGTCGATGAGACTTAGCTAGTTCATTTATGATATTGTATATGTCAATTAGATACTTTTGGCATATATTATTATTTGAGATCGTGTGTTATGATTAGACTTGGACTTGTGATGTATTATTTCTTTATTTCTTTTCTTCTACTCAATATCGTGCCATATCTTTCTTAATTTTATTATTGTGATTGAGTATTGTTACCATTATTGTATTATAATATTATCCTCCATTTGGGAGTTGAGATATCTTGACAGGTACATTATATATATTGTGTGACATATTTAGATAGTATTGTTGACCTAGACAGTGTTCTACCGCCGCTGCTATGGCGTAGGCTGGACGTACTCATGTACTCGTGCTACTACACCGGGTACGGATTGTGACACATTTTTTTGGTGGCACGTGCAGGTCTTCTCAGTAGTAGTACTCAGACTTAGAGTATTACTACAAGCCTACTATAGGATATAGGACTAGGGATTTAGGATGAGAGGATACTCAATCACAACTAAGAAATTTTTTAATATATTAAATTTATTACCTTTATGATTCAGAATAATTAATTTCTTTAAAATATTATTATCCTTCCTTGATACTATCATATCTTATGCAATATTGATTCTTTTGTTTTGAATCTATATTCAGGATGCCGCCAAAGACTCGATCTCAGCTCTCTGGAGCAGTTTTGAAGAGGTCAGTTACTTTGTCACCTCAAAGAGAGACAACATCTACTGTTCTACCTTCTTTCGCTCAGAGGATTGCTTCTCCAATCCAGGTAAGGATTTTAGTATCAGCTTTTGGGGGTACTCCACCACCAGTTCTGAGGGTTGTTCCATCAGTCACGGAGGATCTTCTACTACCACCACCACCACCACTACCAACCATGCGAGCAGATGGGACACAAATATTTGCCATATTTTGAGTGAAGATGGCAGTGCAGCATATGCAGACAGATATTCTACGTCAGGGCATCGAGAGTGTTCAGCAGTTAGCACTAGCTACTGTGGAGAAGGTGTAGAAGCATAAAAAATACGCTGGATAGCTATATGCAGCATGTTGATGCAGGGCAGCGTAAACAGAGGACCTCAGAGCCATCAAACATGCAACAGAGCTTTTCTGCTGAGCACAGCGTAAAAAATATAGGCTCAAGGACCATCCGCGTAAAAGCAATATGTCCAGGCTGCTTCAGCGTAAACAGGGTACTTCATCACCTTTATGGCGTAAAACTCATCCGCTTTCAATGCAGCATTGAAGTGTACGAGGAACGCTTCATATTCTTCGAAATGAACCTGTCAGATCATGCAATGAACCTGACGTCTGGACTCCTGACAAAGAGTACTGCACGACAACCCAAGCGACGGCTATAATGATGGTGCGGCACTGCAACCCAGGCTGTCATTTACTGCCATTTCCTTGGCGTAAACCGCTTCTAATCATACAAAGGAATACGTCACCTAGTTTTATATAAGCAAATATGAGCTGTTTACGCTCTGTAGAAGACAAACAGCCTGCCACGTTAAAAGCTGCACTTCGTACAGGGCTCGAAGCACGTCTCTGCATTTAATGCGCAGAGCGGTGACAGTTTCTCGAGGCACATTTCTGCACTTAAAGCACCGAATACTGACAGATGCCCGAGGCACGTCTCTGCACTTGATGCACAAAAGGGTGGCAGGCCTTCAAAATACGCCTCTGTATTTAATGTACAGGATAATGGCGGATCTCCATATTTAATGCAGGAGATTTGATTAAATGTCACCGAACGGTCGTTTAGTGACATCCCCTTTGCGTAAACTACTCTTACGCATATAAGGGAATACGCTGCCCAGTTTTACACAGGCAGATATGAGCTTCTTACGCTCCGCGGAAGGCAAACAGACCGCCACGTCAGCAGTTACTCTTCGTACAGAATTCGAGGCGCGTATCTGCATTTAATGCACAGAATGATGGCAAATCTTAAAGACAAGTCTTTGCATTTAATGCGCAGGATGGGGGCAGATCTCTACATTTAATACAAGAGATTTGATTATATACCACCCCCAGACTAACGGGCAATCGGAGAGGACTATCTAAACTCTCGAGGATATGCTACACACCTGTATTTTGGATTTTGGAGGATCTTGGGAGGATCACCTTCACTTGGTAGAGTTTGCTTATAACAACAGCTACCAGGTCAGCATTGAGATATCACCATTTGAGGCATTGTATGGACGAAGATGTTGTACACCATTATCTTGGGATAATGTTGGGGAGAGAAACTTGTTGGGACCGGAGATGGTCGTGGATGCAGCTGAGAAGGTAAAACTTATTAGAGATAGGCTTCGGGTGGCGCAGGACAGATAGCGACATTAGAGCGATAGCCACCGTAGACCATTAGAGTTTGAGGTACAGATTTGTTTGCATTGTTTGTGATTGCTTGTGTTAGTTAGAGTGCTAAGGCTATATTTCATGCTAGGTTGGCTATCTGATGTTCTTGAGAATTTTTCTGACACAAGGCACGATTCTCTTTGGTGGAGGCGGGAAGCTTAGTCCATGGTACATCGGACCCTTCAATATTCTAGAGAGGGTCGGTACAGTATTTTATCGACTAGACTTGCCTCTTGTACTAGAGGGACTACACGACGTATTCCATGTGTCACAGCTGAGACGGTACGTGGCAGATTCTAGCCATGTACTAGATCACTCAGAGATTGAGATTGGTTTGACTCTCAGGTACTCAGAATAGCCGGTGGAGATTCTGGATCATAGGGAGAAGGTATTGTGGAATCAGACGATTCCTTTAGTGCTCGTCGCGTGGAGGCATCACTCTCCAGGGGAGTCTACCTGGGAGCGAGAGGCCGAGATGCGCGAGCGATATCCTTACCTGTTTGAGCCGTGAGGTATAATTCGTATTTTTTTTTGTTTGCATTGATTATTTTGGGTAGCTAGTTCTTCCTTAAATTTCAAAGATAAAATTTTTCTAAGGTGGGTAGGATTGTCACCCTCACTTTTTCAACTAGGGGTAGTTTTATAATTTGGCATAGGTATTTAATTTTAGGAATATAATTTTATTATTAGTGTGATATAATATTTAATTGATTCTTGTACTAATTATTTAATTATTAGTATGATATATAAATTAATTATGACTTGTATTATTTATTATAGTTAGGAGGCTAGCCCAATAGTTAGACTTGACACTTGTGAGCCCAATTAGAGTTGTCATGATAACTAGTGAGCCCAACATGGACCAAGCCCAAGAATCCACTCCCACTGATTAATTAGGAGGATTAGACTAATTAGAATTAGTGTAAAAACTTTTCAAAATGTCCACCCTTATTTATTTCTTATAATTCACCATTGGAGGGCATATAGGACATTTACATGTTACTTGGGGAAGGGGGAAGGGGCCGGCCATGATATGAGCCTCTCCTCTCTCTCTCTCTCTCTCTCTCTCTCTCTCTCTCTCTCTCCACTTTATTTGTTCATCCATTTTTGAGATCCCTAATTCATAGTCCCCAATTCCCTCACCTCTCCATCGAATTACCATCAATTCACTTGCAATTTTCTTCCATTCTCATTCCTCAAGGAGCTTTGGAGCTTGGAGAAGCAAGAAGCACAAAAAGGAGGAGTCGAAGCGAAGAGATCGTGTCCGGATCGTGTCCACTCATATTTTTATTGGAAATCCATCTCCCAATTGGTAAATTATAAATTCCTTCTTATTGTAGTTTCTAAATCATGCATGAGACCTTTAGGAACCACCACATGGCATATGCTACCATTAGGAACAAATTTTAGTTGATTTGGTTGAGTATTGTGGTCTCTACATAGATTTTTATATTAATTTTAGGAGAATTATGAGGTGGACACACCAAGTGTGTGTCATAACACCAATTTAGTCGTATTAGACTAAGATCGGGATTGTGGGACTAGATACGTGTCCATAAATGTATACGTGAAGACCGTATCACGGTATTTTAGGATACGGTGTGATACGGGACTCATTATGGGTGTTTTATGAAATTACTTCTCAATTATCATAGTAGCAAGTTATTTTAATTATATTATGATGTATTATATATATATATATATATATATATATTTATATATTTGCTAATTATAGAAGAATTTGGGTTTTGGCATCCCTATTGGATGAAAATCATAAGTGTCCTCTTTGTTCACTATTTGTGTTTGATAAAATAGCTATTAGAGTGGTTTTGGTGCACCTAATAATTTGTACATGTATATACATATAATTATATGTTAATATGGTGAGTTGTGGATTGATAATGTTGTGTGGATTGGGAGCTGATAAGTATGTGTATCAGTGCACTATGGGAGGAGTGTGTGTGCACAGAGTTGAGGAGGGGAAATTGAGGTGTTCTAGTGATATACAAGGTATGTACTGTGGGAAACAGCTATAACTTAGCATGTTGGTGCACACAGCATATCGTGGAACCTGGTGTGTTGTGCTATGAGGAATAGGTGGTTGTCATATTTAGTATATCGTAGTATACCATAGTTGAGTGTTTTAGATGGTGTTCAGAATATTAGAGTTAAGACACGTATTTGGAAGGGGGATCTGGAGACAGCAACAGTAGAACAGATGCAGGTATGGCAGTTGTGTGCATGCCAAGGGGTGATCTGGGTCTACAATGTGAGGCATTCAGGCATGTGAGAGGAGGGAAGTTGTAGCAGCAAGGGACTCCAGTGATGGCAGCAGTCTTGCCAACATGTGGAGTTGCATTCCACAACATGTGTTTAATCGGAACAGACCTATGCAGGTGAAGTAGTGCACGATTAGGAGAAAGTATTGCATTAAAGGATGTTGGGTTCAGGTATTAGTTGGAGTTGCCTGGGAGTTGGATACGGGTGTATCCAGTGTGGTACACTAGGTAGTGTCATAAAATATTTTGGTTCAGATGCAGTTGGTAAGGTACACAGTTAGGAGGGTAGTAACCATTACTAGATATGAGGTTATGTGTATACATTGATGTTTTGCAGTTAGGTGAAACCAGTGACTGAGGGTAAGGTAAGTCTTGTGAGTTAAAATATTGGAATCAGTTTTGTCAGTTGGGTATCAAGTTAAGAATATCTGAATGTGTGTCAGTTTTATGTACTGACATGACACTGCTATGCATTCAGGTGTGGTTGCAGTTAGAGATAAAGAGGAATAATTTAGTAACAGCAGTAGTAGAAGTTGTGTAAGTGTTTAGTAGTAATGTTAGTAAGTGTGGTTTCAGTTGTGTAACTTTAAGAGAGTTAGAGTTATTGGTTAAGTTAGGACTAGTGTATCAATTGGTATTATAGGTTGGGTATTAGTTAGAGATTAGTGTTAGTAGATGTTGGGTTATTTTGAGTTGCGATATCATTGGTTACTTAGTATCAGAGGGTTAGTCATGTTGGTAATTGTTAGGATATGATTATAGTATCATTAGTATTAAGGTATATTGAGATTAAGGTTTATATGGTATTATTAAATATTAGACTGCACTAATATCTTATATAGCTAGTACTAGTTGGATAGTGACCCTTATAGGCTAATTAACTAATATTGAGCCTAAAAACCTTAGTTTGGACCTAGTATGATTTAGTTGAGCTAGAATAAACCTATAAGTGACCCAAAATCATACATTAGTGCATTCTCTTACCATTTCTCATTTATTACACCTATTAACTTGTAAATTCCTAAATAGGATTGTGTGACACCAACTTGGACATCGAGAGGACACCCTTTGCTCAGGACCAGAGGCGAGTACATCTCTCTGTTAGTTTTTATTTTATGATAGTGTATATAACACATGTTCTAGAACTGTATACTTGATTCTGACACAGTAGTTACACAAACTGGTACTATATGGATCCTGTCAGGAGATGTTATCCCCTACCGTATTCAGCGAGTACTCCTTCAAATATATTTTATCGTATGTATCGGGTATTAATTATCGTGTACTTTGTGTTCACACATTGCTCGTGTTCATTGTTCCCACATTCTTGTTCGTAACGTGTCGTAATTGTATCCATAAGTATTAGTTAGGGATGGGGGAGTAGGAGTTTGTTATATGATCAAGCCCAAGTATATTCGTGTACATGTCGATTACATATCACACGTGCAATCGAGTTACTATATTGTATTCATGTTCAACCCAAACTGATCATATAATAAACTTGTACTCTATGGCATAGTTGCTAGTTTTATCTATTTCTATTTAAATTATAGTTATTCATATTGATTATTCTTCATTCCAGTATATTACATGTTCGCTCTAGTTTATTCTATTTCTTATGGCTAGTTATCATGTATCCATTTCTATTATCTATTATATGCTCAATTATGTATTTGGAACTGCTTTCAGAGGTTTGTACTTCACTCCAATCCTGACTAGATATATTTTTCAGATGATTGGCTTATGGATAGTGTCCCACCTACTACAGGCCGCAGGACGGCATACCAACGAAGTGCACTTACGTTGTCCATAGTCAAGTGATCAAGCTAATTATCTATATCTATCAACTATCTATCTCTCAATCCATATTACAGGAATAAAAAGAAAGGTAAATATGACTACTAGTCTGCAGTCTAATAATCATACTTTCTGAATAGACTCGAAGCAAATAGTATGAGTCTACAAAAACTAAGTAGATACAAATAACAGGATAAAGCATATATATATACACGAAAGGATAATACCTGTAAGAAAATGAGCACTCATCAACCATCCAGCAAAAGATCTCTGTGTCCAACTCAGCTAACCTGGCAGGGGACCAGGTCCTCAGTGGGACGTAACAATATACAAATGGTATATGCCAAAATATAAATACTGTAAAAAATAAATAGGGTAACCTAACCATCTATGTGAATACAATTTGAGAACAACTTGGTACGTATGGGTAGACGTAGGCATGGATAACTGCCATAATATTTCGTCGAATGCGGCTTCTGCTAAATAAATACCAATGCTTCGAAGAACTATATATATATATATATATATATATATATATATATATATATATATATATATATATATATATATATATATATATATAAACAAGCCTAACTTCATGTCGGAAGCGGCATCTGCTAAAGGATAGTCATCAATCTCTATATATCCATAGACACTACAGCTATCGATCTTGTGTGTCCCATACGCTTACTAGTTGTCCTCCTCGCTCAATGCATATGTCCAAGTCGTATACACCACGTGAACATCACGTAACTACCATGTTAGTCAATTATTCTAAAGCCAAAACTACGTACGGTACCGACATACGTGTTGAACGCACTGATAGCCAGTCAGATACGATAATATGCACCAATCATAATTTTGTCGTGAGTAAGATGTGTCAGAGTCCTGGGAAAATATCATAATACCTCCCAAAATTTGGTAATGCCACTATGTCTTGTTTTATGCATTATCTACTTATCGACGCATTCGTCGACTGCACCCGAGTCATACTTAGACGCTCATACTTATACTATATTATCTAGAGCAGAATCATATAATACAAATAATTTAATTTACACAGTAAAACAAAGTGGCAAGGTTTTTTGCCAGGAACTCTAAGCTGCAATGGAAAGAACTTGTTCCAACATCCAAGTCTGAATAATCCTAAGAGCCTATATATATAGTAATATCACATCAGTCATTATGACACGATTCAATAAGCATGCACAAAATTACAACTACTCTATGTCATTAATCATTATACAATTAGGGTCTAAGTTAATCAAGGGTACAACTTACATAATACCATCAGTTATTTAGAGTCTAAATTAATTAGGGGTTCTAACTAAGTAGGTTGGCTAAGGTTCACTAGTCAAGGACCAAGAAAGTGTGTAAACACCAAGCCTACTAGTCACATAACATCATCAAGTCCTCTAAATATACAACTTCTCATATAACATAAACATGGTTATAACGAAGGTTCATGTAGGTACTGTTGGCCCATCCGGTCTCAGTCAACTTAATTTTGATAGTTAACTAAACCATGCATTGATATGTCATGATCTAAAGCCTCAATACTGCTATTACATGTTGTATGTATTACGTCTATTCAAATATAATTTTTTATTTATTTGAGTCTAGGACTGATATAAGCCGAGTCGCACTGGCAACCTGTACCCAGATGTCACTACCCAATTCTAGAGAATAGGATTATTTTCTTTATTTTGGTAAATTGTGTATTGATCATAATTAATTGTATTTAAAATTAATTGTTGATTGTATTATTTTTCTATTGGTTATTTTAGAGTTTTGGCTAGTCTGGACCCGTGTCAGACCCTAGTGGACCCATGTCAGACCCAACCAACACCCTTGTCAGGCCTATTTATGGGTCTAGAATAGTTATTATATTTTATTTAGTTAGTTGGGTTGTTTTTGGATTAGTTAGAGTGTTTTTAGTGAACCCTAAATCTAAACCTTAGTTGCATGGCTAAAGAGAGGGCACTTTAGTCATTTTGCTATAAGGAAACCTACTTCTATATACTTGGCCGGCCCTTCCCTAACCCTAATTCCTTCATAACCGAACCTCTTCTTCTCCATTCTATTTTCTTCTTCTTCTTCTCCACTCTCCACTCTTTTCTTCTTTCTTCTTCCAAATTTCTCATTTCAAGTAAGTATTTCTCCTTTTCTTCTCTTTCTTCTTCTAGTCTTCCATTTATGTCAACCCTAACCCTTTATTTTTCTCTAACTTAGGTGTGTAGAGCCTAGACTTAGTGTAGAGGCTTGGCTTGGAGGCTTGGAGGCTTGAGGGTGGTGATTTCAAGGTTTTGGAGACTTTGGCCTTGGGATTCCAACTCCCAAGAGGTAAACCTTAACTTTCCTCTTAGTGATTGCTCTTATATAGTGTAATTAGTAGTTTAGAACCTTCCTAGACCTTAAGGATACCCATGGGAGGAAGTTAGAACTTGTTTGGTTGTGTTTGGAGACTTTGACATTAGGTTTTGTGTCAATTTTGGATAAAATCTGAGATTGGCCCAATTTTGGATGATGCCCTAGGTTAGACGGACCTAGGTAGACGTGCTTGGGTGTCTTGAGGGTAAGTACGTATCTCCATTCGGACATGTGAGGTCGTATCGCGGAGAATTGGGCGTTTCGGGCAATTTTGGGGTTTTTCGTCGTCGTAGGTTCTACTTGCATGTGCGTTTTTACTACGGACCTAGAATCGGTGAATTAGCATTTTTCTAGGTTCTAGACATCGATTAGAACCCGTAGATAAATTTTAGGCCAATTTTGAGTAAGTTTGGTGTGCGTTTCACGAGGTTTTGCGAACCGTACTCCACGTGTTCGTCGAAATGACCGAATGGCCATTTTGACTTGGTTTCTAGATTTTGGGCTTGTGCGCATGTTGGTTTAGCTTCGGGGAGTGTGTGCTAGAGTTCTCGAGTTATATTTTATATATTTATATATGTTTATGTGTGTTTGGGTGGTTGTGCGTGTGTTGGTGGGGTGTTGTGTGTGTTGTGTTTAAGTGTATGTTTGTATATATGTATATGAGTCTATATATATATGTGTGTGTGTGTGTGTGTGTGTGTGTGTGTGTGTGTGTTTATATATATATATATATATATATATATATATATATATATATATATATATATATATATGTATGTATATATGTATGTATGTATGTATGTATGTATGTATGTATGTATGTATATATACGTATGTGTGTTTATATAGATATGTGTGTGTTCCTATATACATAGGTATATAAGTGTGTGTGTGTATATATATATATATATATATATATATATATATATATATATATATATATATATGGTTGTGTGTGTATATTTATATGTATATATGTTTGTGTATATATATATATATTTAAGTGAGTGTGTGTGTGTGTGTGCTTGTGAGTCTGTGTGTGTGTGGTATGTCGAGAGGAGGGAGAATGGAGGCAGCAGCAGCTAGCAAGAAAGGGCAGTGAGCAGCAGTGAGCAGCAGCTAGCAAGGGGGGAGTTGAATACAGCATTGGTAGCTAGATGGGAGATGCAGGCAGCTATGCAACAGAATGGTGGGAGCAACGCTGCAGCGGCTAGCATCAGCCTTGCAGCAGCAAAACGCAGCTAGAGAGCAGCTGCAGCATCCTTAGCAGCAGCAACAGCCATCATCGCGTGGCAGCGAGCCAAAAGCATTGCAGTAGCAGCAGCAGCAGTATACTGTTGTAGCAGCACAGCAGCAGTAGCATGGCGTGTCCGCAGCAGCAGTTCAAGCATCAGCAGTAGTACTAGCCACAGCAGCAGTTAGCATAGCACTAAGTAGCAGCAGCAGTGAGAGAGAGGTAGGGAGATTAGATTTATATATGTATAGATTAGTATATATATATATATATATATATATATATATATATATATATATATATATATATATATATATATATAGTTAGTTAGTTAGTAGTTAGTTAGTTAGTTAGTTAGTTAGTTAGTTAGATATATATATATGTATAGATAGTAATGGATATATATGTATATGTGTATGTGTGGTTATCTATATAGAGATATCTAAGTATATATGCTTATGTGTTATATATATATATTAGCCAAGATATATAGCTAGGTATATATGTTTATATGCTAGATAATTAGCTAGATGTGTTAGTGAGGGATAGTGGATATCTTAATACCATGAGATATCAAGGTATCTCAATACCTTGAGATACCCAAGGTATTGAGTATCGGGGTGAGGTTTTTTAGCGTTTGCCTAGGATTGGGTTTAGAGTTGCTTTTATATGTATTAGTGTATATATTTATGCGTGTTAGCATATGTTTTAGTGGGTTTATGCGGGGTGTGTAGCCTAGGTTGAGATATCGGATACCGAGGGTATCCCGGTATCTCAAGGAGACGAGTTTGAGGGTTTACGAGCTTAATGAGCTAGTTTTGACCTAGAATTTTAGGGGCACCCTAATTTGACCTATCATTGACCATAATTGCCCCCTTGACCGCAAAAGTCAATATTTGACCTAATTTTGACCCAGAGTTGACTTTTTGGACCCCGGGTTGATGTTTTGACCCAAATTTCACCGGTTTCACCCGTTCGACCTAGAATAACCCTAGATGCTTATTTTTAGATATTTTATATATCAGTTTAAATCTTTAGAACCTTATTTAATCTTGCTTTTCGCAATAGGTTCTTGTGACGCCAGTCCGGATCTCAATCCTCACCAGTTGCTCAGGACGTCAGGCGAGTACCTACCTTTGATTGTTTCTATTTCATGATAGCGTATATATCACCTGTTCTAGAACTGTAATACTTAATTCTGATACATTGTTTCACGAGCTAGTACTAGTTGGATCCCGTCATGAGATGTTATCCCCCTTACCGTATTCAGCGGGTACTCTATCACGTGTATTTTATCATGTGCTTCAGGTATTGATTCTCATGTGCTATCATGTGCTTCGTGTGCTCTCGTCTTCATGTGTGCGAGTTATTTATTATGTACGTAGCGTGTCGTGGTTGGATCCAGGAGTATTAGTGGGGGAGGGGAGTAGGAGTTGGTTATGTGATCAAAGTCAAACAGTATTCATGTATATGTCGGTTATGTAACTCACGCATAACGGAGTTATCGTAGATTATTCATGTGCAACCTAAGCCGATCATATAACGAACTTGTGCTCAAGGCACTTAGCTAGTATTCCTATTTTTTCATATGCAGTTACTTCTCTAGTACTTGTATTGTTCCCCAGTTTTATATTACAGTTACTTTATCAGTTCCACCATGTATTTATTTACATGTGCATCTTGTATACTTTTCTATTGCTAGTCATATACACCTTACCATGCATTTGGAGTTGCTTTCAGAGTTATGTACTTCGCTCCAGTCCTGACTGGGCATATTTTTTCCAGAGGATCCAGAGAATTTTTGCCCGATATTCTACGGGCCTGGTGTCGAGGAGTGTTGTGACCCGGAGATTGAGGAGGAGCACGTCGAGGAGACACAGTTAGCACCTTAGTTTAGCTAGGTGGGTTTTCCTGGGTTGTTTCCAGTTGCTATTTTGGATGACTGTATTTATTATTTTGTTATTGTGAGATATTGTAGACTTTAGACTTAGACTGTATATTTGGATATTGTACTTGCTCTTTGGTTCTTATTTCTTTGTGATATCTTATTGTGCTTTTACTCTTCCCCTATCTATTGTGATTGAGAGTTTATATATATTGCGTGGTTGCCCTCCTTTTGGAGAGGTTATATTGGTAAGTTTTGTGAGTTATATATATTGTTGTGACCTAGAACGGACCTAGACAGTGTTCTACCGCCGATTTTGTGACGTATATTGGATGTACCCATGACTCATTCCCGATTTTTCGGGTGCGGGTCGTGACACGTTTTTGGTGGCGGCCCATGCAGGTCGAGTTTCTAGGTCTACCTACGATAAGATAGGATATAGGCTGAGAGAGTGTGTGCTCAATCACAACTAGGACTCTTCCTAATTTTGCTATCTTTAATTTTTCTGAAATTGTTTTCTTTTGCAATATTACTGTCATTCCTTGATAATATCGCATCTTGCACCGTTGGTGACGTGATCTCAGGTTCTGTTCTTCTTGATTCCATTCTAGCACTTACTTTATTTGATTCCGGTGCTTTCCATAGTTGTGTCTGTATCTTTTGATGTTAGACACCATCTTGTTGCTGAACCTTTAGCTAGACTCTGCAAAATCACGACCGGGGGTTGCATCATCCTAGTCAGTGATGTCTGTAGAGACCAGAGAGTTACCTTGGGAGGCCGGGAGTTAAGTGTGTGCCTACTTGTAATGCCATTTTTGAGCTACGATATTTTACTCGGGATGGATTAGTTGAGTATGCACTGTGCTAGTATAGATTATCGTGGAGGCAGAGTATTATTTAGTCCGCTGGGTGAGCCAGAGTTTGACTTTGCCGGAGGAGCAGCGGAGCAGAGCGAGGGAGTCTTTTGTGGATCCTTGGTAGTAGAGTCGAGGTTGCCACATCCACTGATAGTGGAGTTCATGGATGTCTTTCCGAAGGAGTTGCCAGGGTTACCTCCAGACAGAGATGTGGAGTTCTCTATAGACTTGGTGCCAGACGCGGAGCCGATATCCTAGCACGTCTATAGAGTCAGCAACAGTAAGTTGATAGAGTTGAAGAAGCAGGTGGATGAGCTTCATGATAAGGGATTTATCAGATCTAGTTCTTCTTCGTGGGGTGCTCCGATACTTTTTGTGCCGAAGAAGGATGGGTCGATACAAATGTGTATCGACTATAGGGCCCTAAACAACCTCACAATCAAGAACAAGTATCCGTTGCCGCGTATTGATGATCTCTTTGACCAGTTGAGCGGAGCGAGGGTATTTTCCAGGATTGATCTGAGGACAGTCTACCACCAGGTGAAGGTCAAGAGGGAGGATATTTCGAAGAAAGCTTTTCGGACCAGGTATGGACAGTACAAGTTCATGGTAATGCCGTTTGGGTTGACTAATGCCCCGACAGTGTTCGTGAATCTGATGAACAAGGTATTCCATCAGCATTTGGACTTGTTTGTGGTGGTGATTATAGATGACATCTTGGTGTATTTGAAGACCCCAGAGGAGCACAAGGAGCATCTGAGGATAGTGCTGGAGACTCTCAGGAAGGAGAAGCTTTATGAAAAGCTTTCGAAGTACGAGTTCTTCCTTGACAAGGTTGAATTCCTTGGTCAAGTGGTGACTGGAGAGGGGATCTCGGTGGATCCAAGGAAGATCATGGCAGTTGAGGCATGGAGTGCTCCGAGTTCAGTAGCAGAGGTCAAGAGTTTTCTGGGACTAACAGGTTACTACAGGAGATTTGTTCAAGATTTTTCCCGGATTGTAGAGCCATTGTCTAGGCTGACCCGGAAGGACATGGAGTTTGTTTGGTCAGAGGAGTGTCAGATCACCTTTGATGAGCTGAAGAGGAGGTTGATGACAGCTCCAGTATTAACGTTGCCATCAAGGTCTGGAGGATTCACTATCTATAGTGATGCATCGGGGAAGGGACTGGGTTGTGTGTTGCAGCAAAATGGGAGGGTGATTGCCTATGCTTCCAGGCAATTATGTCCTCATGAGAAGAACTACCCTACCCACGATTTGGAGTTGGCAGCGGTCATCTTTGCTCTGAAGTTATGGAAACACTATTTATACGGAGAGCGTGTGGAGATCTTCACAGACCATAAGATCTTGAAGTATGTGTTTACCCAAAAAGAGCTGAATATGAGGCAGAGGAGATGGTTGGAGTTGATGAAAGACTTCAACATATTATTGCAGTACCATCCAGGGAAGGCGAACGTAGTTGCGGATGCGCTGAGCAGGTATCCGGTAGCTATATGCCTGACTACAGATCGTTATCTTCTGGCAGATCTAGAGAGCTTGGGCATTGAGGTGATAGTGCCTGGAGTTGAGATGCAGATATGGGGACTGTAGATTCAGTCAGAGTTGGTAGACCAGATCAGGGCTACACAATTTGAGGATGAGTCCCTGAAGAGCATCAGGGTGCAGGTTCAGATTGGATTATCAGATGACTTCACCATTGCTGATGATGGTTCATTGCGGCACGGTACCAGGTTGTGTGTGCCGAGTGGGTCATTGTGCGAGGAGGTTCTTCAGGAGGTGCATCGATCCCAGTACTCTATGCATCCAGGTGCCAACAAGATGTATAGAGATCTGAGAGAGCATATATGGTGGTACGGGATGAAGCGGGAGGTAGCGCGCTTTGTATTCTGATGCTTAGTGTGCCAGCAGGTGAAGGCGGAGAGGCAGAGGCCAGGAGGTTTGCTCCAGTCGTTACCCATTCTGGAGTGGAAATGGGAGCATGTGACCATGGATTTTGTTTTTGGACTTCCCCGTTCTCCAGGAGGGAAGGATGCGATTTGGGTCATCGTAGACAGGTTGACCAAATCGGCCCACTTTCTACCATTCAAAGTGGGTAGGTCTACGGAGAGACTAGCAGAGATGTATGTGTGCCAGATAGTCAGGCTACATGGAGTTCCAGTGAGCATAGTATCAGACCGGGACAGTCGCTTTACTTCGCATTTCTGGAGGAGTCTGCAGGCTAGCTTGGTCACCCAGCTCAAGTTTAGTACTGCATATCACCCACAGACAGATGGTCAGTCAGAGAGGACCATTCAGACACTTGAGGACATGCTTCGCACTTGTGTTCTGGATTTCAGAGGCTCTTGGGAGGATCACTTGCACTTGGTAGAGTTTGCTTACAATAACAGCTACCAAGCCAGTATCGAGATATCACCATTCGAGATATTGTATGGACTGAGGTGTCGCACTCCGTTATCATGGGATAATGTAGGCGAGAGAGCTTTGCTTGGACCGAAGATGGTAGTAGATGCAGCGGAGAAGGTCTAGCTCATTAGAGATAGACTTCGGGTGGCGGGACAGACGGCGGCATTGGGCCGATAGCCACCGTAGACCTTTGGAGTTTGAGGTATAGTTTAGAATCTAGATTTTGTTCTTGTGCTTGCTTGTGATTGCTTGTTTTAGATTAAGTGCTGAGACCTTGTTTGTGCTAGGTTGGAGATCTGGTGTTCCTTAGGATTTCTTCGACGTGGGGCACTATTCGCTTCGGTGGAGGCGGGAAGCTTAGCCCACGTTTCTTCGGACCCTTCAGCATCCTTGAGAGGGTCGGCGCTGTGGAGTATAGACTAGATTTGCCGCCTACGCTAGAGAGAGTTCATGAAGTGTTCCACGTGTCGCAGTTGAGACGGTACGTGGCGGATCCCAGTCACATATTGGATCACTTAGAGATCGTGGTGGGCCCTACTCTTAGCTATCCAGAGTAGCCGATGAAGATTCTGGATCGGCGGGAGAGGGGGTTGAGGAACCAGACTATTTTCTTGGTTCGCGTCGCGTGAAGGCATCACTCTCTAGGTGAGTCGACCTGGGAGAGGGAGGATGAAATGCGCGAGCGATACCCTTATCTTTTCGAGCCCTGAGGTATGGTTCTTTCTTTTTCTTACATTCTTGTCTTAGTTTCGCCTTTTAATTTCGAGGACAAAATTATTTTAAGGAGGGTAGGCTTGTCACTACCCAATTCTAGAAAATAGGATTTTTTTTTTGGTAAATTGTATATTGATCATAATTAATTGTATTTATATTTAATTGTTGATTGTATTATTTTTCTATTGGTTGTTTTAGGGTTTTGGCTAGTCTGGACCCGTGTCAGACCCTAGTGGACCCATATCAGACCCAACCAACACCCTTGTCAGGCCTATTTATGGGTTTAGAATAGTTATTATATTTTATTTAGTTAGTTGGGTTATTTTTGGATTAGTTAGAGTGTGTTTAGTGAACCCTAAACCTAAACCTTAGTTGCATGGCTAAAGAGAGGGCACTTTAGTCATTTTTCTATAAGGAAGCCTACTTCTCTATACTTGGTCGGCCCTTCCCTAACCCTAATTCCTTCATGACCGAACATCTTCTTCTCCATTCCATTTTCTTCTTCTTCTCCACTCTCCACTCTTTTCTTCTTTCTTCTTCCAAATTTCTCATTTCAAGTAAGTATTTCTCCTTTTCTTCTTTTCCTTCTTCTAGTCTTTCATTTATGTAAACCCTAACCCTTTACTTTTCTCTAACCTAGGTATGTAGAGCCTAGACTTAGTGTAGAGGCTTGGCTTAGAGGCTTGGAGGCTTGAGGGTGGTGATTTCAAGGGTTTTGGAGACTTTGGCCTTGGGATTCAAACTTTCAAGAGGTAAACCCTAACTTTTCTCTTAGTGATTACTCTTATATAATGTAATTAGTAGTTTAGAATATTTCTAGACCTTAAGGCTACCTATGGGAGGAAGTTAGAACTTGTTTGGTTGTGTTTGGAGACTTTGACATTAGGTTTTGTGTCAATTTTGGATGAAATCCAAGATTGGCCCAATTTTGGGTGATGCCCTAGGTTAGACAGACCTAGATAGACGTACTTGGGTGTCTTGAGGGTAAGTACGTGTCTCCGTTCGGATAAGTGAGGTCGTGTCACGGAGAATTAGGCGTTTCGGGCGATTTGGGGATTTTTCGTCGTCGTAGATTCTACTTGCATGCACGTTTTTGCCACGGATCTCTAATCGGTAATTTAGTATTTTTTGTTAGGTTCTAGACATCAATTAGAACCCGTGGGTAAATTTTGGGCCAATTCCGAGTAGTTTTGGTGTGCGTTTCACGAGGTTTCGCGAACCGCACTCCACGTGTTCGTCGAAATGACCGAATGGCCATTTTGACTTAGTTTCTAGATTTTGGGCTTGTGCGTGCGTTAGTTTAGCTTCGGGAAGTGTATGGTAGAGTTCTCGAGTTATATTTTATATATTATATGTGTTTATGTGTGTTTGGGTGGTTGTGCGTGTGTTGGTGGGGTGTTGTGTGTGTTGTGTGTGTTGTGTTTAAGTGTGTGTTTGTATATATGTATATGAGTCTCTATATATATATATATAAACACACACAAACATATATATATATATATATATGGAAAAAAGGGATATGAGCCATAGGCTCATATTCCTACATGAGCCAATGCACATGTGGACCAATAAGAATAAAGTGTACTAGTGTACATGGAATGTAGGAATCCATTCCTATTGGCCAATATGTGCATGGCTCATATCGGAATATGAGCCTATGGCTCATATCCCGTTTATCCTATATATATATATATATATATATATATATATATATATATATATATATATATATATATGAGTGTGTGTATATCTATATACATATGTGTATTTATATAGATATGTGCGTGTGTGTTCCTATATACATAGGTGTATAAGTGTGTGTGTGTGTGTATATATATATATATATATATATGGTTGTATGTGTGTATATATTTATATATATATATATATGTATATATGTTTGTGTATATATATATATTTAAGTGAGTGTGTGTGTGTGTGTGTGTGTGTGTGTGTGTGTGTGCTTGTTTGTCTGTTTGTGTGTGGTATTTCGAGAGGGGGAAGAATGGAGGCAGCAGCAGCTAGCAAGGGGGTGCAGTGAGCATCAGCTAGCAAGGGGGAGTTGAATACAGCATTGGCAGCTAGATGGGAGATGCATGAAGCTATGCAGCAGGAATGGTGGGAGAAGCGCTGTAGCGCTGCAGCAGCTAGCATCAGCCTTGCAGCAGCAAAACACAGCTAGAGAGCAGCTGCAGCAGCGATAGGGGGGCAGTGCAGCTAGTAGCTGCTGTGCAGGCAGCATTCTTAGCCGCAGCAGCAGCCAGCATCGCGTAGCAGCGAGCCAGCAGAATTGCAGTAGCAGCAGCAGCAGAATGCTGTAGTAGCAGCGCAGCATTAGCAGCATGGCGTGGCCGCAGCAGCAGTTCAAGCATCAGCAATAGCACTAGCCGCAGCAGCAGTTAGCATAGCACTGACTAGCAGCAGTAGTGAGAGAGAGGTAGGAAATTAGATTTATATATGCATAGATTAGTGTGTATATATATATATATATATATATATATATATATATATATATATATATATATATATATATATATATATATAGTAATGGATATATATGTATATGTGTATGTGTGGTTATCTATATAGAGATATCTAAGTATATATGCTTATGTGTTATATATATATATATATATATATATATATATATATATATATATATAGTAGCCTATATATATAGCTAGGTATATATGTTTATATGCTAGATAATTAGCTAGATGGGTAGTGTTAGTGAGGGATAGTGGATATCTCAATACCTTGAGATACCCAAGGTATTGAGTATCGGGTTGAGATTTTTGAGCGTTTGCCTAGGATTGGGTTTAGAGTTGCTTTTATATGTATTGGTGTATATATTTACGCGTGTTAGCATATGTTTTAGTGGGTTTATGCGGGGTGTGTAGCCTAGGTTGAGATATCGGATGCCGAGGGTATCCCGGTATCTCAAGGAGGTAAGTTTGAGGGTTTACTAGCTTAATGAGATAGTTTTGACCTAGAATTTTAGGGGCACCCTAGTTTGACCTAGCATTGACCATAATTGCCCCCATTGACCGCAAAAGTCAACATTTGACCTAGTTTTGACCCAGAGTTGATTTTTTGGACCCCGGGTTAACTTCTTGACCCAAATTTCACCGGTTTGACCCGTTCGACCTAGAATAACCCTAGATGCTTGTTTTTAGCTATTTTATATCAGTTTAACTCTTTAGAACCATGTTTAACCTTGCTTTTCGTAATAGGTTCTTGTGACGCCAGTCCGGATCTCGATCCTCACCAGTTGCTCAGGACGTCAGGCGAGTACCTACCTCTGATTGTTTCTATTTATGATAGCGTATATATCACCTATTCTAGAACTGTAATACTTGATTCTGGCACATTGTTTCACGAGCTAGTACTAGTTGGATCCCGTCATGAGATGTTATCCCCATTACCGTGTTCAGCGGGTACTCTATCACATGTATTTCATTATGTGCTTCGGGTATTGATTCTCATGTGTTATCATGTGCTTAGTGTGCTCTCGCCTTCATGTGCGTAAGTTATTTATCATGTATGTAGTGTGTCGTGGTTGGATCCAAGAGTATTAGTGGGGAAGGGGAGTAGGAGTTGGTTATGTGATCAAAGCCAAACAGTATTCATGTGTATGTCGGTTATGCAACTCACGTATAACGGAGTTATCATAGATTATTCATGTGCAACCAAAGCCGATCACATAACGAACTTGTGCTCAAGGCACTTAGCTAGTATTCCTATTTTCTCACATGCAGTTACTTCTCTACTACTTGTATTGTTCCCCAGTTTTATATTGCAGTTACTTTATCAGTTCCACCATGTATTTATTTACCTGTGCATCTTGTATACTTTTCTATTGCTAGTCATATACACCTTACCATGCATTTGGAGTTGCTTTCAGAGTTATGTACTTTGCTCCAGTCCTGACTAGGCATATTTTTTTCAGAGGATCCTGAGAATTTTTGCCCAATATTCTACGAGCCTGGTGTTGAGGAGTGTTGTGACCCGGAGATTGAGAAGGAGCCTGTCGAGGAGACGCAATTAGCACCTTAGTTTAGCTAGGTGGGTTTTTCGGGGTTGTTCCCAGTTGCTATTTTGGATGATTGTATTTATTATTTTGTTATTATGAGATATTGTAGACTTTAGACTTGGACTATATATCTGGATATTGTACTTGCTCTTTGGTTCTTGTTTCTTTGTGATATCTTATCGTGCTTTTACTCTTCCCCTAGTTATTGTGATTGAGAGTTTATATATATTGCATGGTTGCCCTCCTTTTAGAGAGATTATATTGGTAGGTTTTGTGAGTTATATATATTGTTGTGACCTAGAACGGACCTAGACAGCATTCTACCGCCGATTCTGCGGCGTAAGCTGGATGTACCCACGACTCATGCCCGATTTTTCGGGTGTGGGTCGTGACACCAGATACTAAGTTCACTCAAATGAACCAAAGAACCTATCCACCAAATTAGGCCATATTTATTTACAAAGTCAACCATAATAAGAGATCGAACTCGGGCCAAACTCGTACCAAACTCGGACCAAATTTGGTTACCCTTTTGGTATAAAATCAACCAGTTCAATAACTCATGATTTCTTGGCCCAACGGTAAGAAATTTGAATTAAGCCCTGACCGAATTCTGGCCAAACTCTGTTTGCCTATAACCTATAAACAGGATTAGAATTCTTTATTCTTACTCACTCAACCATTCTTAAGTCTTCTATCCTATTGTGAGCAAACCCCTAAAGCCTTAACTTTTCTATCTCAAAGAGCAACTCCCTAGCCTTCCTAGTATCAAGTGCAATCTTGGTCTAGAAGTCTTCTGAGTTGTAAAGAGCTTTCTTCGATCAGTTACTCTCACTCTCTAAGCTGTGAAGTTGCGAGACTTCGGATCAAATCTCGTGGTGTAAAGAAGTGGAAAGCCTTCGGATTAAATCTTGTGATTCACTCTTGGTGATTATAGTGGAGAAACATCCGAGCTTGAGTTCTCGGGACTGGACTAGCCCTCTCAGAGGAAAACCAGTATACATCTTGGTGTTAGTGTTTGCTTTCTCTCTCTCTACTTTATTGCTTTACTTTACTATCTTTATATACACTGTTAGTTAGCTACTGCCTTCACTTTGATAATATTAAATCGGGTAGATTATTCTGTTGCACTCTATTCACCTCCCTCTAGAGTTGCCTCACGGTCCTTCAATTGGTATCAGAGATAGTTCTCTTGATATAGGATTAACAACCTAAGAGACTTATGGCAACTGTTAGATCTATCTTCACAAAAATGGTGTAGGCCAGTCCACAAATAAACTACCATTATTTGATGGTACTAACTACACATACTGGAATACATGTATGAGCTTCTACCTAAAGTCATTTGATTTTGACCTTTGGGTTATAGTAGTAGAAGGATACAAGAAGTCACCTAGAATAGTCATAGATGGTAACCTTGTAGAAAAGCATCATGATAAGTATACAGACACCGAAAAGAAACAAGCTAGTCTTGATGCTAAAGCTACTAACACTCTATTTTGTGTTGTAGACAGAATTGAATTTAACAAGGGTCTCCACTTGCGATACTTCGCATAAAGTATGGAAACTTCTTGAGGTCACTCATGAAAGAACCTCCCAAGTGAAAGAATAAAAAATAAGTTGTCTAACACAAAAGTATGAAGCATTCAAGATAAAGCAAAATGAGACGATCACTCAAATGTTCACGAGATTTCTCGACATCGTCAACCCTCTATTATCATTCGGCAAGGAGTACAGCAATCACGAGAAGATTCACAAAGTACTCAGGGGACTCACCAAGAATTGAAATCCCAAAGCCACCATAATAATAGAAGGGAATAATCTTACCACGATGACCCTCGAGATGCTCATGGACAAGCTGATGACTCATGAGCTGGATCTCAAGGAATTTGAAGAACCCACTCCCAAGAAGAAGATGGTCGCTCTTAAGGCTCATCACAAAAAGGTAACCAACTATAACTCCGACGATAATGAGTCTCAAGATGAGAAAGTTGCCCTGACAACCAGAAACTTCAAAAAAATTCTAAAGCTTGAGAAATCAAAGAAGAAGGAGCCAACTGACAACAGTGATGAAGAGCCTATATGCTACAACTGTAAGAAGGCAGGGCATATAAAGAAAGATTGTCCAACTCTAAGAAAAGATAATTTCCATAATTACTTATCCAGAAGAACATCATCACGAAAATATGCAACCACTAGTATTTGGCATGAAAGTGAAGCTAGTAAATCTGAAGAAGATAATCCTCGAGAAGCAGCGAACCTATGCTTCATGGCATTAGCTTATCAGGTAACGGATAACAACTCTTATGATAATTTTACTTTTGATGAACTAGGTAATGCTTTTAGTGATCTGCTTGATGATTTTAGAAAACTTAGAAATAAGTATAAGCATGCTAAAAAAAATGTTTAAGAATGTCAAACTGAAATAGAGAGACTAACATCTCTACTAAGTAAAGTAAAGGATACCCCAAACGATTCAGACAAAAATTCTAGACTTAAGCTTAACATCCACGAGGCACTTGCCAATTTTGACAAGAGCTCTCATGAGAATGCTAAACTTAAGGAAGAACTCGAATCTAAAAAGAATAAGTATTTCATTTATGCACGTAGAATAGATGCTCTCACTGCTAAATATGATGAAGTATATGCTACCTCTAAAAAGTTAGAGATTAGATTGGGTAAACATGTTGAACCAACCTCCACCCAATCTAATACGAGACACATAGCAAGACAAAAGAACACTCACAGTTATGCTCCTACCTACATGCATAATAGTTCATGCAATCATCATGCACATAGAACCAAACACAATCATGCATTCTATTAGAAAACCATAAAGAAAAGTTCCATACAATCATGCATTCTATTATAGAAGACCACAAAGAAATGTCCCACACAATCATGCATTCTATCCACATAGACCACAAAGAACTGCTTCACACAATCATATCTATCGTGATGCACCATGCATCAATCACACAGCTATATGTCACTTCTGTGGTAAGAAAGAACATATATCTAGATTATGTAGAATATGAAAATTAGTAGATATGAATATTTATGCATGGGTACCAAAAACTAAAACAGTAGGACCCTCAAGAAAATGGGTACCAAGGGTTACATCTACAACTCATTTTATAGGTGGACCAACCCTCTCATGCTAGAAGCAAGTTGATTCTCGATAGTGATTGCTCACGATATATGACTGGTGATGCTAACCTATTTGTAACGCTATCGATGAAGAAAGAAGGTTATGTCTCCTTTGGCAATAATCTCAGAGGATACATTATTGGTAATGGTAATATAGGTGTTCCTTCCTATCCTGTCATAAAAGACGTGTTCTAGTAACGGAATTAAAACACAACCTACTCAGCATCAGTCATCTAGCTGACCATGGTTATGGTATTAACTTCATTAAAAATAAATATTCTATTTATGAAAGATCCACTGGTAAGGTTATCTTTGAAGGGATCAGGGAAGATAATATATATATTTTCTATCTTACAAAAGATACTAACAATACAGACAAATGTCTATACGTCAACAAAGATGACAGCTGGCTATGGTATATGCGTCTAGGACACACAAACATGAACACTATTGCAAGACTATCTACAAAAAAACTCGTAAGAGGCTTACCAGATATTACTTTCAAGAAAGATATGGTATGTTTGACTGTGAAAAGAATAAAGCTACTGAATCTTCTTTTAAATCAACTAACTCTGTAAGTACCTCTAGACCTCTCCAACACTTGCATATGGACTTGTTTGGACCCAGTAGAGTCGCCAGTCTTGGAGGTAAGATTTATGCTTATGTTATTGTTGATGATTTTTCTAGATACACATGAGTTTATTTTCTTGCAAATAAAAATAAAGTATTTTTTGAATTTATTACTTTTTGTAAAAAGGTTCAAAACGAAAAAGGTTTTATGATTACTCGTATCTAAAGTGATCATGGAGGCGAATTCAAAAATAGTGATTTCAACCGATTTTGCAATAAAAATGGTTTTCTCATAAATTTTCTTGTCCTAGAACTCCACAACAAAATGGTGTTGTAGAGCGGAAAAATAGAACTCTTGGCGATATGGGTAGAGTCATGTTAAATCAGTATAACCTTCCAAAATACTTTTGGGCTGAAGCTGTAAGTACTTCAAGCCATATTTTGAATAGGGTGCTTATTCGACCTATATCGAAGAAAATCTCCTATGAACTTTGGTTTGGTAAATCCCCACAATTAGTTACTTTAAAGTTTTTGGCTGTAAATATTTTATTCTTATTACCAAAGATAATCTATAAAAATTTGACTCCAAGGCCGATGAAGGTATTTTTCTAGGTTATGCCGCCAAAAGTAAAGGATTCAGAGTATTCAACAAAATCTCATTGACTGTTAAAGAATCAATCAATGTTACATTTGATGAATACAACACTCAAGCACTAAACGAAAATGACGATAAAGGTAGTCAACCTGTAACCAATAAGACATCAGAAGATACAAACAATACAAGTCATCCGGAAAGTCTGCCAAGGAGACTAAAGTTCTCCACAGATTATCCTCAGGACTTGGTAATAGTTGATGTATCGAAAGGTGTAAGTACATATTCCTCAAATAGAGATATCATTGCAAATATTAATTTTATTTCTTAAGTAGAACCTAAAAATACTGATATAGCTTTTGCTGATAAATTTTGAATTTCTTCTATGCAAGAGAAACTCAACCAATTTGAACGCAATCAAGTTTGGGAACTTGTTCCTAAACCTAATAATTATCCGTTCATTGGTACTAAATAGGTTTTTTAAAATAACTTAAATGAGGATGGTTCAGTTACACGTAACAAATCATGTCTCGTAGCTCAAGGATACAACCAAGAGGAAGGTATCGACTACGATGAGACTTATGCTCATGTTGCTAGACTTGAATCTATCCGGATGCTTTACGCTTTTGCTAATTTTTATAACTTCAAACTTTTTTAAATGGATGTTAAAAGTGCTTTTCTGAATGGTGTTATCAAAGAAGATGTTTTTATTAAACAACCCCCTGATTTTAAAGATTTTAAACACCCTGACCACGTACTCAAGTTACGAAAGGCGCTATACGGACTCAAACAAGCCCTTCGTGCTTGGTATGAATGCCTTAGCCTCTTTCTACTTGGAAACGATTTTTCAAAAGAAAAAATTGATACTACCATTTTTATAAAAACTTCTGCTGATTCTTTGTTATTAGTGCAAATATATGTTGATGATATCATATTTGGATCTACTAATGAGATGCTACATAACGAGTTTGCTAAGTGTATAAATTTGAGATGAGCATGATGGGAGAATTGACTTTCTTTCTAGGATTGCAAATCAAATAAGATTCACAAGGAACTTTTATCCATCAGGCTAAGTACACGAAGGATTTGTTCAAAATGTTTGATATGGATAATGCAAAGCCTATCGAAACTCCAATGGCAACATCCACTAAGCTTGACCTTGATGAAAGCAGCAAACCAACAGACTCACATAAGTATCGAGGTATGATTGGTAGTTTATTATATTTAACTGCTAGTTGCCCAGACATTATGTTTGATGTATGGCAAGAAATAAATTTATGTTGTATTATCAACAACTGTGGCAGAGTATATCGTCGTAGGATGTTGTTATGCTCAAATATTGTGGATGAAGCAAACCTTAGAAGACTTCAATCTGCATATAAGAACATTTCTATTTTCTGTGATAACACTACCACCATTAATCTCACTAAAAATCCAGTATGCCACTCACGCACTAAGCACATAGAAATCCATCATCGTTTTCTAAGGGATCATAAATCACACGGAGATAATTGTTTAGAGTATATGGACACGAAACATCAATTGGCATACATCTTCACTAAACCTTTAGCTAAAGATCGATTCAACTTTAGCCGTCAAGAATTAGGTCATTTAAATTCTGATAAAATATAAGAATCATAAGATGCTTTATAAATTTTTTGTCACACTTTTCAAAAGTTTTGAAAATTTTGGATACAAGCCGAAAGGGCCTTTCTGTCAAAAAGGTGTAAACAACCTTAAGCGATACGGTATTTAAGTGTCTTCGGACCACCGCTAGCTAGGATCCGACCTCTACAGCTACTCCGAGATAATTTAAACTCTTGAAAATGTACGATTTAAAGTTCAACACTTATTATTCTGCATTTATATCAAGTCAAGAAAGGGCATAATATCGGTTAAAGTTATATTGAGATTCTAGAAATAAATGTCAACAGAATTTGCACCGAACTCGGGCCGAGCTCAGACCGAACTCGGTTAGTTTAATTCCAGAATATGCTATGTCATTTAATTCTCTTCCTAATTTAGGTTTCTGCTACTCTATATATAGATTATTTCATTGCTCATTCATTCAGACCAATAAAAATTATTCCTCCTCCACAAATAAACCTTAGCTTTTTCTCATTTTCCCCTCCTAAAGGCCTCTAAACGGAAACAAGATTCCTTTTTTGACTCTCTTTTCTGTCCCATTATGCCAAACATAGGAGAATTCGACGATTTTACCTTTCGAAGCCTCAAAATTTCAAATGATTGGTTTAATGACTTCTCCAAGAGACATATTTATTTTGGCCATCCTATTGATTTTACTTCTCAACACAGAGACTATCTACCTACTCTTCAAAAACTTCAACATGAAGAATTTGTTATAACCCGTACCAAAATTTACACCAATGCTATTCAAATGTTCTATTGTAACTTAACATATGAACATGACACTATTTCATCTAGAGTTCATGGCATACTAATTAAATTCGATACAGATGAGTTGGGTAAAATCCTACGTATTTTCGCTGATGGACAACTCTTAGTCAACATCACGCAAGTTCAATTCGATCATGACTTAACCCTAGATTATTTCAAGAATATCCTTTGTCACCCTCTTGAATGTCCACCTGGTAAATTTTATGCTAGATATTTGAATGGTCGCTTCTTTAAAATGCATCATATTATCTTTTTAACTTTTTTACCTATGAAGACTTTCTTTAATGAGGTCTCTTATCTTGAAATGTCAGTTTTATATCACTTGCATTTCGGCATTAACTTTAATGTTCCACAGACCATCTTATCTCAAATGGTTCAATGTCGCAAGAAAGGGCGTCCACTACTATGCGGCATGTACTTGCAAACCATTTTCATCTATTTCGACATTCCTTTTTAAACTTGTCCAAATCTTGAGGAACCTTTATACCTCAATAATTCGGTGAATTGAGCCAACTATGCTTCTACCTTACAACTCATCATCAAACTCCAACACTCATCCTGTTGATTCTGTCCCTCATGTTGATGAACAACCGCAAATCTTAGAGTCTATTTTTAATCTGTTACATGAACGCTTCCACCAAGAAGATATACGCAATCGTGCTACTGATCATCGCCAAACTCTCCAGACTCAGTCTCTTGGCAACACTTTGATAGACATCCAGTACACCCTATCGAAGCACCCAGCCGGACCTTTTTTGATTCTTCAAAATCTAAATCAACAAGGATTTGTATTGATCACTCCTATGTTCAGCGATATTTGGATCCATCTGATGCCTTCTTTGATCCAAACGGAATATTTGAACCAGATGATGAAAATGACAACTAGTTACTTAATGGATTTAAAAGTTTAAAAAGTTTACTTTTAGATGCCCTACTATGATATTTTTACTACACATCTTGTCACCCTCATATTTTCAATCAAGGGTAGTTTGGTAATTGACAATGGTATTTTTATTTTTAGGAGTGTTATATTAGTATAGTGTATGTGTAATTAATTATTTGTTGTACTATTTATTTATTGTTAGTGTAGTATTTATTTTGGACTTGTGTAGTGGACCTAATTAGTTTAGTTAGATGCATGAACCCAATATTTATATGTTAGTTTAGATTGAGTCCAAGATTTGACCCATTCATCAGGAGGATGAATTAATTAGTGAAACCATTAGACTAGAACCTTCCCCCTTAATTAATTTATTCATTAGAGAACCCAAGGGGTATTTTGGATATTTTATATTGCCTGGGAGAGGGATTTATGATCAGCCATTAGAGGAGGAGAGAGAGTGTCTCTCTTATTTTATTCTCCATTCCAAATAGATCTAGATTTTTTTGTTTTCTAATTTCTTTATTCCCTCACCATTCCTCACCAAATTTCCATCCAAATTCCTTTCATATTCTTCATTGGAGGCTTCTACAACAAGGATCTACAAGTAGGAAGTTAGGATCTAGAAGGAGGAGGCCAAGATCTAGAAAGAGGAGCTGTTTTCCATTTTGGAGATTTTTTTATTGGAAATCCATCTCCCAATAGGTACATTTTAGTTTTTTCCTTTTATTAGGTTCTAAATCTGAGATTTAATCATGAAAAACTAACCCACATGCATAGGCTACCCATAGAAATTGGCTTTAGGTTCATTGGAGACTACGGTGGAAGTTATGTGCAATTTGGTGCCAATTTTGAGAGAATTCCGAGATTGGCACATGTAGTGTTTGTGATATGGTCTAATAGATCAAATTGACATATAATTGCTTGTTTGTGACTAGTGTCATATCCATAATTGAATACGTGTAGGCCGTATCTCGTCAATTTGACGAAACGGGTTAATTTAGGGATTTTTCTCCAACACGGGGCCTTGTGCATATTATATTGTGACACAGACATATAGTTAATCTAATTACTATACGTATTGCTCATATTTAGTGTATTAGACTTGCTCGTGTCCTTCGGGATATGTTTGGTTGTGTGTTAGAGCCGTATCGCAAGCGTATCATAGAATAAGTGTGATACGGGTGCGGTGCACTCCACGTGTTTGGTTTATGGTCCTCATTTCTATTTGTACTTGTGTATATACATATGTATGAGATATGGTGTATGATATATATGTATTATGTATGTATTTATAGTATACAAAGTGTACATAGCTATATATATATATATATGTATATATATATATGGTGTTGATATAGCTATTGTAACCTCCGTATCCTAAAATTCTAGCTTAAATGTTGTTTTTAGGATAATTTGGTGCTAGTGGGATTTTTTCATAATTTTCAGTTAATTAAAAAACTAGTAACACTAATTTTGTAGGACTTTCAAGAATTTATTTTAGGTTTAAGCATAATTAAAGATACCCCAAACTTTTATTTTAGGTTCTAAATAATCAAATATATTTTCTAGAATTTTCTGGGAATTTTTTGATTATTTTTAGCATTTATTTTAAGTTAATTAGGAAAATACTGAATTAAAAACTAATTTCCAGAAAAAGAAAATTATAATTTAACCCAACCCGTCCAGTCATCAGCCAGCCTGACCCGCGTGTCAGCCAGCGGGGCCCAACTGACAGCGAGAGAGGGAGAGGGTGGGTGCGGGAGAAGTTGGTCCTAGTCGAGCCGTACCGAGCCGAGCCGCGTCCTAGTCCGACTCGGACTCAGCCGAGCCAAGCCGGCTAGAATGCGGGCCATCCGATCCGAGCGAGCAGCATAGGATGGACACCACATGGCAGATCCTTAGCCGCAGCTGCTCTCTCTCTCTCTCCTATATATATATAGTGTTTTGTTTATAATTTCTAGGGTTTTCTTTTAGCCGATTTTGGAGAATTATCATCTAGGGTTTCCTTCATCTTCCAGAAGCCATTACTCATAGCTTCGGACTCCAAACGCGACCCAATTTCTTGTATTAGAACCGTATTGAGGTTAATTTTCTGAATACATAAATTGTTTCACGAAATTATGAATATTAATTTCTAAAAAATTCGTAGAGCACAGCATGTCCAAAATTAGACGAGTCTTGATGTTTTCACAATTTTGGGAGAACCAGGAATCAAAATCATGAACTGTTTGAAGCTTTAGAAAGCTAATAATGAGATCATTGACATATATTTTTTCCAGAAATTAATTCTAAATATTACATTGCTGTTAATTCTGTAGAACTTCTAGATTAACAATCAACCACTGTTGCACAAAATAATTTTGGTATGTGCAATAATTCCTAAACGAATTGGAATTCGGATGAGCCATAAATTTCAGCATATTTTTTACGCTGAAATCTACAGAAAATCATGCATGAAAGTCGAGTTTATGTAGGTTAACTTTTCGGTCAACAGATCATCTCGATTTGCGTGCCATGAGTCTCGAGTTGATAAAATTTAGTTTCTTTGAACAAAATTTAGGATTTGACCTAAAAATCAGAATAATAAGATTAAAATAGGATTTTAAAGTAATTGTTCCAGAATTAAATAAATTAATATAAATTATCTTTTGACATGGTAAATTTGTAATACATAGGCTATTTGGACTGGGACTTGGATTCTGATTCATACCAGCTAAAGACCGCAGGCGAGTTCATTTTCTTGATTACTTTCAGTGCTTGATAGTCTCTATAATGCATACTTATTATTGATTATTTGATTCTTGACACTTGTTACACGGATTAGTATGATGGATTCTTATTATGAGATACGTGACTGTTCTAGATTATTATTATTTCTTCTTGACTGGTTTGGAATCCATGTGTACTTGTGGAGGAGGGGAAATACTTAGTGGACCTATGAATTACCTTTTCTATCCCATGGTCTTTCTGGAATAATAGCAGCCATGCATGACACGTGTGGTTTGTCAGATATTACCCCCTAGCCGTTCATATGTCAACAAGGTATTTTAAATCACATAGAGTAGTTGTTCCCATCTGTTCTTCCATACTTTGCAGTTAATTCTTTTGTGGCTTGGAGATATTGTACTATATGTGTGCCATGACAGGACTTCAGCATTGGTTGTTCTAGTTGCTTTATTGTGAGTTCAGTTTGTTGCTATCATATATTCCTTACTATTTAGTGCCTTATAGCTTCTACCATATGTTGGAACTGTTTTCACTGTGATGTACTCGTTCCTTTCCTGACTGGATAAACATTTTAGGTGACTACAATGAGGATGCAATCCCTACAAATTATGGACCGTTTGCTAGCGGCATAATAGAGCCTGATCTTGCCCTTCCGGAGGATCAGGGAGAGTTAGCAACTCAAATACCGTCTGCAATGGAGTAGTTTAGTAGTAGTTGATTTTGTTAGTTATTTTGGACCGAATTGTTCTCCGACAGTTTTTCTAAAGCATTTTAAATATTATAATTTGGATATTTAGTTTTAGAGATTCATTAAACCCACATTAAGACTATTATTTTATTATTATCTTGGTGTATTCATTTAAATTAGTGCCTGTGATTGAGTATAGTGTGGAGATTTATATATGTTGTGAGTTGTAGATTACTTGTGGCTTTTTGTACAGCGTTCTACCGCCGATACTGCGGCGTAGGCTAGGCGTACTCATGACTCACGCCCAAATACAGGGTACGGGTCATGACACATTTTTAGTGGTGGCCCATGTAGGTCAGGTTTCGTACAAGGTTACGAACTCGTAGTGGTACTCAAGTTAGTTGTACGACTACGGGCCTGCTATAGGATATACATACTTGGAATATGAAGATACTCAATCACAACTAGGATCCCATATACTCAACTCGCAAACCCTTATAAATTTCTTTCGAGCAATCAGATCTCTTTTATAGTTGATTGTCCTTCTTGAATACTTTCTTATCTTGTGTCATATCAAGTTTATTCTTGTTGTTTCCAACCTTTCAGAATGTCACCCAAGACCAGAGCGCACGGTTCTAGAGCAAATAGTGCTTTCCTCATACCATCCGCATCGCAGGAGGCCTCATCAGCTGGATTAGGGAGTCTTCCTCCTCCTCTTCAGTCATTATATGAGCTCTTCCGAAGCATGATGGAGGCTCAAAAGGCTAAGGCAGAGGCTCAAAGGGTCGAAGTAGATATGTGTCTTCGGAATAAGAGGAACAGGGATGCTATCGGTAGTGGTTGTAGTCAGGGGCAGTCAAAGCGTCCACAGTTTTAGCCTAGGACCTTTCAGCAACAACAACAGTATCGTGCCCCAGTTAGAGCCCCAACTCAGCAAGTGCAGCAGCCATAAAGACAAATGCAACAAGCTCCCCCATGCAACTAATGCAAGAAGCCAGGGCATTTATAGGAGATTTGTCGGAAGAGATTAGGCTTGTGCTTATTTTGTGGATCACCAACACATCAGATGAGGGAGTGTTCTACCGCACCCCCTATAGGCGAATCCTCGGCCAGGTGGACCACCAGTGGACCAGCAGCCATGAGGACCCTCACTTCCTACGCAACAGTAGCAATTTGCTCAGTACCAGCAAAAGGGAGTACCTCGACAGGGCAGAGCTTTTGCCATGACAGTAGAGGAGGCTGAGCCGACTGGTGATATGATAGCAGGTTCTATTCTTCTTGATTCTATTTTCGTTATTGCCTTATTTTATTCGGGTACATCGTATAGCTTCATATATGTATCCTTTGTGCTTAAGCATAGTTTAGTATCGGAACCCTTGAGTAGGAGTTGCAAAATCACGACTGGTGGAGGCACTATCCTAGTCAGTGATAACTTACAAGGGGCATCGTGTTACCTTGGGAGCCCATAATTTGGATGCTAATTTACTCGTAATGCCACTTACGAGTTTTTACATTATCCTTGGAATGGATTGGTTGAGTATGCACCATGATAGAATAGACTGTCGTGGAGGACGTGTATTGTTTTGCCTTTCAGGAAAGCCAGAATTTGAGTTATTAGGGGAAGAGTTGAGCAAAGTGATAAAATTATTTGTGGAGCCATGGTAGCAGAGAAGGACTTGACACACCCTATTATTGCAGAATTCTAGACGTATTTCCTGAGGAGCTACCAGGATTGCCACCGGACAGAGATCTTGAATTTTCATTAGACTTAGTGTCTAGGGCAGAACCTGTGTCTTAGCAAGTCTACAGGATCAACAACAGCGAGCTGGCAGAACTGAAAAAGTAGGTAGATGATTTACTAGACAAGGGTTTTATTAGATCGAGTTCCTCACCTTGGGGAGCCCCGATCTTATTTGTACCAAAAAAAGGATAGGTCAGTGCGAATGTGCATTGATTACAGGGCTCTGAACAATCTCACCATCAAAAACAAATATCTGCTACCAAGGATAGACGATCTTTTTGATCAGTTTAGTGGAACGAGGGTATTTTCGAAGATTGATTTGAGTTCTGGCTATCATCAATTAAAGGTGGAGAAGGAAGATATTCCAAAAACTGTATTTCGGACAAGATATGGCCAATATAAGTTTATGGTGATGTCATTTGGGTTGACTAATGCCCCGGCAGTCTTCATAAACTTGATGAAAAAGGTGTTCCACCAATACCTTGACATGTTTGTAGTAGTATTCATAGATGACATTCTTATCTATTCGAAGACACTGGAAGAGCATGAGAAGCATTTAAGGATTGTGCTAGAGACCCTTCGGAAGGAGAAGCTCTATGGGAAACTCTCAAAATGTGAGTTCTTCCTTGATAAGGTAGAGTTCCTTGGGCATGTGGTGACTGGAGATGGAATATCGGTGGATCCAAAGAAGATTGATGCCGTAGAGTCTTAGACCACTCTGAGTTCTGTTGCAGAGATCAGAAGCTTCTTAGGATTGGCCGGGTATTACAGGAAATTTATAAAGGATTTTTCTCGGATCATAGAGCCGTTGACTAGACTCACTCGGAAGGATGTGCAGTTCGTATGGACCGAGGAATGTCAGGCTGCATTTAATAAGCTAAAGAAGAGATTGACCACAGCGCCTGTTTTGACAGTGCCATCGGGAATAGGAGGATTTGTCATTTATAGTGATGCTTCAAGGAATGGCTTAGGATGTGTTCTAGAGCAGAACAAGAAGGTGGTGGCATATGCTTCTAGACAGTTGCGGCTACAAGAGAGAAACTATCCCACTCACGACTTGGAGTTAGCAGCGACGATCTTCGCTCTAAAGCTGTGGAGACATTATCTGTACGGAGAGCGTGCGGAAATATACACTGACCACAAAAGCTTGAAGTATGTCTTTACGCAGAAAGAGCTGAATATGAGGTAGCACAGATGGCTAGAACTGATAAAGGATTTTGATATTTTACTGCAGTATCATCCAAGTAAGGCTAACGTAGTTGCCAATGCCTTGAGCAGATATCCAATAGCAATATACTTGACAACGGATCGTCACTTACTAGAAGAATTGGATAGCCTGGGCATCGAGGTTATTATTCCAGGAGTGGAGACGCAAATAATGGGCATGCAGATTCAGTCAGGATTGATGGAGAATATCCGAGAGACGCAGTACCAGGATGAGGGTCTGTGAAACCTCAAAGCTCAGGTGCAGGCAAGATTGATGGATGACTTCTCTATTGCTGAGGATGGTTCTTCAAAGCACGGGACTAGGTTATGTGTGCCTAACGGGGACCTGCGGGAAAAGATCATGCAGGAGGCTCATCGTTCTCAGTATTCTATACATCCGGGAGCTAACAAGATATATAAGGACCTAAGGGAACATGTGTGGTGGTATGGGATGAAGCGGGAGGTAGCATATTTTGTCTCCAGTTGTTTAGTGTGCCAGCAGGTCAAAGTGGAGAGGCAGACCAGGAGGATTGCTACAGCCACTACCAATTCCTGAGTGGAAATGGGAGCATATCACGATGGATTTTGTTTCCGAACTTCCAGGCACTCGAGGAGGGAAGGACGCGATTTGGGTCATTGTTGACAGGCTAACCAAATCAGCCCACTTTTTGCCTTTCAAAGTAGGATTGTCCACGGGGAAGCTCACCGATTTATATGTAAGACAGATAGTCAGGATGCATGGAGTTCTAGTACTCATCGTATCCGACCGGGATAGTATATTTACGTCCCACTTTTGGAGGAATTTGCAGGCTAGCTTGGGTACCCAACTCAAATTTAGCACTTCTTACCACCATCAGACGGATGGACAGTCAAAGAGGACTATTCAGACGCTTGAGGATATACTTTGGATATGTGTACTAGATTTTGATGGCTCATGGGAGGATCATCTTCACCTGGTAGAGTTTGCATACAATAATAGCTATCAGGCTAGTATCGAGATATCTCCCTTCGAGGCTATGTACGGTAGGAGGTGTCGAACTCCATTATCTTGGGGCAACATAGGAGAGAGAGTATTTTTGGGACCAGAGATGGTAGTTGATGCGGCCGAGAAGGTGAAGTAGATTAGAGAGAGACTTCGGGTGGCTCAGGACAGACAGAAGCAGTGGGCCGATAGCCACAGGAGACCGCTAGAGTTTGAGGTATCGATTTATTTATTTAAATATCTATCACGTTCTTAGATCATGCGTTAAGTTCCTATTTTGGTATAGGTTGGTGACTTAGTATTCTTGAGGATCTCTCCGACACGTGAAATGATTCATTTCGGTGGAGGTGGAAAGCTTAGTCCAAGATTCATCGGACCTTTCAATATTCTGGAGAATGACAGAGTAGCAGCTTATCGACTAGCCTTACCGCCTATATTGGAAGGAGTACACAACGTGTTCCATGTATCCCAGCTAAAATAATACGTGGCGGATCCTAGCCATGTATTAGATCATTCGGAGCCTGAGGTTGGACCAAGCCTCCGTTATCCGGAGCAGCTAGTGGAGATCCTAGACCGCAGAGATAAGGTGCTTCGTAACCAAGTAATTCCCTTGGTTCGCGTAGCTTAGAGGCATTATTCTCCCGTTGAATCTACTTGGGAGCGAGAAGAGGAGATGCGAGAGCGTTACCCCTATCTTTTTGCACCATGAGGTAATTTCCTTCTTATAATTGTTCTGTCCTAAATTTTGATGACAAATTTTTTTTAAGGAGGGTAGACTTGTAACCTCCGTATCCTGAAATTCTAGCTTAAATGTTATTTCTAGGATAATTTGGGGCTAGTAGATTTTTTCCATAATTTTTGGTTAATTAAAAAATTAGTAACACTAATTTCTTAGGACTTTCAAGAATTTATTTTAGGGTCAAACATAATTAAAAACACCCCAAAATTTTATTTTAGGTTCAAAATAATCAAATATATTTTCTAGAATTTTTTGGGAATGTTTTAATTATTTTTAGAATTTATTTTGAGTTAATTAGGAAAATACTGAATTAAAAACTAATTTTCGGAAAAAAATCCTAATTTAACCCAACCCGCCCAATCAGCAGCCAGCCTGGCCCGCGTGTCAACCAGCACGGCCAGTCCAGCTGTCAGCGAGAAAGGGCAAGGTTGGGCGCGGGAGAAGTCGGTCCTAGCCTAGCCGAACCGCGTCCTAGTCCGACTCGGACTCAGCCGAGCCAAGCCGGTTGGAACGCGGGTCGTCCGATCCGAGCGGGCAGCAGCGAATGGACACCACGTGGCACATCCTTAGCCGCGGCTGCTCTCTCTCTCCTATATATATATAGTGTTTAGTTTATAATTTCTACGGGTTTTTTTTAGCCGATTTTGGAGAATTGTCATCTAGGGTTTCCTTCATCTTACAGAAGCCATTACTCATACCTCCGAACTCCAAACGCGGCCCAGTTTCTTGTTTTAGAACCGTATTGAGGTTAGTTTTATGAATAGATAAAAATTTTCACGAAATTCTGAATATTAAATTCTAGAAAATTCGTAGAGCACAGTATGTCCGAAATTAGATGCGTCTCGGTGTTTTCGCGATTTCAAGAGAACCAGGAATCAGAATCATGAACTATTTTTAGTTTCAGAAAGCTAATGATGAGATCATTGACATATATTTTTCCCAGAATTTAATTCGAAATATTCTATTGCTGTTAATTCTGTAGAACTTCTAGATTAACAATCAACCACCGTTGCACAAAATAATTTTAGTATGTGTAATAATTCCTAAACGAATTGTAATTCGGATGAGCCGTAAAATTTAGCATGTTTTTTATGCTAAAATCTATAGAAAATCATGCATGAAAGTCGAGTTTGTGGTAGTTGACTTTTTGGTCAATAGATCGCCTCGATTTGCGTGCCATGAGTCTCGAGTTGATAAAATTTAGTTTCTTTGAACAAAATTTAGGAATTGACCTAAAAATAAGAATAATGAGATTAAAATAGGATTTTAGAGTAATTGTTCTAGAATTAAATAAATTATTAAAATAAATTATCTTTTGGCATGGTAAATTTGTAATACATAGGCTATTTGGACTGGGACTTGGATTCAGATTCATACCAGCTAAGGACCGCAGGCGAGTACATTTTTGTGATTACTTCCAGTGCTTGATAGTCTCTATAATGCATACTTAGTATTGATTATTTGATTCTTGACACTTGTTACACGGATTAGTATGATGGATTCTTATTATGAGATACGTGATTGTTCGGGATTATTGTTATTTCTTTGTGACTGGTTTGGAATCCATGTATACTTGTGGGGGAGGGGAAATACTTAGTGGATGTGTGAATTACCCTTTCTATGCCATGGTCTTTCTGGAATAATAGCAGACATGCACGACACGTGTAGTTTGCCGGATATTACCCCCTAGCCGTTCACATGTCAACAAGGTATTTTAAATCACATAGAGTAGTTGTTCCCATCTGTTCTTCCATACTTTGTAGTTATTTCTTTTGTGGCTTGGAGATATTGTACTATATATGTGCCATGACAGGACTTCAGCATTGGTTGTTCTAGTTCTTTTATTGTGAATTCAGTTTGTTGCTATCATATATTCCTTTCTATTTACTGTCTTATAGCTTCTACCATGTGTTGGAATTGTTTTCACTGTGATATACTCGTTCCTTTCCTGACTGGATAAACATTTTAGGTGACTACAAAAAGGATGCAATCCCTACACATTATGGACCGTATGCTAGCGACATAATAGAGCATGATCTTGCCCTTCTGGAGGATCAGGGAGAGTTAGCAGCTCAGATACCGTCTGCAATGGAGTAGTTTAGTAGTAGTTGATTTTGTTAGTTATTTTGGACCGGATTGTTCTCCGACAGTTTTTCTAAAGCATTTTGAATATTGTAATTTGGATATTTAGTTTTAGAGATTTATTGAACCCGCATCAAGACTATTATTTTATTATTATCTTGGTGTATTCATTTAAACTAGTGCCTGTGATTGAGTATAGTGTGGAGATATATATATGTTGTGAGTTTTAGATTACCTGTCGCTTTTTGTACAGCGTTCTACCACTGATACTACGGCGTATGCTGGGCGTACTCATGACTCATGCCCAAATCCAGGGTGCGGGTCGTGACAGCTATATATGTATATATGTATGAGTCTATATATATATGTATATATGTGTGAATGTTTATGTATATATATATGTGTGGCTATATACATATATGTATAGTTGAGGGGAGTGTTATATTTATAGGTTGACGGTATATAGGTGGGTGTATAGATACCTATATATGTATGTGTATGTATAGTGTTGTGAATTGGTTCTAGTGTTTATGAGGGGAGCTCGAATCAGGGAGGTGAGCAACACTGAGCACGCAGTGCAGGAAGCTTCATCAGTTCAGTAAGCCAGCAGTTATGAGCCAATGCCTCGACAGCAATGCAGAGCATTCAGCTCGAGCCAGCATTTCTGCTGTGTAGTATCAAGAAATATGGATTCATTGTACAGTTCTGCAGGAAGAATATTGATACAGAGGAGTTCTGCAGGGAGCATGTTGATACAGAGGATTTCTGCAGGGAGCATGTTGATACAGAGGGCAATATTGCATGGAGCAAACAGGAGGATCAGCAGGAAGCTTCAGCAGCAAGGGGTATCAGCAAGAAGGGGGGCTCATGCACAGTGGCAAAAGGGGAAAGATATTGTGTAGTACACACGAAGAGTATGCACAGCAGCTAGTACAACTCGTGCACACAGGGAGCAGTTCGAGTATCAACAAAGTGAAGCACAACTCACTGCATCAGCATCAAGCTAGGTATTTTAGTTCAGCAGCTACACCTTCAACAGAGACGCATCCGTGTGCAACACCCAATACAGTTCAGCAAGTTCAAATAGCAAAAAGATGCATAGCTTTCAGCAAGCAAGGGCTCGGGCACAGTGCAGCACCATGTGCAGTTCAGACAAGGCGAGTTCCAGTCAGCAACAGCAGGGAGCCTCGTGCAGTCAGCTAACTACTCGAGCTAGAGCAGTGCAGCAGGCTTCAACAAGGAGCAAAGCTCAGCAGCCAACTACAGGAGGAGTCTTCACTGTGCAGTAACTTCACTACACAGTATTAGTTTTAGTGTTGAGTGAGGTATCGAGCAGTATCAGTGAGGTTCAATTCAGGTAAGGTATTTCGGCTTGAGTGAGGTATTTGGTTTGTTTAGTGGGTTAGTATATTAGTTAGTTTAGTTGCTAATTAGTAATAATTAGTTAATAGTTGGAATAATGGATAGTTACTTGTTATGAGATAGATAGTTAGTTAGTATCTAATATTCATATAGGTTATGTATATGGTTTGCGTAATAGCTAGTGTAGTATCTATATACTAGTAGATGTATGTTAATAGTTAGCTATATTAGCTATATGTTAGTATGTATATATGTACGTATGTATTGTATTGATATCTATTTAAGTAATTAGTATAGCTAGCATATAGGGTATTAGGTTCATATAGGTATTAGCTATTCACTATGTTTTGAATTACCTCGGGATACCAAGGTAATACCAAGGTATTGGGCCGATACCCAAGGTATTGAGTTTGGGTATCGAGATAGGTGTGATACGCATTGGTGCAAGGCTAAGGTATCCTATTTTATTTATTTTGTTATAGTATTATGATTATTGACTTGTATATATATATAAACTACTATTTTTATATTAAAACTTGTGTATCTTAGGATACGGCATTTTGTGTGGTTCATAGTATTGTAGATTAGTTAGTGTAGCTTAGTTTCATAGTGTATTGACTTAGTATCCTAGTGTTAGACACTAGCAACCTAGAAATAGTCGGTTTGACTTAGAAATGGCTTTATGACCTAGATGTTGACTAGTTTAACTTAAATTTATTCTAACACCTTGTATTAATGTGATATTCTATATATAGGTTTGTGTGACACTAGCGGGGCACAGTTTGACATTCATTGCTTGGACGGTAGGCGAGTACATTCTCTGATAGTTTCTATTATTTGATAATTACTACAATGCAAGTATTTAGAAATATTTTACATTAATTTTGACACATTGGTACACGGACTAGTATACACATGGATCAGTCATGGGATGTTAGATATATTGTTCATTGTTCCTCGTGTTCTGAATGTTTAACTTAGACAATGTTTTGTGTTCAGTGTTCAATGTTCAATGTTTAACTTAGACAATATTTAACTTAGACAATGTTCTGTGTTCAATGTTCAATGTTCAATTTTTAATGTTTCGTATTCAAGGTTTATTGTTTACATGGCCTTGAGTATCTTGTATCACAATGTGTCATGGTTGGATCCATTGTACTAGTTGGGGGAAGGGGAAGTGTTAGCTAGATATGTGATCAAATCCTAAACAATGTTCAATATTTAACTTAGACAATGTTTATCCAACGTTAAAGTGGACAATGTTCACCCAAGCCGATCACATATCTATCTAGTATTTCAATCACTTAGCATAGTTACAGTTCTTCAGCAAATTCTAGTTCATTGTTTCATTCTATTGTCTTGTTCTAGTTCATCGTGATCAGTGGATACCATATTGTTCATTGTTTATCGTCTTGTATTATATTATCTATTTATGTTTATAGTCATTATTAATTAATTGGAAATACTATTGGGTTGTACTTTGCTCCATTCCTGACTGGAAAATATTTTTCAGATGAATGGTTAGAGAGGATGTGTCCCATTCACTACCGACCGACAGATAGAGTATCACCTAAGGATGTAGTGTCAGTTACTGAGGCCATTTAGATTACCATATCTTGTTGTAGTTGTTCTATTTAGATTGTGGATTATATTATTGTTTTGAGATCTTGAGTTGTGTTTAGATTTGATTTGGACTTTGATGTGTTGAGATTGTATTTCTATTCTTTCTATTCCATATCGTGCTTATATATTCCTTTAATTTTATATGTGATTGAGTATCGCTGCAAGATGAGATGGCATGGCAGTATTTTATATACTTTGTGTGAGATATTAGATAGTATAGAAGACCAAGACAGCATTCTACCGTCGATGCTGCGGCGTAGGCTGGACGTACCTATGTACTCGTACCCCTTCACCGAGTGCAGGTTGTGACACATTTTTAGTGGTGGCCTATGCAGGTCAGGCTTCGCAAGTTATGCGATATCGTGGTTGTGCGATGACTTAGTTGTACTACTGCGAGCCTATGATAGGATATAGGACATAGGACACTAGGATGAGAGAGGATACTCAATCATAAATTTTTTGAGAGATTCCTAGGACGATCCTTGAAAATCTTATTATAATTTCTAATTCAAATCTTTTCCCTTATTTTTGTCCATTCTTACTTGTTATTGAATTTGATTCTTGTGATCGGTTGTTAAATTTAATTCTTGGTGTCGTTGTTGAGTTTAATTTCATATCGAGATGGATTTTATGGACTAAATTACGGTATCATCTGATGACATATGTTGATGAGGACAGTGAGAAAGATGAAACGTCTGCTTTGGTTATGGAGCCTAGAGTTTATCGCAGTCATATTAGCTGGCATGGTGGAAACGTAGAAACCTGACTTCGGATGTACATATCTTAGTTATGAAATTTAGAATTTCTCGCAGCTATACTAGTCAGCACAGCAAGGATTCTATATGACATAATTATAGAGGTGCATACCTAAGTTATGGAATCTATCGTTTATCGCAGCTATGCTTACTGGCATGGCGAGGATTCTGAGTATCATAATTTCGGACAAACGTGTATGATTATCAGGTTGTATCTTAAATTAGTTATTAAAGTATCATCTCAAAACTTATCTACTCCTATTATTGTAAGATTTATACCATCATTCTTTAGCTTAGAAGTAGAGCATTAATGTGAGTAGATAGGAGTGTACCAGTATATGACTAGTGATGGGTATATCACCTGATATTAAGGCCAGTGATATGTTGGAAGCAATAGGTGGAAGAAGTGTCTAGAAATTATGTGCAGAATGCACAGTAGGTGATGAGTATCAGAAAGTGGAAATTCATGGAAGTGGAAGCCTGAGTATTAGAAAATTAATGGTGTGTCTTGGGTTGATAAATATCAAGATTGGTCATGGAAGATGTGTAGTATATCACTGATTAGTGTATCAATTTGTAAAAGATTTAAGGAAAGATACATATACATCAATAGAGATATGGAACCATATGCCTGCCTTTGAGAGTGAAGTAAAACCTGTATATTATAGAAGTTAATAACTAGTACATTGGATATAAGTGATCGTGAGTTCTAGTGAGTGTGATGAGGTGATCCAATGATGAAGATAGTGTTACTATATCAAGAGTGCTAGTATTTTTATATCAAAGATTAGTTGAGCAATGTGCTAGTAACAGTAAGTACCATGTGTAATAATATTGGATTGGTGTATCAGTTAATATGGATAGAAAAATTATTGGGAAGTAATAGTGCAAGTAATCTAGGCAGTAGAGGAGAGGCATGAGTAACTTGGTATGAGGATGTCATCTAAAATGCATATAAGAGCTGGTGCCTTGTGTAGACAGTAACAAGATTTGAGTAGGCATCCTATTGGCGGATATTCAAGTTGGACAAGGATGTGCTAATAAAAACATGGTGGAAAAAGTATACAAGTTTTTCTCGCAAGAGAATGGTTGAGAAATTTTAGTGAGTACAAGAACTGAAGCAGGACAAGGAGGTAGTATCTTAGCAGTGTTTTGTATAGTATCCTAGATAGCAAGTGTCAGTGAGTTAAGCATGTCCAAGACCTAGAACTATAGTATATCACTAGTATTATGTAACCTTCAGTATTAAGAATACCTTGACTAGGTTGATGATTAGTGAATGCCTAGTGTGTGATGGAATAGGCCACAGATGGCATAGCAGATTATCTCGCACCAGTAAATGGAGACACCCAGCAAGGCAGAGATTAAAATTCATGATAGTTAGAGTATAATTTTCTCTTTCAGTATAATGGTATGATTATATGCTATATGATAGGACTATTTCAGACTGTGATTGATGGGGGTTTGACACTAGAAAAATTTATATGACTGGCCCAAGAGAGAGGGGTGAGAGTTTTAATTTCGAGGAAAAAAATTTTCTAAGGTGGGTAGGATTGTCACCCTCACATTTTCAATCAAGGGTAGTTTGGTAATTGACAATGGTATTTTTATTTTTAGGAGTGTTGTATTTAATATTGTATATGTGTAATTAATTATTTATTATACTATTTATTTATTGTCAGTGTAGTATTTATTTTGGACTTGTGTAGTGGACCTAATTAATTTAGTTAGATGCATGAACCCAATATTTATATGTTAGTTTAGATTGAGTCCAAGATTTGACCCATTCATTAGGAGGATGAATTAATTAGTGAAACCATTAGACTAGAACCTTCCCCCTTAATTAATTTCTTCATGAGAGGCCCCAAGGGGTATTTTGGACATTTCATATTGCTTGGAAGAGGGGGTTTATGACCAGCCATTAGAGGAGGAGAGAGAGTGTCTCTCTCATTTTATTTCCCATTCCAAATAGATCTAGATTTTTTTCTCTTTTCTAATTTCTTCATTCCCTTACTATTCCTCACCAAATATCCACCCAAATTCCTTTCTTATTCTTCATTGGAGGCTTCTACAATAAGGATCTACAAGAAGGAAGCAAGGATCTAGAAGGAGGAGACCAAGATCTAGAAAGATGAGATATTTTCTATTTTGGAGATTTTTCATTGGGAATCTATCTCCCAATAGGTACATTTCAGTTTTTTCTCTTTTATTAGGTTCTAAATCTAAGATTTAACCATAAAAAACCAACCCACATGCATAGGCTACCCATAGAAATTGGTTTTAGGTTCATTGGAGACCTATGGTAGAAGTTATGTGCAATTTGGTACCAATTTTGGGGAAATTTTGAGATTGGCACATGTAGTATTTGTCATATGGTCTAATAGATCAAATTGACATATGATTACTTGTTTGTGACTAGTGTCGTATCCACAATTGGATACGTGTAGGTCGTATCTCGTCAATTTGACGAAACGGACTGATTTGGGAGTTTTCCTCCGACATGGGGCCTTGTGCATATCACATTATGATACGGACACATAGTTAATCTAATTACTATACGTATTGCTCATATTTAGTGTATTAGACTAGCTCGTATCCTTTAGGATGCGTTTGGTTGTGCGTTAGAGCCGTATCGCAAGCGTATCATAGAATAAGTGTGATACGGGTGTGGTGCACTCCACGTGTTTGGTTTATGGTCCTCATTTCTATGTGTGCTTGTGTATATACATATGTATAAGATATGGTGTATGATATATATGTATTATGTATGTATTTATAGTATACATAAGTGTACATAGCTATATATATATATATCTACATGTATATATATATATATATATATATATATATAGTGTGTTGATATAGCTATATATGTATGTTTATATGTATGAGTCTATATATATATGTATATATATGTGAATGTTTATGTATATATATATGTGTGGTTGTATACATATATGTATAGTTGAGGGGAGTGTTATATTTATAAGTTGATGGTATATAGGTGGGTGTATAGATACCTATATATGTATGTGTGTGTAGTAGTATTGTAAATTGGTTCTAGTGTTTGTGAGGGGAGCTCGAGTCAGGAAGGTGAGCAACACTGGGCATGCAGTGCAGGAAGCTTCATCAGTTCAGCAAGCCAGCAGTTATAAGCTAATGCCTCGACAGTAATGTAGAGCATTCAGCTCGAGCCAGCATTGCAGCTGTGCAGTATCAAGAAATATGGATTCAGTGAATAGTTCTGCAGGGAGCATATTGATACAGAGGAGTTCTGTAGGGAGCATGTTGATACAGAGGAGTTCTGTAGGAAGCATGTTGATACAGAGGGCAATGTAGCATGAGCAAATGGGAGGATCAGCAAAAAGCTTCAGGAGCAAGGGGTATCAGCAAGAAGGGGGGCTCATGTACAGTGGCAAGAGGGGGAAGACATTGTGATGTACACAAGAAGAGTATGCACAGCAGCTAGTACAACTCGTGCACACAGGGAGCAGTTCGAGTATCAACACAGAGAAGCACAACTCACTACACCAGTAGCAAGCTAGGCATTTCAGTTCAGCAGCTACACCTTCAAGAGAGGTGCATCAGTGTGCAACACCCAGTGCAGTTCAGCAAGTTCAAGTAGCAAGAATATGCACAGCATTCAGCAAGCAAGGGCTCGGGCACAGTGCAGCACCATGTGCAGTTCAGATAAGGCAAGTTCCAGTCAGCAGCAGTAGGGAGCCTCGTGTAGACAGCCAACTGCTCGAGCTAGAGCAGTGCAGCATGCTTCAACAAGGAGCAAGGCTCAGCAGCCAACTGCAGGAGGTATCTTCACTGTGCAGTATCTTCTCTATACAGTATTAGTTTTAGTGTTGAGTGAGGTATCGAACAGTATCAGTGAGGTTCAATTCAGGTAAGGTATTTGGGCTTGAGTGAGGTATTTGATTAGTTTAGTGGGTTAGTATATTAGTTAGTTTAGTAGCTAATTAGTAATAATTAGTCAATAGTTGGTATAAATGGATAGTTACTTGTTATGAGATAGATAGTTAGTTAGTATCTAATATTCATATAGGTTATGTATAAGGTTTGGGTAATAGCTAGTGTAGTATTTATATACTAGTTGATGTATGTTAATAGTTAGTTATATTAGCTATATATAAGTATGTAGATATGTATGTATGTATTGTATTGATATCTATTTAAGTATTAGTATAGCTAGCATATAGGGTATTGGGTTTATATAGGTATTAGCTATTCACTAGGTTTTGAATTACCTCGGGATACCAAGGTAATACCAAGGTATTGAACCGATACCCAAGGTATTGAGTTTGGGTATCGAGATAGGTGTGATACGCATTGGTGCAAGGCCAAGGTATCATATTTTATTTGTTTTGTTATAGTATTATGATTATTGACTTGTATATATACATAAACTATTATTTTCATATTAAAACTTGCATATCTTAGGATACGGTTGTAGAAGCATAAAAAATACGCCGGATGACTATGCGGCATATCGGTGCAGAGCAGCATAGGCAGAGGCCTTAAGAGCCATCAAGCGTGTAACAGAGCCTTTTTCGCTAGAACAGAGCGTGAAACATAAAAGCTCAAAGGACCATCCGCGTAAGGCAGTACGTCCAAGCCGCTTCAGCGTAAACATGGTGCTTCATCGCCTCCAGGGCGTAAAACTTCTCCCCTTTCATACGCAGCATTGAGGTGTACAAAAGATGCTTCGTATTCCCCGTAGTGAACCTGTCAGATCCTGCAATGAACCTGTCAGAGCCTGCAATGAACCTGACGTCTGGACTTCTGGCAAAGGGATACGGCTCGACTACCCAAGCGACGGCTATAATGATGGCACTACACTGCCACCCAGGCTGTCAAATACCGCCATCCCTTTCGCGTAAACTACTTTTTCAAAGCATGAGGGGATACGCTGCCTTATTTTACACAGGCAAAACGCGAGCTGTTTACGTTCTGCAGTAGACAAACCGCCTGCTACGCCAAAAGCTGCACTCTGTACGGGGTTCGAGGCACGTCTCTTCGCCTAATGCACAGTGCGGTGACAGTTTCTCGAGGCACATCTCTGCGACTGATGCGCAGAAAGGGTTGCAGACCGTTAAAGAATACGCCTCCACATTTAATGCACAGGATGGTGGCAAATCTCGGCATTTAATGCAAGAGATTTGATTATATCTTCAAAAGCCGTAATTTCGGCTAAGACGTCCACGTCAGCACTGTGGCACGGTACGCAGCGGCTTCTACGCCCATCCAGCGATTGTGCCCCTTTGGCTTCTACGCCTGCTCGGCCCCTGTGCCCCTTCGGCTTCTATGCCTGCTCGGCCCCTGTGCCCCTTCGGCTTCTATGCCTGTTCGGCCTCTACAACCACTCGGCCCCTGTGCCCCTTCGGCTTCTATGCATGTTCGGCCTCTACGACCACTCGGCCCCTGTGTCCCTTCGGCTTCTATGCCTGTTCGGCCTCTACGACCACTCGACTTCTACGCATGTTCGGCTTCTATGCCTGTTCGGCTTCTATGTCGGTTTGATAACTATTTGGCTTCTATGCCATGGTGACAGACATTTGGCTTCTATGCCAACCTCTTCTACACAATGGATACCTACCTACGTGGCTTTTACGTCATGATCTTCGCAGCAATTGTACGTATTGTGTCCCTTAGTTGGACCCGTGTCACACGTTCATTCAAAAGATCATCTATACGCAGGCATTGGTTACTTTAACCGTTGTGTAAAAGGGTGATGTACTTTCCACTCCTCGGTTGTTACACCGACGGAGTGGTCACTGTCACTAAAACTCTATAAATAGAGACCTCTATCAATGAGGAACAAGGTCGGAAAATTAGTCAAGAAAACTAATATCAGATCCGAGGTCGAAAAACTCCAAACTTGAAGATCGAACCAGGTCAACAAAAATTGGAAGATCGAACCCGAGAGAGAGAGAGAGAGAGAGAGAGAGAGCACCCGGAGCTCAGGCAGAGAGTAGGGATCGACGACTTTGGCATCGTGCATCCACCCTTTCCTACAACCTTCGAAGCTGCTTCCTATCTTCTACGGCACTTCTTCAACATCGTGTGGTCCAAGGGCTAAAGTGATCGACTGCAGATCAGACACCTATAGCAATATTTACCCAGATTAAATAAATTATACTCCCATATCATCGTATAGGATCAAATTATACAAGTTTGTTTGTAAACCAAAGAAGGCGGGTTCCGTGTAAATCCCATATTGAATACATCTTCATTCTTTCGTTTAATACCACAAACAAGATGGCGACTCTGTTGGGGACATCTTTCTCTTCTGACAAGGAAGCAATTGCTCAACACGATGCGGTATCCGTGGGATCCGTGAAGAAGACACTGGTCGTCCAATTCGACCAGTCTGCCTACGAAGACATGCTTCGAACCGGGGGTAGCTCTCACTCTCTCTCTCCGTCCAAGACAACAGGAAGCTGCGCAAAGTATGGATGTCCAAGACATCCTCTACCATTCCTGTGGACTCTCCGATCTCTCCGACCAATGAGGTGGTAGCACTGCTCCCTCCGTGCCCTGCACGTAAAACTCAGTCTCCCGCTACGCGTGGTACAGACGAAACTTCGGACAAAGCCTCAGCGCTGACCCAGAAGTATTCACTGCGCTCTACGCGTAGGAACCAGTCTCCCGCTATGCGCGGTACAGACAAAACTTCGGGCAAAGCCTCAGCGCTAACCCAGAAGTATCCATTGCGCTCTACGCGTAGGAACCAGTCTCCCGCTACGTGCGGTACAGACAAAACTTTGGGCAAAGCCTCAGCGCTAACCCAGAAGTATCCACTGCGCTCTACGCGCAGAAACCAGTCTCCGAATACACGCGGTACAGACCAAACTTCTGGTGATACCTCAGCGCCGGGTCAGAAGTACAAATCATGCTCCAGGTGCAAGACAACATCTGACCTCTACGAGGAACCAGAGGAGCGCCGTGATTTCCGCGAAGGGAAGCAGGCAGCAGAATACTCGACTCCTCGGCCGTTACGCCGGCGAAGGAGCAATCTACCTACCCTCCGGATTACGCGGAAAGCCGACGGCCGACTGAGGACCTCTTCAGCCTTACGCCACTCTGAGCGAATCTCCAATTTACGCCAGGCGAAGTCTCACGACGTAAAGCAAGCTCAGGTTGCTACTCCTCCTGACCTGCGCAAATACCTAATCCAGAAGCGTAAGGAGAGGGGACCTTCCAACATGTCTATTATGCCCCCTAGCGAGCAATGTTGTAATAGTCATAAAATTGTGATTGACTGCTGCTGTTCTAAAGCAAAACGGTCTATTTTCGACCGATTGAGCTACTCTCAGTCTTTCCCGGAAGAAGAGCCCGCGTATTCGTCCGTGAACATGGCTTCACACATACCTAGAGGAGGGTCGAGCTCAAGACGTCATCCCTCAGGGCCTCCGAGCCGAAGAAGATTCGAAGACCTCCTCAGGAACACTGAAGCTGGGGTATTCCAAAACACCAGTGCAAGGTCACAGCAACCAGCTTCGTACTCGTCTGATTCCGACGCTGGGGGTCGCCAATCTCCCAGATCAGATGCTGAGAGTATAGAGTCGACTTCTGCAGCGACCTATACTTATCCTTCGAGGACGCCCAGGGAAATGGGAGTTTACGCCATTGAAGACGAACGCGAGGAAGCTTCGCCATCAGGAAACGCGAAACAATGCATCACTATGCTGGAAACGTCTCTGAAACAAATGCAATCCATAATGGAGAACATGCACCAGATGATGCTAACTCAGCACGCAACTGCCATGGCTCAAGCGTCGGTCCCGCCAACTCAGATACGTGTGGGGGTGGACTTGCCACCATCCAACCCAAGCCAAGAGCCTGCTCTAGATCAAGAGTCAGCAGTTCCTCCGCTTCCTCACTCGGTGAATATACTACCTCCCGTTGGAGTCACGATACATCCAACTCTGCACTACACCGTAGCCCCGCTTCCAACTGAAAATCCGATGCAGGCAGTGCGGGAGTTGAAAGCCCAGTTTGACGCCTTGAAGCACAAAGATCAGCTCAAGAAACTGGGAATCAACCAGCCTTACCCAGCTATCTGGGAAGAAGTCCCTTTTCCTCCGAAGTACAAGCCTCAGACTATGGCTCTGTTCGAAGGAAAAATATCGCCAAGTCAATACATGAACTATTTCAGTATGATGACGGTGTTGCTACAAGGAAACGATGCCCTCCTCACTCGGGCGTTCAAAGGCTGCCTCTCAGGAGTAGCCTATCAGTGGTACCGTAGCTTGGCGGACAACTGCATTACTTCCTTCGAAGACTTCAAAGCTTTATTCTTTACGCAATTCTATGAGGGTGGAATGGACATGTCTATGTCCTCTCTCATCGAAGTCAAACAAAGGGAAAAGGAGGACGTTCGTACCTTCGTCGAACGTTTTCGTCAGGCAACCTTACAAATGCCTCCAGGAGTTCCAGACTCGGCGTTAGTAAACATTTGCAGGAAGAACCTCCTTCCCGTAGTCTCGGTATTTACAGGACCATATCAGTTCCATGAGTGGCCTTCGTTCATCGTCTCGGCAGTGGCCGCCGAAGACAACAGTCGCAAGGCGCGCGACAATGGCATCATGATCTTCGCCTCCGATAGAGGCAAAAGGTCATCTCCCAGCAGCGACCATCCTCACAGCTCCAAGGGAAAAGAAGCTCTGACGGTCAATATGTCCAGACAAAAGACGGCGGCGACCACGCAGACGAAGCCCGGGACTTCCAGGCCCGTCGAAGTCTACTCTTTCGACGATGACGATATCCCTAGTATATTCGAGTGTCTCGTCAAAAGCAGCAAGATCACCCTTTCGGAGCTAAGGCGGCCCCAAGAAGTCGGCAGTACTGACGACCCCAAATGCTGTATCTTCAACAGCTACGTACACCACCCAACAAAGGCGTGTTACATACTTAAGAGGAGGATCCAGGGGTTGATCGATGCTAAGGCCATCACTCTGCACAACATCGAGAAGACGGTCACGGCCAACATGATCTCTCTGCGGTTCAGCGATCTGCCTTCCCAAGAGGTCATGAACGGTGTCACGCCCATTTCCTGAGCTACGATGGACATCGTTAATCTTCCTCCATCTAGAGATCAAAATCAAGACCTGGTACCCCTGACCACCCAACAAAGGCGTGTTACATACTGAAGAGGAGGATCCAGGGGTTGATCGATGCTAAGGCCATCACTCTGCATAACACCGAGAAGATGGTCACGGCCAACATGATCTCTCTGCGGTTCGGCGATCTGCCTTCCCAAGAGGTCATGAACGGTATCACGCCCATTTCTCGAGCTACGATGGATATCGTCAATCTCCCTCCATCTAGAGATCAAAATCAAGACCTGGTACCCCTGACCACCCGGCAGGGCAAGATTATGTGGGTTCATCCGGATTTGGTGTCAGAGCTCGAGGAAGAGACTAAAGCTACTAAAGCTACGTCTAAAAGAAGCTCCAAGCGCAAACTATGCCACATGGTCGCAACTTCTTCGCCATCAGACGAGGACGAGGTACTTGCTGCAACCCGTTCAGGGAAAGCCTACCTCAACGACTGCGGAGCAAGTCAGGAGGATGCACCGGCGGACGCTTCAACTACCAAACCTTCAGGACCAGGCCCCGTCGTACCAGAGGCCAGCCCTTCAAAACCGACGCCGGCAGACAAAGGGAAGCAAAGAGAAGTGCGCTTTGATAAACCTGTGAAAAACATTCCAAGTAAAGGTTTTGAGAAGCCATACAACTTCGATATCCTGGCCCAACTGGCTAATACACCGGCCAGGCTCTCCATCTTTGAGCTACTCAGGCTCTCCCAAGACACTCGTTTAGCCCTGAGTGAAGCGCTGATGCAGGCGAAGGCATGCTTGACCCAGCTCCAGTCCCCCAACGAAGAACCAGTGGCATGTCCTCAATGCCACAGTGTGATGGAGGTGGTCCCAAATATCACTTTTACCCAAGACGACATGCTGTTAAAATATAACAAGCATGACAGGCCCCTCTATTACACCGGGTACATCGGTTCCATGGAGGTTGATCGGATTCACATAGATCCGGGATCGTCGATTAGCATCATCCCTCACAGTCTGCTTAGACCATTGAGGATTCCTACCAGCGAACTGGCTTACACCTCCACTACGATCGTGGGTTTCAATGCCGGAAGAAGTAAGCCGTTGGGGAAGATTCGCCTAAGGATCCAGATTGGCAACCTCAGATCGGTGGCCACATGTTACGTGATCGATTCAGAGGTGTCCTACAGTATTTTGCTGGGGAGACCGTGGATCCACGATCACAACATCGTTCCTTCAACTCTACATCAATGCCTTAAATATGTAGACCCCCAAGGAATGGTACAAACGGAGGTTGTCGATCTAAACCCGTTTAAAGGAGTAGAGTCCTACTATTCCGACGTCGTATTGTACTCTCAAGACCACACGGAAGAAGTATCGGGCGAGACGGAGAAGGAATCCCACCGGGAGCCAGGAAAACCCCCTGTCGCACTGCCGCTGTCGATCAGAGTGAAAGGACGAACCACTCGTCCAAAAGCTATAGAGCCTATGGCTATTCACCTGAACAAATCCAGCTCAGGAAGAGGAAGTAATTCTCCAGCGGTCACTATGAATCAGAAGCCTCCACCTTTGGTCATCAACCTTCGGTACAAAAGGCAGCCAACTGATGTTAACGCAACCAGGAACGGGGTTCCAGATGATAATAAACATCCTCTTTTCCAGTACATTAATGCTCAGATTCTAAATCAGGAATCCACTCACCGTGACGAGGTAGAACCCATAGCACAAAAATTCTTGGAAGCTATAAACTCCTACCGTCCGTATGTCTGGGAAGTAGCGTCATCATCCAATATCATCACAACGTATGGACCCCATGAGGATTCTATCTTCATTGTCCCGCCTACCTGCAGCAGTCAGCATCCAATATTCTTCGGCCGCATGCGTAATCAACCAGCTAACCAAGAAGATCCTTTCGATGACGATACTGGAAAAATGCAGATTCACCGATACAGCCCGCAGGCATTAAGGATCATGCAAAACATGGGCTACGACTTAAAGCGGAAGCCAGGCCTCAACTACGGAAGAGGCAGACGAACGCCGCCACGCGACAACCCCCGCTATCAGCAAACCCGTTTCGGGTTAGGATATGCCACCTCCCTTACGACTTCTAAGTCAGACGAGGACATCTTTTCCTCCTCCCAGAACGGCTCGTCGCCCCCCGACTCACCTGATGCTCTCGAACAAACACTATCAGTAAATATGGTGGTGACAGATCCCTCAGGAGCAGATGAACAGGATTCTGAGCCGTTCGAGAATGACTCTTGGGCTCAACAAATAGATACGCAGTGGGAATTCTGCTTCGAGCAAAGAGAACCTCCCACCAAAGACGAAGTTATCCAAATCGATGTTGGGGTGAACTTTCGCCAAAGCCGATATTTATCAGTGATAATCTTCCCCCAGCTGAAAGGGAAGAAATCATACAGCTGATAAAGGAATACGTCAACATCTTTGCATGGGATTATGGGGACATGTCGAGCCTTGACCCGAAGGTGGCTACTCATAAGCTCAATATATTGACCGACTCGAAGCCTATGAAGCAGTACCAACGTCGGTTCCGCCCGGACACGATGGACGCCATTGAAGCTGAAGTCAAGAAGCTGATAGCCTGTGGTTTCATCCGAGAAGAACAATATCCCGACTGGGTCGCCAATGTTGTCCCAGTCATGAAGAAAAATAGGAAGGTACGTATCTGCATCGACTACCGAGATCTGAATGCGGCCTGCCCCAAGGATGAGTTCCCTCTTCCTATCACGGACATCATGATCAAAAACACCTGGGGCTTTGAAAGCATGTCTTTCATGGACGGATTCTCAGGATACAATTAGATCAAGATGCATCCAGACAACGAGAAGCACACTGCCTTCCAGACACCATTGGGGGTATATTGCTATACGGTCATGCCCTTCGGATTGAAGAACGCCGGGGCTACATACCAACGGGCTATGAGTAACATATTCTATGAGCATTTACGCAAAATAGTAGAATGTTACGTGGATGACATAGCCGTCAAGAGCCGCCTCAAGGATGATCACATTCAAGACCTGAGGACGGTATTCGAGTTAATGCGCCAACATCAACTCAAGATGAACCCTACGAAGTCCTTTCTGGGTGTATCTAGTGGCAAATTTCTGGGGTTTGTCATTACCGCTAAAGGCATCCAGGTGGACCCTGACAAAGTCCAGGCAATCGTGAAAATGCGACCGCCCCATAATCTGAGGGAACTCCGGGGATTTCAAGGCTATCTGGCTTATATCCGGAGGTTCATATCTAACCTCTCGGGAAGATATCAGCCATTTTCGCATCTCATGAAGAAAGGTGTATCCTTCGTATGGGACGAAACCTGTCAGCAAGTATTCGGGGATATCAAACGCTACCTCACCAGTCCGCCAGTTCTGGTGCCTCCCATCATGGGAAGACCATTCTTGTTGTACGTCCGAGCAATGGATCATTCTCTAGGAGCTCTTCTCGCACAAAAGAACGATGTAGGGCATGAACAGGCTATCTACTACCTCAGCAGGATGATGGTCGGAGCCGAACACCGGTACAACCCAGTGGAGAAAGAATGCTTGGCTCTGATGTTCGCTATCCAAAAGACGCGGCACTACGTCACCGGCCAGACTATCCACATCATCTCCAGGATTAACCCTCTTCGAGTACTGATGAGCAAGCCGAGTGTTCTTAATTCCCGACTCGCAACTTGGGCGATGCTGTTAACACCATATGACATGGTATACGTACCGCAGAAGTCCATCAAAGGCCAAGCGCTGGCCGACTTTCTAGCTGCTCATCCGATCCCGGAGGCCTCCAAATTATACGAAGACATTCCCGACGAAGTTACAGAATGTAATTCCGCAATAGAAGGTGACGCATGGCAACTGTTCTTCGACGGCACCTCCAGGACTGGTCCCCAGGAAAATGTGGTTTCAGGGGTAGGAATCGTCCTAGTCACTCCTGATAAACTCATCATCTACCGGGCATATTCTCTTAACGAACCATGCTCCAACAATGTGGCGGAATACAACGCCCTGTTAATTGGACTCCAAGTCGCTAAAGAGCTGGGGGTCGAGTCCCTGGAAGCTTTCGGTGATTCTCTGCTTATCGTCAATCAAGTCCGAGGAATATATGAAGTCCGGAATCCAGACCTCATCCCCTATCACCAAGCAACGGTCGAGATAACCATGACATTCAAAGGGTTCTTCCTATAGCATGTACCTCGATCCCAGAATCTGGAAGCTGATGCCCTAGCCAGTCTAGCTGCGGGTTTAGCCACTCCTATAAGAAGGCAGAATTCGATAATCCTTCTTAACAGAGATTTGTTCTGCGTGAAGAATGACTTTTACATAGAACGCAGCTACCCTGTGAACACGGATCCCCCGAAAAGAGACTGGAGAAGTCCCTTCATAGATTTTGTCGCATACGGAATCTTGCCAGAGGACCCCAAATAAGCAGTATCCGTCAAAAGACGATCATTACGCTTCTACTTCGATACATCTTCACAATGCCTATATCGTCGGACTTACGACGGACTGCTATTAAGATGTCTCTCAGGCGATGAAGCACAGCAGATTATCCGGGAAGCTCACGACGGCGTATGCGGAGCGCATCAGCCCGGTCCTAAGCTACAGGATCGTGTCAGGAGAATAGGCTATTACTGGCCCACTATGATCACAGACGCGATCAGCTATGCAAGACAATGCAGAGCCTGTCAAGTTCATGCAGACTTCATATATCAACCGTCTGAATATCTACATCCTACGGTTGCATCCTGGCCCTTCGAAGCATGGGGTATGGATATCATAGGTCCTATTCACCCGTCTTCTTCCAGAGGCCACCGGTTCATACTGGCCATCACGGATTACTTCTCCAAATGGGCAGAGGCGATCCCTCTGGCTGAGGTAAAGGCGTCTGACGTAATCAGCTTCATCAAGCATCACGTCATTTATCGCTTTAGGATTCCCCGAAGGATAATCCATGACAATGGGCCTCAGTTCATCAGCCAAGCGTTTTATCGATTTTGCGATAAAAATTGAATACGTAATATTGCCTCTACGGCATATTATCTAGCTGCTAATGGTTTGGCGGAAGCTTTCAACAAAACCATTATCAAACTCCTGAAGAAGTTCGTCTCTTCGAACAAAAGAGACTGGAATGAGAAGCTGGGCGAATGTCTCTGGGTATACCGCACAACGGTACGGACACCGACAGGTTGTACCCCCTTTTTACTGGTCTACGGGAGCGAAGCAGTTCTTCCCATCGAAGTCCAGATCCCGTTGCTCAGGATAGCCGTGACTAATGAGCTGACCCAAGAAAAGAATGACCTGTTAAGGCTTCAGGAGCTCGAAGGGTTAGACGAGAAACGCCTCCAAGCTCAACAGCGCATCGCGCTCTACCAAGCACGCATTTCCAGAGATTTCAATCATAAAGTAAAGGAAAGAGTGTTCAAGATTGGTGAGCTAGTCTTAGCCGTAAGAAGGCCAATAATTCTCACTCACAAGAGTAAAGGGAAATTTCAGCCCAAGTGGAAAGGCCCTTATGTGATCGAGACAACGTTCTCGAATGGCGCTTACAGGTTAGCCCAGCCTAATGGAGACCTATTAATGGCTCCTATCAACGGTAAATTCCTGAAGAGGTACTATGCTTAACCTCCTCTACCCCAGGGTGGAATATGGCAGGAATCCCAATTCTGACAAAACTACTTCCACAACGAAGCTAGTTAGGTCATATTCTATCATATCCGTATGACCTCTGAATAGGTATGTCCTGCTAGAAGTTTATCGAGAGTTTATCACGTCCATACTACCTCTGATATCACTCTCACTTAAACCTGTCATTTATATTCCGAAATGATGGGTCCACAAAGTCAGAAAAGATTCGCTTTATCTCCAAAAAGAGCAGAATTACATTAGGGAAGCTAAAAGCAAGAAAGGGTACATCATTGCGGGGGAGCAGTTAGATCACGAATCTGCTTCGCCAGTGCAGCTACCCTCTCGCCCCTAGAAACCAAGGCATCAGTGCGGGCCCGTTCCAGCCGTGCCTCAGGATTGTTCGTAAAGGACAGTTCGGCCCTCGCCCAAAGCGAGCTAGCACGAGCAGCTTCTGTACGCTCCAGGTCCCGTCGTGCGGTGCTCAGTCGGCCAGACGCTACGCCTAGACCTGCCTGTGAATGAGAAGCCCACTCCTCTGCCCGGGCGAGTTTCTCCTTTAACTTGCGGACCCTCGCTGCGTTTCCTTTGTGCTCGGATTGGCACTTCGTCTCGAGAGCAAGAGCCTCCTCCACGACGGCCTTTCTTTTATCCGTCTCCAGCTTACGGGCTTTGATAGAGTTATCCAAGCTCTCCAGCTGTTTGGTAAGCCGCGCAGTCATGGAGTCGTATTTGGCCTGGACATCGGCTTCAAAACTGCCCCGAGTCAGCTGCAAGTATTCGTTAATGGGTTGTTCCAACCCATTAACCATTGCCTCCAGGGCGTCAGCTACCCCAGAATCGCCGAACTCTCTGACGGCCCCAATCGAAAACTGGGAAGCCTTCTTCAGGCTCTCAAAATCCAGATTCTTCGCCAACACCATTGTTATCAGCGTGTTCAAATTGGCGTAGAAGGTGCCGGTATATAGCTCGGTCAGTGCAACCAGATCTGGTTGAACGCCAGGAGTGGCCACAATATTGATGAGTTCCCCTCCAAGGACGATTGCAGACGAGGTGGCCACAACTGCCGTCTCGGCAGGTGGTGCGACCGAAGAAGGTGTGGCAACGACGGTCGAAGTCATCGCCATACTCACAAGAGGCGAGGTCACAATGACGGGTTCGTCCCCCTCTTGAGATGACGAAACCACTCCGGGCGAGCTGGCCCCCGAAGCCATTTCCTCCCCGAAGTGGAACACCTCCGTATCATCATCAGGAGCCCGAGCAGAGCCAGAAGGCGTTTCAACGCTATACTCCCCACGGGCGCCATCCCCTGAGAAGAGGACAAAAAAGTTAACATCAATACGATAGTAATCTTTCTAAGAGGAGACATAAAGATGACCTTTACCCGTAGCCAACGGTATATATGCCGCGTCTGCAGCCGATATAGCTATGTCACGCCTTAATGACGCAATACGAACTGTCATACCTGGAGAAGGAGGTGGGCCAACCGACATCGCCAGGAGCTCCACCAAGCCTCCGCCTAGACGTGTTCGAGGTTCGTCAGCTGGAACCTCGTTGGTCATGCTCACGGACGCAGCAGGAGTTTCCTCCGTTGCTGGTCATGCTCCCATTTGCCTCGGCCACGCGGGCAATTTTATTCCACTACCGGAGGCAGTGGCAGCAACGACAGCCTCAAGCAGGAATTCCTCGACATCGCCAGCCAAAACTGAGGGTCCCTCTCCGAGAGACGGGGAACCTCCAATCAAAGGGACATCCCCAACAGGAGAGGCAGCAGGTTCCTCTCTAGGAGCCTCAATGCCGGGAATTCGGAGAGGGCGATCAGTTGTCTTCTTCTTCCTCTTGCGAGGGGAAGTTTGCTTCGAGACAGAAGCCCTTCGCTTCCCTGAGATCGCCAATACCCCCGCAGGCGGAGGCACTTCACACCTCGGCACCGACACCAGAGGCTCATCCGGAATGGCGGACTCCTCGCCCTCGTCAGATGAAACCGAGGGGACTTCGATTCTTCCCCGGACTTGGAGGAAGGCGCCCTGAAGCTTCCAAGAATGTCAAAGTCGCGATGGAGGGTGTTGATCGCCACGTAGAACTGAGCATACGAATGGAGGATGCGCAGCTCCGTAGAGAGGGTGGCGACCGGCACAATAAAGATTGCTCCCGTGCAGCCCATGATGAAGTACCACCACCCCCTGGCTCCATCAATGAGTCCGCCCCGGGACCTGAAGCTGGTGATGGCATTGCCCACGTGCAGCTGATCGTACCCAAACTGCCTTGCGAACCGACTGGGCAAGTAAGGCTCGAAGAAGCAATGATCCTCACTTCTGTACAGCAAATGGGAGGGTCTGATGCAGACCAACCAATTAAAGGCTTCCGGGGAAAGATTGGTCTTTTCTCCGCCTAAATCCTCGAGCCTAATCCCCGACTGATTACGATATACAGAAGGGACGATGCAGAGGAGCTTCCAATAATGACCAAGGCTCAGCGCCAGCCGACAGTCCACGACTGTGGTCACGTTCCAGAGGGAGCCCTTGTGGTTCAGCAAGAAACTACCCCCCGTGCTGCTACCAGGACCGGAAGACATCACCCGGGGGTTGTGAAGAATTAACCATCCCATCAAGTACAGGTATGGTAATTCCACCCGGGGAAAACTCTCACGTCGAGCTTCATCGACGAGCAACCCGTCAGTCATGGCTTGCAGTCCAGCCTGTATACGGTACACCATGGCAGGAAGCAAGCCTAACCTTGCTCCGAACACCAGATGGACGGCGGGCCACAGGATGTTCCGATGAATGCGGTTCGCGGACGCGGTGCCAGGCACCACCACTCGACGCAGCCATAAAGAGAGAAAGTCGGCCAGCTTGGCCTCCTCAGACAAAGGCCTGCGGTAGCGCCTCAAGTAACTATAGGCTTTAGTGCCTTCAGGGTACTTTCCTACCCCGTCATTAAGAAACTGGCCTGGAGCGTTGGCCTCCTCCATAAGGTCCTCAACGACCTCGGCACTGAGCACGGCCAAACAGTTCACGGGCTCGTGCTTGTCCCCCGAAACCTTCACCGACTTGACGGCCCTGGCCCGGTGGAAGAAGAGGTAGGACATCCACTTAGTGGTGTGAGCCAAGTCAAAAGGCTCATTATAAAAGGCAGTACACACGAGGTAGTGACACATCAGCTCCTGATACACCTCCACCACCCGAGGATCCGAGTCCTCCAACTCCTGGTTGGTAGGAACATCCTCTTCATACGGGGTATCCCCCATCGGCAGTCTCGAGATCGCTGCCATTTCGTGGATGGCCAACCCCAACTCCCCCAGTGAAGTGGCGAAGGTCCCGGTGAGCGAAATGAATCGCTCCATCAGCGCCAGAAAGAGGTTAGGGTTGGGAGGCAACCCAACACTCGTCACGCTCACGGCGGCATACAGCCCGATGATTTCCAGCTCTCGCCGAAAATGCCTCAAAGCCTAGTCAACTAGGCAGGACCATCGGAGATTTGTTGAGGTGATCCACCCATTGCACCGAGGATTCTCCTTGGGGTATACCCCCCCCCCCGCACCATGAAGTCATTACAGAAAGTCGGCAATTGCACCGGCTGGATCACCGAACTGTCTTCACTTGGGACACTGCCCGGGCACAGTCCCCTGAACAACGTCACGACGCCAGTGGGGCGGCTGACGAACGACCCCCGGTCGGCTCCTTTCAGATGAAAGATCTTTCCCGGCTTCTCGTGAAGATCAGGAGTCAGCGTCCACGACATCCTCCTGCGATGTGTGGCATGGAAGAAAGCCGAGATTGGATAATCTCTCGGCATCGTAGGCAGATACAAGACCACGCTCTCGGCAGGGAAAACCCAGGGTTCTCTCTTGGGCTTCGTCTGGGACTGCTTGTCTATCATGTCCCCAAAGAGGAAGGCCGGCTTGATGTACTACTCCCCATCTACGTACGTTAGGGGCTCTCCGTTGATCATGCTCAGCAGCATTCGCTCGCCCTGAGCCGATATCAAGATACCCCTCCCTTCGGGATACTGGGGTCCGGAGATAGGAAATGTCACGTGCGACAGATCCTCCAAGTAGTTCGAGTGCAGCATCCCAGCAGCGGATCCCATCACCTCGGCCAGTGGAGACTCATGCAAGTAGACTACAAAAATGCAAGGAAAACAAATCATTTACGAACCTTGCAACATAAAGACCAAGAAGCGACAGTCGGTGCTTTACGCCAAGGCTGTACAAAATTTGGTCATCCTACGCCAGGAGTCATATCCCGAAAGCATAATTAGCGATATACGGTCCGTGCTTTACGCCAGACTACTAAAATTCTAGTTATTACGCTGGAGGTCCCATCCAAAGCGTAAAACTAAAATTTTACAGTATACACCAAGTCTTCGGCAGCCAGAGCTTTTACGCTCATAACTACGAAGACATAGAGTTTTTACGCTGACACATTAGAAATATGGGCATAAAAGATGAAAATGTCTCCGTGCGTCATCTTCCTCAAAGAGGCTATCAGCACAGAAGACGACCTAGCACGTTCACGTTCAACGTGTGCGAAGGATTTTTCGTCGTTCTTTGTCATTTCCGATGGCTATACCTCTAAAACCGGGTGCGCTACTCGTTGGCAAGATCCTTCGCTCAGAAGGAAGTTCGCATCGCCCGGCCGAAGACTCTCTCGCCGGGGCAGAAGCACGAGAAGAAGAGCCCATGCTCTTTCCCTTGGTGGAGAGGGTTTGCTTCGGCGCCATTACTGGAAACCTGGAGTGCTCGAAGAAAGTACGAGGGAAAAAAAACTTAAACAATCAAAGCTCTCTCTCGCAGAAGACGGATAAAAAGTTTCTCTCTCCAGAAGCTCGGGATATATATAGAGTTCGGGTCGACTCCTCGAATCCTCAGGTGGCTCCTCGAAACCCCAACCGAATCTCACAAATTAAATATTTGGTTATGATTGGATACTACGTCAGCCCGCTACTCTCGAAAGACGGACAGTCAGCAAATTCGAAGAGTTTTTCGTGCAAAAGCAGGTCAGCGGTTCCTATGCTAAGGAGCTTTCTACGCTCGACAGCAACAGATCTACGGTTTTACACTCGCAAGCTACAAGTCTATGGTTTTATGCCCCGATGCCTTTGTGCTCGGTAGCTTTTATGCTCGAGAGGCTACAAACCTACGACTTTTTATGCTCAGCAGGTACCAAATCGATGATCTCACGCTCGGTAGCGCTTAGTTTACGCTCGGAGGCAACAGATCCGCAACCTCTACGCTCGGAAGATTTCTTTCATTCACAGGCTACAAATCTACAGTTCTACGCTAAGGAGCTTTCTACGCCCGACAGCAACAGATCTATGGTTATATGCTCGCAAGCTATCAGTCTATGGTTTTATGCCCGGATGCCTTTGTGCTCGGTAGCTTTTACGCTCGAGAGGCTACAAACCTATGACTTCACGCTCAGCAGCTCCAAATCGATGATCTCACGCTCGGTGGCTTTCTACGCTCAACGAACCTACGAACTCAAGATTTTCAGCTCATCTACGCTACGGATATCTGACTTTTCGCATATCCGAACTCAAGGCGGTCGATTATAAGAGTTCATACAGAAGATACTCCTTCTTGACCTTAACATATCCCAAGTACCCGAAGCATACAAGAGTTTAAATATTGAGAAATTACTCTTCTCGGGTCAAATGGAGGTTCATCCAAACTCCAGTCTGAATATATCGTCTATCAAAAGATGGTAACTCAGTTAGACAGCCATTTTTTGACCCTGTTCCAAGGGATTTTTTGAGAAGTCATTCTTGAAGACGAAGTCTGAACAAAAATTCTGTTCATCAGAAGTTCAGAGCTCTACGCGGTTCCTCAGTCCTAGCAACAGGACAGTCCTAAAAATGTTCAAAATGCTCTACAGCGTTCTATGGACTATTCGCTATGCGTAAAGGACAGGACCTAGCACTCTTTCTACAGAGTCGGCGTACAGAATCAGACGTGTCGAAGCTACACATATTCAGACTTCACAGCAACGTATGGCAAGATGATCATATGAAGAAGCAAGACGATTTTATTAAAAGATTAAAGTCATGATTACATATGAGGGAAATCCCATCTACAAGGGTTTTCTTTTCATCTTTATGATTACATATGAGGGAAACTCCATCTACAAAGGATTTCCCCATCATCTTCCGAAGATCACACCGAAAAGCCGCTCTGACAGGGTCTCGCGCTGGTGATGGTCTTCCTCTTCTTCCAAGAAGATGATCAGTGGCATGAGGATACAAAACTGGGCAGATGACCCATCCTCCAAAAAGAAAGCAGGATAACTCTGCTTTCCTACAGACCACCGCCGCTCTAGCCGGTCTGTCTGCCTCTCGTCACCAGAAGTAACTGGAGAGGGCGCCACTTGCAAACAGCATGGTGAAATACGATTCTTCGTCTTTTCTGAAGAACCACCACATAAAGTTGCTGATTATCCCTAGCAAGGGAGGCTAAGATATCCTTCTATAATCCATCGTTGCAGTGGACACTTGCTCGAAGATGTCATCTTTTTTGGCTCCTTACACGCTGGAAGAACATGATCTCCTTCTTCCTCAAATCGACCCGGCGAACTCCGGCGATCATCTCTGCGTGGTGATAAAAATGTGGGGAGAACAGGCTAACTCCCCCAGCCTTTTTATAGGCGAAAAGGGGTCACACCGGTCCCCAATAAATCCACCATAAAGTCGGCATCGACCGTTTCAACGCTCAATTCAAAAACGTTTCGAGTCACGAGGTGCGGTTCATGCTTCATTCAAAGCATTCCAACTTCCGAAGAATTTGAAAGCTTTGAAGGGGGTCTTGTAGAAGCATGAAAAATACGCCGGATGACTACGCGGCATATCGGTGCAGAGCAGCATAGGCAGAGGCCTTAAGAGCCATCAAGCGTGCAACAGAGCCTTTTCCGCTAGAACAGAGCGTGAAACATAAAAGCTCAAAGGACCATCCGCGTAAGGTAGTACGTCCAAGCCGCTTCAGCGTAAATAGGGTGCTTCATCGCCTCCAGGGCATAAAACTCCTCCCCTTTCATACGCAGCATTGAGGTGTATAAAAGATGCTTCGTATTCCCCAAAGTAAACCTGTCAGATCCTGTAATAAACCTGTCAGAGCCTGCAATGAACCTGACGTCTGGACTTCTGGCAAAGGGATACGGCTCGACTACCCAAGCGACGGCTATAATGATGGCACTGCACTGCCACCCAGGCTGTCATATACCGCCATCCCCTTCGCGTAAACTGCTTTTTCAAAGCACGAGGGGATACGCTGTCTTGTTTTACACAGGCAAAATGTGAGCTGTTTACGTTCTGCAGTAGACAAACCGCCTGCTACGCCAAAAGCTGCACTCCGTACGGGGTTCGAGGCACATCTCTTCGCCTAATGCACAGTGCGGTGACAGTTTCTCGAGGCACGTCTCTGCGACTAATGCGTAGAAAGGGTTGCAGACCGTCAAAGAATACGCCTCCATATTTAATGCACAGGATGGTGGCAAATCTCGGCATTTAATACAAGAGATTTGATTATATCTTCAAAAGCCGTAATTTCGGCTAAGACGTCCACGTCAGCACTGTGGCACGATACGCAGCGGCTTCTACGCCCATCCAGCGATTGTGCCCCTTCGGCTTCTACGCCTGCTCGACCCCTGTGCCCCTTCGGCTTTTATGCCTGCTCGGCCCCTGTGCCCCTTCGGCTTCTATGCCTGTTCGGCCTCTACGACCACTCGGCCCCTATGCCCCTTCGGCTTCTATGCATGTTCGGCCTCTACGACCACTCGGCCCCTGTGCCCCTTCGGCTTCTATGCCTGTTCGGCCTCTACGACCACTCGGCTTCTACGCCTGTTCGGCTTCTACGCCTGTTCGGCTTCTATGCCGGTTTGATAACTATTTGGCTTCTATGCCATGGTGACAGACATTTGGCTTCTATGCCAACCTCTTCTACATAATGGATACCTACCTACGTGGCTTTTACGCCGTGATCTACGTAGCAATTGTACGCGTTGTGCCCTTAGTTGGACCCGCGTCACACGCTCATTCAAAAGATCATCTATACGCAGGCATTGGTTACTTTAACTGTTGTATAAAAGGGTGCTGTACTTTCCACTCCTCGGTTGTTACACCGACGGAGTGGTCACTGTCACTAAAACTCTATAAATAGATACCTCTATCAATGAGGAACAAGGTCAAAAAATTGGTCAAGAAAACCAATATCAGATCCGAGGTCGAAAAACTCCAAACTTGAAGATCGAACCAGGTCGACAAAAATTGGAAGATCGAACCCGAGAGAGAGAGAGAGAGAGAGAGAGAGAGAGAGAGAGAGCACCCGGAGCTCAGGCAGAGAGTAGGGATCGACGACTTTGGCATCGTGCATCCACCCTCTCCTGTAACCTTCGAAGCTGCTTCCTGTCTTCTACGGCACTTCTTCAACATCGTGTGGTCCAAGGGCTAAAGTGATCAACTGCAGATCAGACACCTATAGCAATATTTACCCAGATTAAATAAATTGTACTCCCATATCCTCGTATAGGATCAAATTGTACAAGTTTGTTTGTAAACCAAAGAAGGCGGGTTCCGTGTAAACCCCATATTGAATACATCTTTATTCTTTCGTTTAATACCACAAACAACGATATTTTGTGTGGTTCATAGTATTGTAGATTAGTTAGTGTAGCTTAGTTTTATAGTGTATTGACTTAGTATCCTAGTGTTGATACTAGCAACCAAGAAATAGTCGATTTGACTTAGAAATGGCTTTATGACCTAGATGTTGACTAGTTTAACTTAAATTCATTCCAACACCTTGTATTAGTATGATATTCCATATATAGGTTTATGTGACACCAGTGGGAACACAGTTTGACATTCATTGCTTGGACGACAGACGTGTACATTCTCTAATAGTTTTTATTATTTGATAATTACTATAATGCAAGTATTTAGAAATATTTTACATGACTCTTGACACATTGGTACACGGACTAGTATACACATGGATCAGTCATGGGATGTTATATATATTGTTCATTGTTCCTCGTGTTCTCAATATTTAACTTAGACAATTTTTCGTGTTCAATGTTCTATGTTTAACTTAGACAATATTTCGTGTTCAATGTACAATGTTCAGTATTCAATGTTCAATGTTTAACTTAGACAATGTTTAGTGTTCAATGTTCAATATTTCATGTTCAAGGTTTATTGTTTACATGGCCTTGAGTATCTTGTATTACAACGTGTCATGGTTGGATCCATTGTACTAGTTGGGGGAAAGGGAAAGTGTTAGCTAGATATGTGATCAAATCCTAGACAATGTTCAATGTTTAACTTAGACAATATTTATCCAACGTTAAAGTAGACAATGTTCACCCAAGCCGATCATATATCTATCTAGTATTTCAATCACTTAGCATAGTTATAGTTCTTCACCACATTCTATTTCATTGTTTTATTATATTGTCTTGTTCTAGTTCATCATGATCAGTGGATACCATATTGTTCATTGTTTATTATCTTGTATTATATTATCTATTTTTGTTTATAGTCATTATCAATTAGTTGGAACTGCTATTGGGTTGTACTTTGCTCTATTCCTGACTGAAAAATATTTTTCAGATGAATGGTTAGAGAGGATGTGTCCCACTCACTACGGACCGATAGATGGAGTATCACCTGAGGATGTAGTGCCGGTTTCTGAGGCCATTTAGATTACCATATCTTGTTGTAGTTGTTCTATTTAGATTATGGATTTTATTATTATTTTGAGATCTTGAGTTTGTTTATATTTGAGTTAGACTTATGATGTGTTGAGATTGTATTTCTATTCTTTCTATTTCATATCGTGCTTACATCTTCCTTTAGTTTTATATGTGATTGAGTATCATTGCAAGATGAGATGGCATGGTAGTATTTTATATACTTTGTGTGAGATATTAGATAGTATAGAAGACCAAGACAGCGTTCTACCGTCGATACTGCGGCGTAGGCTGGACGTACCCACGTACTCGTACCCCTTTCACTGGGTGCGGGTCATGACACATCTACTTTTGTATATTTTATTTCTAATGAATAAAAGTTTAAATACAATTTTTCTTTTGTCATTATATATTATCATGTATACACTTTACTCTCTTGATTTTTTTTGTCATCTCACCGATTTCTTGGGAGCATGCCATTTTGATCAAATAACAATGGGGGAGAAAAACATATATGATACTAGCATACAAGACGATACTTGACAGACGTTGTCTTCAGCATATTACTGCTCCACATTTACGGAGGAGCCTTGCATATCAAAGACTTCCAGTATCATTCATAGTTTGTCAATTATCAAAATTAGGGAGATTGTTGGCCCATCCGGTCTCAGTCAACTTAATTTTGATAGTTAACTAAACCATGCATTGATATATCGCGATCTGAAGTCTCAACACTGCTTTTACATATCGTCTGTATTTCGTCTATTTAAATATAATCTTTTATTTATTTGAGTCTAGGACTGATGTAAGCTGAGTCATACTAGAAACCTATACCCAGATACCAAGTCCACTCAAATGAACCAAAGAACCTATCTACCAAATTAGGCCATATTCATTTACAAAGTCTACCATACTAAGAGACCAAACTCGTGCCGAACTCGGTTACCCTTTTGGTATAAAATCAACCAGTTCAATAGCTCCTGATTTCTTGGCCCAACGGTTAGAAATTTGAATTAAATCCTGACCGAATTCTGACTGAACTATGTTTGCCTACACCCTATAAATAGGATTGGAATTCTTTATTCTTACTCACTCAACCATTCTTAAGTCTTCTATCCTATTGTGAGCAAACCCCTAAAGCCTTAATTTTTTTATCTCAAAGAGCAACTCCCTAGCCTTCCTAGTGCCAAGTACGATCTCGGTCTAGAATTCTTCTGAGTTGCAAAGAACTTTGTTCGATCAGTTACTCTCTCTCTAAGTTATAAAGTTGCGAGACTTCGGATCAAACCTCGTAGAGTAAAGAAGTGGCAAGCCTTCAGATCAAAGCTTGTGATTCACTATTGGTGATTATAGTGGAGAAAACTCTGAGCTTGAGTTCTCAGGACTGGACTAGTCCTCTCAGAGGGAAACCAGTATACATCTTGGTGTTTGCGTTTGCTTTTTCTCTCTACTTTATTGCTTTACTTTACTGTCTTTATATACACTATTCGTTAGCTACTGCCTTCACTTTGATAATCTTAAATTGGGTAGATTATTTTGCTACACTCTATTCACCCCCCTAGAGTTACCTCACGGTCCTTCTGGTACTAGGTATCCTCACACTAGGTTTCCATAAACAATATATCATCAACCTTGCTATTCACTAAGTGTCATACTATGTCATCTAACCTAGGGTTCGTTTTGTCTATTAAAACATGAACACATGAGCATTAACAATAGGTCAAGTTAGGGTCATCACAAACAATCACATACTCTATTCCTCAAGTATATTCATCCATCCAACTATATACAACTCTCTTTATACTAGAAAATATCAAGTATACAATGACAAGTCAAATCTGAATTTATAATAAGATCGTGGCATATACCTCATTCCTAACTTGCATTTGTCATGAAACATATGTGCAAACACTACTACAACTAGTGCAAAACACTATCATGGCATCTTCTATAATCTAACATAGTTTTTATAAACAATAAAACTAGCTAGCACAAAACCTAGGCAAAGTGCACTACTAGTTGTACAATATTTAATCATGTCTCAACCATGCATTTATTTATATATAACACCCTAAACAAAACTTATATATTATAAAATTTAGTGAAAGTTGGAGTAAAAATTATATTTTTCAAGTGGTTGCTTGGGTTTTAGATCATGGCAAAGTGAATAGGACAATAAGTGCATAAATAACATTCAAGTCTAGACATGAGAAGTAGTAAGTGTTCCTGGTATAATATCATAAAAACTATTAATAGAAAGTTGGTGAAATTTAAGAGGTATGTGAAGTAAATGTAGAGAGGGTTGAGTAGGTGGAGTTTGAGCTCTTACCAAAGTAAAATGGAAAGAGAAAAGAGGACAGTGCACTGCTTCCACAAATCTGTCTAGATTTGGACACTTCAGCTCGTAGCTGCTGTCCGGGGCTTCAAAATATTTCTCCAAGTGTTGTGGGGATTATAGAGATTAGGAGAGAGGTAGAGGATAAGGATAGGGTAATTATTGAAGTGGTTTTGGTGCTATAAGTGGTGGAAACAATGTGTTGAAGTGGTGCTATTGCTGGTGGGTTTAGCAAGGTATCTTCAGTTTGAAGGGGGTGTTTGAGAGAGTTGTGGGATGATTTAGGTGCTGAGTTATAAAGGAAACTTGTTAAGGAGAGGTAGGGGAAGGAGATTTTTTTTCTTTGTTGGTGGTTTGGAGGCTATGGAGGTGGTGGAGTATCCTGAGAAGAGGATACACTAAATTCGGATTCAGCCTGGACACCTCTGATGGAGGGCTATTTTCAGGAACTTAGATTAAGTTTTGATGGAAGGTTTGTGAAGAGAAAGTTATAAGGATAGGGATAGTAATAAGCATACAAAATTTTATAGAAAGATACTTAATTTGGAGGGAGATATGGCCGGATTGGTGGGGGTATTTGGTGTTCTACTTGACCACTTAATTAGGTTTTTAAGGTTAGGTTTGTGGGTTGGCTCTAGGTTGATTCAAATTAAGCTCAAAGTGTTCAATTTATCACATCTATTAAATTAGCCTATAAAATATATAAAAAAATATGTGCCCCAAAGGATTAGGTTAGGATAGTCTCAATGTAGGTTAGTATCAGACATTTGGTTGTAGGAATATGGTCAGTATTCTACATCAGAAATCCAAGCTACGGTCACTAGGTGGAAAGTTGAGATTTTATGACGTATAAGTGCCGAGAGTGTTGTGTAGATAAAAATAGAATACAAAAGTGTGAGTTTTAGAGTGACACTAGGGTCAGGTTGAAGATTGGTCTATCTGGATTAAGAGTGTGAAAGTTATTAGTTAGCAAGGGCTAGTATCGTGTTCCAAATATTGAAACTATAGTAAGGTGCATCAAAGATATCATAATTGAAGTATGTATAATAACTCCATTTTTCTAACCCTAATTATTTTAAAATAAATTATAACATCACAATAAACCATATATACCTAAATTTGGGTGAGAGAATTTACAACTACCCTGACCTGCATAGGCCACCACTAAAAATGTGTCACGATCCGCACCCAAAAATTAGGCATGAGTCATGAGTATGTCCAGGCTACGTCGCAGCATCGATTATAAAACGCTGTAAAGGTCCACAATACTATCTAACAACCTCACGCAATGATATATATATATATATATATATATATATATATATATATATATATATATATATATATACAATATGTAAATAGTAACACACTCTATAAGGAGGACAAGATGAATATATAGCATCAATACTCAATCACCAAACTAGAGACAAATAATGGAACGATATCATAAACAGAAGAGAAATCACAAGTCATAGTAATAACAAGTCTAGAGTCTAACAATAAACATAAATTATCTCAATGTAAACAATATACCACAGTCTAATGCTGGAGACATATCCAGTACAATAAATACTATCTAAGGGTCTGCTATAGCTAGGTGTCTCATCGACAACTGGTACCCGGATCGTCCGGGGATAAGGGTGCTACCTCAGCTATCTCTCCGTCCTGTGGGCCGTAGTAGGTAGGATATCAGTCCTCGAAATAGCCATCTGGAAAAATATATCCATGCAGGATTGGAGTGAAGTACAAAACTCTAAAAGCAATTTCATATACATGGTAGAGAATATATAACAGCAATAGAAAAGAATACAAGATGCACAGGTACTATAAAATGGAAACATAACTAGAATGAGTAGATAAACACGAAGGATAACTAGAAAAGTAAATATAAGCAATATGGTGTGAATGGTAAATAAGAGAACTGGTGATACTATCTAAGAGATTTAGAATACAAGTTTATTATGTGATCGATTTGGGTTGCACAAGTTTATACTACGGTAACTCAATTATACGTGTATCGTATAATTGGCATGTACACAAATACGTTAAATGTTTGATCACATAACCAACTCCTACTCTCCCGCCCCGACTAATATACATGGATCCAATCATGACACGTTACGCACACGAATATAATATGAGCACACGGAGCACACTAATAGGTACGAGCACAAAGAATACCTGATGCATACGATAAAGTATATATATAAGGAGTATCTGATTCACGCGTTAAATAAATAACATCTCCTCACTCTATCCATATAATACCAGCGCGTGTAACATGGTATCAAAATAATATAAAACAGATCTAGAACATGCGATATATACACTATCAAATACTAAAAACTAACAGAGAAATGTACTCGCCTGAGGTCCTGGACAAATGACACAAAACGGTCTTAACTGGTGTCGCACAATCCTAGATAAAAAATATCATGTCAAAAGGTGTAATGAATGAGAATTGAGTTAAAGAATGCACTAATGTGATTTCTAGGTCAATTTCTAAGTCAAACTATCTAAACTAAGTCATTCACAAGTTTCTAGGTCCACACTAAGTTAATTAGACTCATATGAGCTATTAACTAGCTATTACAAGTCAATACTAACTATATTAGTTAATAATACTAATATCTATATAATAAGATACTATATATATATATATATATATATATATATATATATCAACTTACCTATATATATTTCTAAGGACTTATACTAACATCCTAACTAACCATATACTATTTGATAACTCACTTAACTTATATTACTGATACAAGCTAACAATACTAATTGTACACTAAGGTAACTAACACTATATAACTTAGTTATATACTAACTAAACTTAACTCCAACTAATACTAACATTTACCTGCACTAGTACACTAACGCAACATTACTCGGAGGCACCCACTATGCAGTGGGCTGCACACACACATACACACCCAGGCAAAACTGTGCACCAACCCACAGATCTAGAACATGCGATATATACACTATCAAGTACTAAAAACTAATAGAGAAATGTACTCGCCTGAGGTCCTGAACAAATAACACGAAACGGTATCTCAACTGATGTCGCACAATCTAGATAGAAAATATTATTTCAAAAGGTGTAATTAATGAGAATTGAGTTAAAGAATACACTAATGTGATTTCTACGTCAATTTCTAAGTCAGACTATCTAAACTAAGTCATTCACAAGTTTCTATGTCCACACTAAGTTAATTAGACTCATATGAGCTATTAACTAGCTATTACAAGTCAATACTAACTATATTAGTTAATAATACTAATATCTATATAATAAGATACTCTACATATGTATATATATATCAACTTACCTATATATATTACTAATGACTTATACTAACATCATAACTAACCATATACTATTTGATAACTCACTTAACTTATATTACAGATACAAGCTAACAATACTAACTGTACACTAAGGTAACTAACACTATACTAACTTAGTTATATACTAACTAAACTTAACTCTAACTGATACTAACATTTACCTGCACTAGTACACTAACCCAACATTACTCATAGGCACCCAGTGTGCAGTGGGCTGCACACATACACACCCAAGCAAAACTGTGCACCAACCCACTGCAATTTGCCACTGCAGTCATAGGCAACCGGCATGCACTTGGTGTAGGCACCAAGTGGCAAACTGCTGCTACTTCACCAGACAGTGCACTGCACTGCAGATGCACTACCCTACTCCAACTGAACATTAAGTTCTCCCTACCTTCACTTCTAATACCAAGTTACCTGCACTGGACTACCTGTGATGAACCCATGCACACAAACCCTATTATTGGACACCCATCAACTTACTGAACTCAGACCTTACTATCCTATAGTTGCTACTAACTTGCTGCACATAATCCCCTATATTATTTATACCTCACTGATACTAACATATAGCTCATGGATACACTCTCACATGCATTACCCCAATTACTAAGATACTTACATATCCTATTATCCATATAGGTATCATATACTAGTTATAATACTATTACCTACTTCTAATATCTTGGTACACCTGGAATACCATACTCTCTATGATCACATAACCCAAATTAACTCTCATACACATGATCAGAACCCAATGTCCTATACATTTACCTATACCCAATGTACATTGATACCTTGATGATACTGCTACATATCCCAATCTCCCCACTGCTACACAGGCACATGCAATACTTATACACACACAAATTTTCTCCATTGAAACTTACACACTCACAACTTAACACCTACTGATAAACACCTAGGTAACCCCTCATTGACCTTACATGCTTGCAACACTCAATATTAAAACTCATTCCCTATCACTCACCTGATACTTCATCATTGAACTCCCAAAGCCCCTCCTATGTTCTACCTGCACCTGAACTCAACTCCCCTTGATGCCAGAACCCGTGCATCCTTCTCAAGCTGTCGATCGAGCACAAAAGTGCACATGTGTACTGCACTAGACTGTTGTTACTGCCCACTGTTTGTATCATGCCCGACACCCTAACAAGCACTGGTATCCCATGGAAACAGCACACCACTCATCCTTGACACTATGATACAACTCCTTTAACTCAACAAAACCTAAGCCAATCTACACCTTCATATTTGCTTCCATCTCCACATCAGGTCTGACACAGTGCACACACTGTGTGTGCACCAATATATACACAGTTCATTGTCACAACACAGTGCACACAACACACTCAATAGCACATACACATTAAATATGTAAACACACATATATTTACTAATATAAATATACATATAGAATTAATTACATATGTTATATAGGTACACTCACTCTAAGGCAAAGTATCAAACACTTAGTAGGCAATATATCAAGTATCTTGATATCTATGATACACACTCCAAATACCTATTTTATTGTGATACCACTACTCAAAATATATCATACACATCCTAATATATCAAATACAACACAAAATAACAAGGAATGACCCATTAGGCATTTCATCAAATACTTGGTGTGCCACCTCGGAGTTTGATCTAAATGAACACAAAACTCTATGTAGCTTCCACCATAGGCCTCCTATGGACCTAGTTCTTCTTCCTATGGGTATTTTTGAACCAAGGGAGGGTTCCTATGGGTTTAATACACCATTCAAATATAAAATAACAAGGGGAAATGGGGTTTTTACCTATTGGGAGATGGATTTCTAATGTGGTTCCTTCCAATGAGTACAAGTGAGGAATAAACACAAATCTCTAACCAAACTCATCTTTCTCAAGTTTCTTACAACCTTCAAGCTTCTAGCTCTCCTTGGAGATAAAAATGAGAGAGATTGGGATTGATTTGGAGGAATTTGGTGGAGGAAAGAATGCTTGGGGGAAGAACTCACTTAGGGTTTCTTCATAAATAACTAATGAAGAAGAGGGAGGCTCCCTCCTCCTAAATAGGGCTGGCCACTCTAGGTTTGGGTTAGTTGGTTTAAAAAGTCCAAAATGCCCTCCATGGTTTGTCATGAAGAATTTAGCTAATGAGGTATTTAACTAATGAAGGTTCAATATTAAATGAATGAGATATTCTATTCATTCCCTCTAATTTAACTAGTTAACCAAGACTAATTTATTGAGTTACTCTATTGGTCATGACAAGTCTACTTGGGTTCAAGTCTAGTTAGGTTCATTAGCAACTAGTCTAACTAAGGGCTAATCATGCACCATCCTCTATATTAATTAATTATATATAAACAACCATACCAATTATTATTAAAATCAATAAATATAATACCAATGACATAAATATTGCTATCCTGAAAAGTGATGGTTACAAGAGCAAAGCACCCCCAGACTATATATAAAGTTTAAAACCTAACATTTCAGCAAAAACTTAAATCCAAGAGAGAGAAATTGATGGAGGATTTTCGTAGGAGTTCTTTGAATTTGCGGAGGATTTTTTAGCAGCTCTGACGTTCGATTCGACTGCAATATTTTTTTTTAGCTTCGTATCGAGGTAAGATTTTATAATGTGTATTTGAATAGCAAATTTTGAAGGCTAAATTTTTAGAATTTTTAGAGTGTCAATCGTCCGCAAAATGAGCACATCCAAGTGTTTTCTAGATTACGGGATATCCCGAACTTGAAAATATGATCTATTTTATTTTTTAAAGAAAATTGACATAATTAACTACAACATTGTCAAATTTAGATTATTTTTTCTATAACTATTTGACAAGCTAAATAATTCGTATAATCTGTATATGACTTAATTTCACCAAAAATGTAAAAATTAAAATGATAACTTCTAATCAAATTAAGTTTTATGCAAACCGCCGATTGCAACATTTTTATATCACTAAAATATATAGGATTTTGCCCTCCTGCCCTCCCCCCACCCCCCTCCCCCTCACCAATCCAACATTTGTAATAGTTGACCCTTCAGTCAATGATACGCCTCGATTTGCATACCATGAATTCCATAAATTGTAAAGTTGATCATATTAGGCAAAAATATAGGTATGACCTACAACTCATAAAGTAAAAAATCCATAATATAGTAGTAATTTATTTTAGAGAATCCATTTAGTTCGGGTTGTTGGTTGTATATGAAATTTTAGATATGACTATGTAAATTTGTACGATGGAATTTCGTGGGATGGTGACATAATTTGTATTAGCTAGTATATTAGATTTTGTACTGCCTTTGAGTTTGTGACCATTTTTGGAAACATGCAAGTAAAATCTTATGCTACCTTATACAATTTTACTATATTGATCATGACTATGCCTGTTAATATAGATGTGTATTTTATTTTTGTATAGAATTGTACACTACATAAGAGATAGAGCTATTCATACTTGTTATCCTATTATCATATGCTATCATGATGTTGTTCTTATGAGAGATCGGGATATAGGAAAAGTATAGTCAGTAGCATGTAGATACTCTATATCTCGTGATGTTCTCTTATCTTTGGTGACAATGTCCTATCTTATGTTACTCGGTACTACGCTCTGATCCGTATGTTGAAAGTCGTGCTTACAAAGACATTGAGCGCATAATTACTGTTATATCTAATATTGATTATCTTGTTATCCACTAGTTGATGATATGTTACTTTTACATCATAGTTCCTATTAGTACCATCATGCTCACATTCTAGTTATTGTTTTCTATATATTGTACTCGTCTTTGTTAGCATAGATCTTGTACTTGCTCTATTGTTCACCAGATATGTTGTAACATTTTTAGCCGAGAATATTTGTTCATAGATCTGCGGGGAGTATATTAGCGATAATATTGTCATCGAAGTACTGAAATCGCCCCATGATGGGGAGTAGTATATTCTTTTTCGTATCATTTTCATATTATTCCTAGTTATTATACTTTACTTGACTTTAGTTTCTTATAGTTGCTTTATTATTTGACCGGATTTGTTTCCGAGACCATCTGAATTGTTAGATTATTGATGTATTTATTTAATTAATTAATTAGGATAATTAGGTGTATATTTATCGTGTTATTGTGATGTAGATTATGTGGATGATTATCTTGCGGTTTAGCATGAATTTTGGTAGATATTATTATCAATGTTGTAATTGAGGTATAGTCATTGTACTATTGCCGATAACGCGACATAAGCTGGACGTATCCATGATCTCGTAAATGTGTAGGCATGACTCTATTATTCACAACTAGTACGATGACATGGTTATTTTCTTCAACTTAGTAGGAATTAATTGTGAGCTTGCAAGTAAGATTGATTATAGGAAGTAGGAATTTGAATAAATCTAGGAGAATCTATATCATCCACAGTTAGGATTCACACATATTCAGTCTAAGTTCATCTCTTATCATAGGATTTCTAAATATGCATCATGATTAATTATGTCCATGGTTTTCTTCGTTTGTTTACAACTTTCGTTCTAATCATGTTCATCCGATCCCTTCTAGGTAGTTATGGTTGAGATAAGACGTAGTGCGAGTTCCAAGGGAAAGGGGGTAGCAAACCCTTACACCACCCTAAAACCTGAGACTCCAATGCCAAAGGATACAGAGTTTGTAGATCCCTTATCTCAGCTCAAGTGTAGGAACCCTAACACCAAGTCAGGAGTAACTATGGATGGAAAAGAATTTATTACTATATTATGAGGCATGATGGAGACCCAACAGAAACATGCAGATATACTTGAGGGAATTATATCATCACGACTAGGTCGTGTAGGTACTATTGAGGGATTTGGCAAGATGAACGCACCTCCCTTTTCTAGCGCATGAAAGTCCATAGATGTTACCTACTGGCTAGTAGAGAAATACCTTACTAGAGGCATCAGAGCTGCCACCAGAGAAGTGGACGAAGAAAGTCAAAGTTACAACTCAAAGATAATGCACATCACTAGTGGACAGTGCATGAGAGGCGATTGGATACATATGTAGGATGGGATGAGTTCATTGACCCCATCAAAACTATGTAACTTCCTTATGCATGTAAGGAGGAAATTAAGGGAGCAGTTTATATGATTAGAGATAGGAGACATGATGGTAGATGAGTACAACATAGAGTTTAGTCGACTGAGTAACTCACCCCAAAGATTATTCCTATAGAGACAAACAAGGCTGAGAAGTTCAATTCAGAATTTAACTTCAAGTTGTAGAGATTAATGACATCAGCGGACTTGACATCATAGACAACCACCCTGAATATGACACTACATCAGACAGTGTTCTAAATTTCATCCTAGGTAACCCCCCCCCCCCCCCCTTATGCAGCGATCCTATGCGTCGTTCGGTCCTGGGCGAGCCATTTTGGCCTGTTTGGGGATTCAAAAATTTCAAAAAAAAAATCAAAATTTTTTATTTAAAATTTTAAATAAAATCAAATCAAAAAAATACAAACTTACCTGAACGGCGGCGGTTGCTACTGCTGTTGTTGGTTTCTTTGAAGACGAGAGGAGAGGAACTGGAGGTTGTTCTCTCTCTCTCTCTCTCTCTCTCTCTCTCTCCTCCCGTATATATTAGGGTTACGGTTTAGATATAGAATAAAATTTTGACAGCTTAGAAAAAAAATGTGTAGCAAACATAAAACTCAAACCAGTAACCCCCCGAAAGAAAGCATTGAACTATCACTCCCACTTCTAGCCAAATTATTAAAGATTTTTTTTTCATTAACATATACATAATATATATGGAAGTAACATATACATAAAAGAAAAAAGTAATATTCAGTTCGACGCCTAGACGACCCTCCGGTGCACCGATTTTGTCTAACAAAATTTAGAACATTTGCATCTAAAATTCATCACGAGATAAGACCAAGTTGCTCAAAAGAGGCCCTTCTCCTTTACTTCAGATAGAGTATCTCAAGGAGGAGAAAATTAACCTCATATTCAGCATCATCATCAACAGCAGCACTGACCATAGACCATAGCAAACCAGCATAGCTGAACATACAGGATCAACCACTACCAGTTTGCAACTTTTGTCAGAATATCGAACCATCATAATTATTTTCCATACTTCATTATAATATTATTATTTTTACGAATTTTTTTAAATAACATAAGAGAAATAATTATACAATTTTATTATTATTTTATTAATATAATTTTTATGAACTTCCAAAATTTTAATATAATAATAATATTTACTTTTGCGTAAACTTTTATTATTATTATTATATTGGAGGCTACTTTCTCATCAAATATGCTTAGTTATCATGATGTTTAGTCACCTACCAACACGAACCTTAGATTCCAAGGGAAGCCAAGGCTTGGCCGGCCACACCTCCCCTTCACTCTTCTTTACACTTATAATATTTTTTTTAAGCTCTTAAATCCATTATTTGGTTGCAAATAAATAATGTTGCAAAATTTACAAATCCGTTATTTGAAATAATATAATTAATATACATTATTGCAATTTTTATTGTGATAAATAAAAATCCATCGTTAGGTTGTGATTTTATAAGTGGTGGTGTTGTTATTTTGACCATAATATTGGTTGCGGTAGATGGAGAAAATGGTATAACATTTGTTGCATCAATCCATGCGTTTAAAAAAAAAAACAAATGAATTTGTGAAATGGTATAACAAATGTTTCAATTACTTCTACCTCAAGTGGCTGAAGTCCATACGCCTGGATTCGATCCGAGGGGAGCATATGCATACGCCCAAAAATAAAATGTTGGATCTACATATAGTAGAATCCTCTCTTCAAATCACCCCTGCCCCCCAAATGTAGATGCTGCCTTCTTCCCCATTCTAAAACAATTATCCATATATTTGCCCGTAGCCACTTGGCCTCTAGGATGAGTTAGTTCTCTATTAATACCAGCTTCAGCAACATTATCTCCCTTCATGACCTGTTTGAACACTGGATAGGCAACCTCCCTCTGGTTTTATGGAGGTGGTGGTATAGTCAGAATACTCTAATCGACAAGTACTTTGTCCACTACTTACACACTTCATCTCTTTGAGCTTTAGCCCATGCTAGAAAAAGTAAAAACGATCTTTTGCCCAACTTGAGCATGCGACAGATTGGATATTTTTATTATATCAGGTGATCAAGGATACCCTCAATTTTTGTAACCATCCGCCGTTTGATTAATGTCCCATAGTGATGAATACCAAGCTGATCATTGTTATCTACTTGCAAGTCACCCAGATTACTAAACGTTGAGATGTTAGATAACTTTACTCATAGGAATATGAATATTCCAATAAATATGAGACAATTGCTTAAAACCGTACCTTTTGTAATATTAATCAAAAAATTAATTTTGATATTACCTATATTTCCATATGCATTACATATGCCTGTTTTAAACTACCAATAGATATCTGAGACACTGGACACTAAACTAGTGACTAAATGTGAGTAGTCATTCGACATTTTAGTAACCAATCCCAAAAGTAACATCAACAACAATTGAATGAAATACTAAAATCAATTGAAAAATAATTACTAAGATACGATTTGAGCCCTAGTGATATACAGCTTCAGAACCAATATTGAATATAAGATCTTTATATTGAATATAAGATCTTTCATCAGTCATCTCATAACAAATCACAGTTTCGAAATTGAACCATACTTGGGAACAAATATAGAATATAAGATCTTTCATCAGTCGCCTCATAACAAATCACTTGAAATTGAACCATACTATGTAAAACATCTTAGGACCCAGAAAGTACAGTTCAAGAGTTCGAGTGGATGGCTTGTAAAAAAAAAGTGCAAGAGACAATCCATTGGACCTATTTCACATCGATCATTCTGAACAACTCAGTTACACCTGCAAGATGTTTAGAAGTCTTTAGCCTCCGCAGCAGGACCCACATGCTGGAAGAGAACCTGAAATTTAGAAATGCAGTAACTCACTGTATGAATGAAGCAGGTAAAATAAGTCTATATATGAACTTAACAATGTAAATAGAAATTCAGTATCCACATCTTAGTGTCTTACTATGGTCATTTGACCGGAGGTCAGCCATAGTTCGTGGCCCACGGGGGCCACCACCATATGGGCCCCTTCCAGGACCTCCTCCTGGACCTCCACCTGGACCACCATCCCACCTTTTCCCAGAACCATTTTTTCGCATGTAATTGTCTGTTTTGTCCATCTAGAAGACGCAACAAAAGCAACAATAGTTGGGCACGCTTGAATTTCAACATTAACTTGCTCTAAAACAGTATTGAAATGAAAAACAAAATGGCATACCGAGAACATCGTAGCAAAAAACAGGGCAACAAAGTTGGCAATAGCCCTAAAGAAATCAGATATAATACTCAGTCGCCATATCGTCCTCTTCGATTTTACAACACCTGCAAGAGACGTATATCTTATACTGATATCATTATAACAGGCAAACATCTTACTTTCTCCAAATTACCACAGACATTAAGTTGCAAGTCTTCAACTTAAAATCACAATCCAAATTACACAACAGAAAGTAAATTTAAAACTCATTAGATTCAACAATTAGCCAGCCTACAAATACTTTCGTGAGGCATGACCATGAAGAACGGTCAAGAACTACTTAAAATGTGTTAATTCCGCCATTTCAAGAATGCATATGAATTTGTGGACTAGTTCCTGAACACAACATGCATGGAAGCTTATTTTGATATACATTGTATCTCTAATATGTAAAAATACAGAGGGAACTGATTATGGCTTAGGCAATGAGAAAGAGGATAGAAGCACGCAATCTTAGAAGCTCATTCAGTAGAATGATCATAATTACTATAAATAAGTCATGGACATCTTCAACTACTTGGATATGGCTACTTATGCCTGCCCTACTTCCTAGGGTAGAGGAAAAAGCATGAAACCAAGAAGTTCATCTATATCTATAACTACTACAAAAAGAGAACGGGAGTATTGCATTACTTGAGTATCCATGCAACTTAAGAGTTTCTTTCTACTATTCTACCTAGTTATGTTGCTAGTAAAGGAGTTGTGATAACGTGAAACAGAGTGGAGGGGCGAAAACTTGATACCATTTCACGAAGATTTAATATTAGTGTAAAACAAAACTAATCTGCAACATCTTCCATAGATAAACATATGTAACTGATCTGCCCACCTACAGTCATGGACCACATTTTGGCAATATTCTTTGGAAAGCTAGGGTTTGTGAGTAATGTTTGTTTTCACTTTAGAAAGAAGTTTACAGAGTTCAGAGTTTCATGACTTGGTTTCACAATCCTAAAGTCAATTGACGAACGATATTTTTTTCATTATCGCTTCTTCGTAATGAATTTATATAATTAGATGACCATTCAGTGTCCCTGTCCATCATAAATTACTGTGTAGATTATTCATTTTTCTGTTTGTAATTACAGTAACCTTAGATAATGTTGGGCACGCTTGAATTTCTGGTTGTGATTATTCATTTTTATTCATTACCGCTTCTTCCAAATGAACCTTAGTAAGCAAGATGTTAATTAAACTTTACATGTTAAAATAGCAATTTGTAGAATGACCACTAATATTTCTGGTTATGTTGTACACACATGAATAGGATACCACACGACATGATATGGCCTGATATAGATACCGGGACACAAAAGTCGGTATTGACTTTGATAAGTCCTAGTGAAGTTTGGAGTGTCCGTGTTATATCCAATACATACCAAAACAATGTGAAACTAACATGACACCGACTTCAAGTATCCATACCTTAGATTTCCGGAGAGTAATTACTTCAATCTTATATAAAGACTGCAACAAGATATGTTTATAACTACTGATCCTTGTAAGAAAGGTGCCCGATCAGATTATTCCTAGTGTAGTTTGGAGTGTCCGTGTTATATCCGATACATGCCAAAACAATGTGACACTGACATGGCACGGATTCTTCAAGTATCCATATCTTAGATTTGCGGAGTATATATTTCCGTCTTATATAAAGACTGCAACAAGATATGTTTATAACTACTGATTCTTGTAAGAAAGGTGCCCGATTAGATTATTCTGCTGATAGCCGCTCTCAAAGCCTAGAAATTATGTGAGAATAATGTTATAGAAATTATGTGGCAGGGGGCACCTAGCTCCAGGCGGCAGGCAGCTGCCTGCTGATTTATGCGGAAAAAGCATTAATATCAAAAAAGCTTATGATTTTCTAGTTCATTGAAAGTAATACAAAACTATATTATTATATGTATATATAGAACAAGAATTACATTAGAAAGAACTTTAGCAAACTGAAATGGACCAAAGACTATAAAAACTTGGTATGAACAAATAGAATTATAATTTATAATTCACCAAAAATAACATAATATGAATTTTAAAATAATAACCTTCTTTTCTCATTAGTCCACAAACATATAAAACTTGAAACATTATAAATGTAACATTTATTATAAACTCATTAATCCACATAACAAGAAATATAAAATATTTGAATAGATAAAAAAAAACCTCATTCCTGTCTGAATTTTTAGTTTTCATATTGAATGATTTTTTATCAAAAGAGTCCAACTCCTAACATTTAGTTTATCCAACTAGGCCTCTCTACTTTTTCTTCCCCATATGCTTCCACCCTAAGCAGTCAAAAACAGTTATATATCGGTTATATAACCGATATATAATGGTATCAGTCCTGGACCGATATTTTTTGCAGAAATATCGGTAAAATAACGGAACCGATATTATCGGCCGATTTGGCCGATATTGTTCGAAATATCGATTTACAAAAAAAATGATTTCTCATGGTTTTGGTTTTGCTATAAAAAAATCTTATGGGCCTGGGCCTGCAGACGATATTCTATGAAAAAATTTGCTGTTAAGTCAAGATACAATACAATACAAGCTTCTGCCATCAATGGAGATTATATCTTCTGCCATCAAACGATATGACATTCACATCAATAGAGATTACATCTGTTGTTCAATGATATGACATTCACATCAATGGAGAATGGAGATTACATCTTCTGCCATCAAAATCTTCATGCATCAGACTTATTCAGAGATGTAGTTCCTCAAGTGATCTCATTTATCTTGGATCACTTGGATTTCTCGACGATATGTATACTTTATGCATATTTTATAATAGAAAAATATTAAGTGTATTGTTCATATATAAAAATTGTGATAAAAATGCAAACCGATATTTACCGTTATAAAACCGATATATCGGTGATATATCTATAACTCTACTGGACCGTTATCATAAAAAAACCGTTATTAATTGCAAAGCTTCCACCAATTGTTCTCCATTGGATTCAGATACATAGTCTGCTTCATTTTCATTACCTTCTTCTTTTGAGTCCTTATCAGATTCAAACTCATAAAGAGAGGATTGGAATGTTTGATAATTGTTAAAGAGAGAGGAAGAGAGTCTGAAACAAGAGAGAAAACCTAAAAATAAAACTAAACATACACAACACCTAATGATCACCTGAGAGGAACTGAGAAGCTCGCCGTAGATCGTCTATAAGTTTCTCTTCTCGTTTCCTTCTTTTTCTCTGTTCACTCATTGTTTTTTTGTATCCTCCTCCTCTCTTCTCTTCTCCTCTTCTCTTCTTATTTTGTCGATGATGAACTTGGGGCAGTGGCTTGGGACTTTTCATTTTTTTAAAAGGTCAATATAAGGTCAAAAAACATATTTTTACGCCAGGCTAAAAACTGACCAAGAAAACAAAGGGGTCATCAAAATGTAATTTTTGAAAAAAAAAAAATGACGAGAATTTTAACTAGACTAAAATCTCGCTTTTCTTCTTTGGCCGCATAATGTCATTTTTTTCCTGCATAATGTCGCTTTACTCTACACACAGCCGCCTAGTGCCTAGAACGCATGATTTACTAAAACATTTGGCGATGGGTAGCCGCATAACGCCTAGGTGCCGCTTCTTAGCACATTTTAGAACACTGGTTAGAATGTAATACCATGGAACGTTGGCACAAATAGAATGATTTTGATTCTGGCATATGATTAGTGGTCCCAAGCATAAGCAGAATCATATCAGATTCAAACTCATAAAGAGAGGAGGATAAAGTTTGATAATTGTTGAAGAGAGAGGAAGAGAGCTGAAACAAGAGAGAAATAAAAATAAAAATACACCACACACCTAAAGATTGCCTAAGAGCAACTGAGAAGCTCGTCGTAGATCGTATTTACTAAAAAAAATTGGCAATGGGTAGCCACATAGCGCCTAGGTGCCGCTTCTTAGCACATCTTAGAACACTAGTTAGTATGTAATGCCATGGAAAGTTGGCACAAATAGAATGATTTTGATTCTAGCCTATGATTAGTGGTCCTAAGCATGAAATCATATCCTTCATACTCTTTCCTATCTCTTTGACTATCAAGAACAAATTCGGACAATTTAGCACCCATGATTGACAGGAAAAGTTGAAGTCATGCTAGTTTAGGTTTACGATAAAAGAGCACATTTCTTTATGAATTTTGTCAAATCTTTACTAACTTGGTAGCCTTAGTCCCACAACGGGAAACATCCAGGAAGCGAGACATATATTGATGGAGATCGAGGCACGATGAGCGTTTCTCACCGAAGAACATGGTGATAGAGGCCGTAGGACTGATGCAGAGTCGAGAATTCGGACTTCGAATTTATTTTTCGATGCACTTATTCAGGTGCATTTGGTTTAATTACTTGTGCACATGAGTGCACATAGTTCTTAATTATTCACATGGTTGATTTCTAGGGTTAAGCTACCTATATTAGGATTGGTTATATTTGGTATTTAGGATGAGATTTATTTGGTAACTTGTTTTTTGTTGCAATTAGGACTAGTAGTTTTGATTGTAGTTTTGATGTCCAAATTATAAACTCATGAACTCTCTAATTTTATTTATTGTAGATATTAAAAAAAATTGCAAGCGCATGTAACGTTGAAACCCTTTGTTTGTGGTAGAGACAATCTTCTCGTCTAAAATGTTCTGAACATGTAGCATCATGCAAAGCTACCTCCAAGGTGGTAATGGTGGAAAGGATGACATTGGATATTCTGGCAACAGTAGATGGCCCTTATGGAATAATAGCATGTGATGCTTCCAGTGAAGTAGTGGGAGATGTAGGTTTTGGAATGGTAGCAGAAAAATATCCAGGCTTTTGACAGGGCATCTGACCCCTCCATATTGAATATTGGACTGATCCCCAATCCCGCTGAATCCCCAGCTTATACCCATTAGGACCTATACTGCAAAGTTTTCGATAAGGACCCGTCGTAGAGCTTCTTCGTAGTTCGTCAAGGATACCTCTGGTCGAACCCTCACTAATAAGCTTAAACTGAATTCTTCTCAAGGTTGTGAAAAGCACTAGGCTCTAATCGGGCGGATGCAACCCAAAAACATGCATAGTCGGGCATGGGGACTAGGTGGGGCACCTAGGTGTGCCTCGGACGGGCCGCCTTTTAGAACACTGATTCTTCTGCAATCTCCGGCTGTCATCTGTTGCAGATTCGTAAGAACCAGTGCTTACTGCTCTCCTTCTACAATTCTCAGAATGTAAATCATGAATTTGGTGTCCAAAAGACCCGATAAACGCACCAGAATGTGATCCTTCAGGCATAGGTAACATGTCTACAGGTTTCCTAGGTTGTCAACCTTAATGGTCTTCAATGAACTCAATCCTGTACACCTAAAAGTATTAACTGATCTATTGTACGCAAATTTGACCATAGGTAAAAGCTAGAATCTTAGCTCACTAAACGATGACCTAAGGAACAGCTCAATAAGTTGACTGTCCGCCTGCGGGTAATATTTTGTTGGAAATTGACGCGTCTTTGTATTGAGCTTTCGTTAGGGCGTTCATCGTTCACCCAAGTTACCTAGTGAACCTGACATCCTACCGAAAACAATGGTCTTAGGCAACCGCGCAAATGCCAGACATTCCTAAAGGTGAATTTGCTACATGTTAAGCATCGACTTTTTTGCTGCAGGAAATAAAATGCCCATCCCAACAAAACCTAATCTACTAAACAAAAATACAATAGTTCTTCCTAAGGGTCCAGGCAAGCCTAACATGAAATTCATACTGATGTCTTGTCGAGGATAAAGGTGTGCAAAGTCTCGTATTCTGCCTCCTACCATACGCTACCTGACAAGTACAACATTGAGACATAACTTCTCCCGATATCTCGCTTGAAGCAAGGACATTGAGACATCTCTCGCAATATCTCGCTTGAAGCTTCACCAGTAAAACCGATCCTAAACAATGATGATTGTCTTATCTCTACCAAAGTGTCGTGCAATGGATTCCCCACATCAAGTGACCTATAAGGGGAAGTAGGACGAATGCAGGGAACAAAATCGGATACCCTTAAATAGCAATCCTTCAACAAAGGTGATACCATCAACTTTGTAAACCTTTCTGACAATTAGGATAGTCATGAATAATTATATCAAACCAATGACTCGATTACTCATTGACCACAACATGTAAACCTTCCTACTAAATGCGTAGGCGGGTTTGTTACAAGCTCTGGGAGTGTTTGAGAACAAAACTTAGCATGTTGGTGCCTTAGTTCTTCTAGGAGGTCAGATAGCATACGCCCCGATGGTCAGAAAACAAGACGAATGTTCTAAATTTCGCTAGATGGAATCGGTGTGCCTAAGGGCCGCCTAGCGCCTAGGCGCCAAGTTTTTTTTTTTTTTTTAAATCTTTTTGTGTAATACCAGAACTATTTTGTATGTATTTTACAAAATACAAACACAAAAGCTTGTGTGCTCTATTGGCTATAGGAGGTTGTGCTCTAAGGTCTCTTGGGGTGGTCACATGGTCATGTGGTCATGAGTTCGAATCATGCAGTAAGAATTTTTTCCTTTTATTTTTTTAAATACTTGGATGCGGGTCCTGACCCGACCCTTAACCCGACCAATGAAACCCTAAAAAGGGGTCCATCCCTCTCTCCCCTCTCGATTACACCGCCTCCCTCTCCCCTTTCGATCCCCTCTCCATCACCGCCTCCCTCTCTCTCCCCTCTCGTTCCTCTCTCTCCTCTCGATCTCCATCAGATCTCCACCCCACCACCTCCCTCTCTCTCCCCTCTCCAACAGATATCTCCATCCCTCCGCCTCCCCCTCTCTCTCCCGCCTCCGCCTCGATGAGGGCTGCTGGAAGCAGTCAGCAGCAGGTAATTTAATATTTGTATATTTAAAAAAAAATTGATTTCATTTTTTTTTAATTTTGAAATCCGCCTAGGGCCGCTTAGGCCCGAATAGCACCTAGGACCGCCGCCTAGGGCATTTTCGGTGCGACCGACGGCCGCCTAAAGCATAGGCGCCGCCTAGACCGAAATTTAGAATACTGAACAAGACAGTCTTCCAGAAGCATATAGTAAGACAAACATCGTAACTCTGCACTATGGTGTAAACTCGTGGTCATGATAAAATAGTTTTGTTGATCCTCGTTCAACTTCGAGCTATAGGAAGTGATATGATGACCCTTTTGTCTTAACATGCAACTAATACAAACTCTCGAAGATGACGCAAAAGAAGTAGTCCACTTCTCTTTGATTCCTTGAACGCTCTTGTAATAGCTTTAGTCCTTATGTACAATTCCTTTTTTAAGTCAATTAGTAATAAGAATCATAACGGTTACTAAATCACTTGACATACTTCCTAATGAATGTGGCATACCTATGAACACTCCTATCCTCATTAATATTCGTAGGAATAGGTCAATCCTAATGGCCTTAACTTTGTGATGGTCCGCGTACACACCCTCACTCGAGATTATGTAACCTAAATGTTAACAGACAAAGACATTGAGCACACACTTCTTCAAATTCACATAGAGCTTCTCTTTTTGGAGAATGTTTAAAACCTTAGTCAAATGATGATTGTGATGCCCTAGGGTATGACTAAAAATTAGGATGTTACTTAAATATGCCACCATGCCTAAGTAAGGACATGAGTATTCTAGAATACTCGTGACTAAACATGAGTAATCTAACCAAAGGGCATGATTAACCATTCATATAACCCGTACTTTTATCTTAAAGGCAATCTTTCACTCACCACCATCACAAATGCAAATATGCTTATATCTACTGTATATATAAATCTTCGAGAAAATACTTGCACAAGCCATCATGTCAAGAAGATCATCAAACCTACTAGAGATAGTAAATATATACTTGAATGTGGTTCTATTGATGACATGACTAGTGTGCTACAACCCCCTACCATTTTTCTTGGGGGTAAGCAAAAAACGACAAGGATTCAAACTCTTCATATTCCATAATTGCTCATCCACAGGTCGTCTAAGCTTGTATGCTCTGAATAATGTGGTAGATTAGGTACCATAGCTGAAGCCTACTATAGAGAGGGGTGAATATAGTTTGTGTCAATAATTACCAACTAAAACAATAATGATAGTGACTAAGTAAATTAACAGCTACTAACTATGCAAGTAATAAGATAAGCATGCGGAATATAAGAATTAAGCTTGCAAGTAAAGCAATAAGAGCAATCAGATGATACCGAGAATTTTATACTGATTTTTCTCATAGAGGACTAATCCAGTCCCGAGAACTCTTGCTCGTTGTTGAATCCACTATCAAGCTAAACGCAAGCTTTCATCCGAAGACTTGCAACTTCTTACAACTCGTGCTTTGATACGAAGAGCACGCTGACTTCACACTTCTTGAAAGGAAGGCGATCTTCGAATTTTCTAAGCTTTGTACAACTCAAACAACTTCTAACCGACTCGAATTTGGCACTTAGAAACTTAGTTGTTGCTTTAGAGATGGAGAAGATTATAACTTAGATTGAAAGAGATGTGAAAGTGAATGAGTTGATGAAAATGGTGTAGAATGGAGCTCTATTTATAGGATGCTGGGGAGGGGGCAAATTTGGGCCGAGTTCGGTCTCAAACGTTCATAAATTTGAACGTTGAGCACCTGGTCTGGAGGAAGACATAGTTTTTAGGGTTTACCAAATCAGGGCTGACCGAGTTTGGTCCGAGATCGAGTTCGGCCCGAGTTCGGTCTACCCTTAACCAGAATGTTTGTTTGTGGGTTTTGGGCTATTTTGGACTTTGGTAATGGACTTGGAATTGTTTTTGGTCTATTTGAATTGGACTGTGGTTGATGGAAATGATTTGAGCCTCTAGTTGCCAAGTATGACTCGATGTACATCATTTTCTAGACTCAAATAAAATAAAATTTACATACTCAAGACTCAACCAAATATTGTCTTTTATCCATCTAGCTGCTTGACTTCAGTGGTATAACAGCAATGTAACAATCTTCAGTTTGTGTGCCATATTGAGTCATACTAGATCATTGTTTAGTCAATTATTAAAATCAGGTTGAGTGTAACCAGTTTGGGCCAACAATCTCTTCCATTTTAATAATTGACAAACTTATGTCTGATATGCCGCATACCTTGACACAGTTGTATATTTGAATGAAAGCTCCCCTGCAATATTATGCGGTCTCGATACTGATATGTTTCTCCCCCGATATGTTTCTCCCCCTTTGTCATTTGCTCAAAATGTAGAAGCTCTCCCGTAACAGCGTAGGGTAGCAGCAAGGTAACAAAAAGCATACACGGGTGAAGATAAACAATATCACAGGTAATGATATAATGAAATATAGATATTGTTGCAATGTAATGAACAACAACGTAAACGAATTCATAGACAGAGAAAGAGCCAAAGCCAATAGTTCAATTACATTAAAAATAAAGAGTGCAATAATGAAAGAGTACATAACTTAAGTCATCACAAAGTGCATAACTGAAATATCCAAGCTAGAAACATAACACAAAGACAAGCTAAACTAAAAAACTAATCCAAGCAAGTAACCACATCTAAAAAGACGGATCATCTCCAGAAGAAGGATCATTGGCTGACCGGGTAGGATTAAAGTAGGCAGCTGCTGGATCAAAGTACCCTAAATAGCAACATCATCAACAAGATATCCAGCTCGATTAGGATGACGAACCAAAGGTATAGGACCGTATGGAGCAAGTCCCAAACTCCACTGAATGTCAGACAAGGTGCTCCCAATAGCATGGGCATGCAAGGTGGTGCAATAGTCTATCTCCGGGCAACGAGCATCCACCATACGCCGACGATCGGCATCTAGACGAAAACGATCACGAAGCATGGCCTGGATGGAGTCCAAAGTAGCCGGTGGATCAGCGAGAGGCTGGGGATCATCCTCAGAGTCAAATATAACTGCTGGTACAGGAGAAGGAGATGGAGGAGCAGTCCTACGGACTTTAGATAAGAAATGAGGAGCATCGATGAAGTGGCAATCATCTAGTGGAATGTTGAAGGCATTGAAAATCAAGGACAAATACATAGGATAGAGAAGATTTCGTCCTTTCTTTCTTACACGAATCATGTTGTTCATTATCGTACGAGAAAAATTGAACGGAACAGTATAATGCAAATGATAAAGAGCAGAGATCTCTAAGTAAGTGATCTCATCAGATGAGCTTGTCTTAGACAGGATAGCAGAAAAAACAAGACAGTGCAACTCATAGAAACTTTGATTCAAGTGTCTTGCACGGAATGCACCAGGTAGACAAGAAAAATGATCACACATAAAATCCTTAAAAACATCAAGTGTTACATCGTCGACATATTTGAATTCTTGTGCATCAACTAGAGCGTCTCTATAAGGAGGAGGGAAACCGCCAAGTCTTCATCATCGAACTCAATATGAAGCCCACAAACACGTGAATATATCTTTTTGGAATCGTGTGTGAGATTGCAATAAAACATCCTAATCGCATTAAGGTAAACACGATTTTGGGTAAAAACAATTTCATCAAAATATAGATCCCTAAAGTTGGGCAAGAATTCATCAAAAATAGTGAAGTTTATGGGGTTGCCAAAGCAAATATTTCTAGCACAAAAGTCCTCAAACCATTCTTTGGAAGCATCTAAGGAGATGAAAAGATTTTCATCAAAAGTACCTACAATAGGTTGTGATGGACTAAACAATGAGTTAGGAATCTCCTCAGTTGGTGGATTGGAGTAGGAGGCTTCATCAGCTCCTCGTCTTCCTTCAACCTAGTTTAGGGGCCATGGAGAAAAGAGGAGAAGAAGATAAGTATACCTCGAAATATGTGGATAATGTGGAAGAGATCCACACAATAGATCCAAATCTATGAGAAGAGCACCACAAATCTACTTGTTGGAGGAGATAAGAGGACCTAGGGTTTACTTGTAGGGGAAGGAGAAAGAGAGGAAGATGAAAAAAGAGGTAATTTTCGGATGGAACAGCAGTAAAAAGGAGAGAGGAAGATGAAAAAAGAGGTAATTTTCGGATGGAACAGCAGTAAAAAGGGGCTGCTGTAGTAAAAATTAGGGTTCCACAAATAGAAAAATTGAACGACTGCGAATGCCTCTCAGTTCTAGAAATGTATAGACCGAGTTCGGTCCCAAACCGAGTTCGGACCAATTCCGGTCTCCTAGGATTCCAGAACTCAATTAGCAAGAATGAAAGAGAGTAGGTCTAAAGGAGATTACAAAAGATCAAAAGAAAGTCTTAGAAGAAAATATTTTTGAGACACAATGATTGTTGATAAAAAAAAAATTTGCCCAAACTTCTGTAACAAATCATCAATTTATAAAGTTTTCATTATCCCGGGTTAGTTGAAGGGGTCGGATCCCAGCTAGCGGTGGTCCGAAGACACTTAAATACCATGTCGCTTAAGATTGTTTACACCTCTGTGACAGAAGGGCCCTTTCGACTTGTACCCAAAACAATTTCAAATTAAAAATATTGATTTGAAAAAAAAAATTGGAGGCAGCTTTCATCATCAAACAACATTGAGATCCAAAATCTCTAATTCTCGACGAATGAAGTTGAAGCGGTCATTGGCTAATAGTTTAAACATGTCTGCAAGTTGATGTTCAGTGTCAACAAATTCTAAACAAATATCTCCGAGTCGTGATGATGATCACGTAAAAAATGATGTATTTCTCTGTGTTTAGTGCGTGATATATTGGGTTCTTTGTCAAGTTAATGGTGCTAGTGTTATCATAGTAAATGTGAATATTTTTGTAGCATAGATTATAATCGTATAGGGTTTATTTCATCCACAAAATATGTGCACAACGTCTTGCTGCGATATACTCAGCTTCGGTAGTTGATAATGCGACAGAGTTTTGTTTATTACTAAACCAAGAGACTAAAGATTTTCCTAAAAAATGTCAGGTGCCACTGGTACTTTTTCGATCAACTTTGCATCCAACAAAATCAACATCTAAATAACCGATCAGGTCAAAAGATGTGGTTTTGGGATATCATAAGCCTACCAAAGAAGTGCCTTTAAGGTATGAGAAGATACGCTTAACTGCGCACAAATGTGATTCCTTAGGGTTAGCTTGTTATCTAGCACAAAGACAAACACTTAACATAATATCGGAACGACTAGCAATTAAATATAATAAACTATCAAGTTTTGGGATACCATAAGCCTACCAAAGAAGTACATTTAAGGTATGAGAAGATACGCTTAACTGCGCACAAATGCGATTCCTTAGGGTTAGCTTGATATCTAGCACAAAGACAAACACTAAATATAATATCGGAACGACTAGCAATTAAATATAATAAACTATCAATCATACCTCGATACTTACGTTGGTCAACAGGTTTGCCACTTTTATCCAGGTCAAACTTTGTTGATGTAGCCATTGGAGTGCCGATAGGTTTTATATTGTCGAGATCGAATTTCTTCAGCAATTTCTTCGTGTACTTAGCTTGATTGATGAAGGTTCCCTGTGAATTATGCTTAATTTGCAATCCGAGGAAGAAGTTGAGTTCTTCCATTATGCTCATTTCGAATTCACTCTACATACACTTAGCAAACTCTTTGCAAAGTAATTCACTAGTAGACCAAATATGATATCAACATATATTTGCACTAATAAAATTGTGTCATCTTGTGCTTTATAAAGAGTGTCGTGTCAGCTTTCCCTTTTGAAAAGTCATTTTCAAGTAGAAAAGAACTGAGACGATCATACCAAGCACGTGGGGCTTGTCTGAGTCCATACAGAGCCTTACGTAACTTGAAAACGTAATTTAAAATTTTAAAATATTCAAAGCCAGAAGGTTATGCCACAGAAACTTCTTTTATGATACCGTTTAGAAAAGCACTTTAACATCCATTTGAAATAATTTAAAATTGTGAAAATTTGCAAAAGCACAAAGTATACGAATAGACTCAAGTCACGCAACAGGAACATGTCTTGTCATATAGTCAAATGCCCTCTTCCTAATTATAGCCTTAAGCTACGAGACGTGATTTGTTGCGTATGACTTGCCCATCCTCATTGAGTTTATTTCGGAATACCCATTTGGTGCCAATTATAGAGTAGCCATTAGGTCTATGAACTAATTCCCAAACTTAGTTTCTGTCGAATTGGTTCAATTCCTCTTGCATTGAAGAAATCCAAAACTCATCAAAAAAAACTTCTACAATATTTTTAGGTTTTATTTTAGAAATAATTGCTACATTTGCAATAATATCTTTAGTTGAAGAACGAGTACTTACTCCTTTTGATACATCACCTATTACCTAGTCTTCTGGATGATCAATCATGAACCTCATTTTCTTTAGCAGACTTTCCAGATAGCTTATACCGGTTGCAGTATCTCCAGGTGCCTTGCTGGACGTTACGCTGACATCTTCATTATCACTGTCACTAGGTAATTGACTGTTAAGCTCATCAAATGTAACGTTAATAGATTCCTCATCAATCAAAGATCTTTTGTTAAAAACTCTATAACCTTTACTTTTAGCAACATATCTAAGAAATTTACCTTCATCAGCTTTAGAGTCAAATTTACCTAAGTTATCCTTGGTATTCAAAATGAAACACCTACATCCAAAAACTTTGAAATATGAAATTATAGGAGTTCTACCAAACCAGATCTCATAGGGGATCTCCTTCGAGATAGGTCGAATTAGAACCCTATTCAAAACGTGACACAATGTATTTACAACTTCTGTCCAAAAATATTTCGGAAGGCTAAACTGATTTAGCACGACTATGGCCATATCACCGAGAGTTCTATTCTTCCACTTCACAACATCATTTTGTTAAAGAATTCTAGGACAAAACAAATTCATGAGAAAACCATTGGAATCACAAAAACTTTTAAAATCAGTATTTTCGAATTCGCCACCATGATCACTTCGGATTCGAGTAATCATGAAGCCTTTTTCATTTTGAATCTTTTTGCAGAAAAATTCAGAAAATGCGTCACTTTTGTTTGCAAGAAAATAAATCCAAGTATATCTAGAAAAATCATCAACAATTACATATGCATATAGCTTCCTGCCAAGACTGACAAGTCGACTAGGTCCAAATAAATCCATGTGCAGTAATTGAAGAGGTCTAGAGGTACTTACATCGTTTATAGATTTAAAGGAAGATTTGGTTGTCTTGTTCTTTTTACAGTCAGCATAGCCAACACATACCATATCTTTCTTAAATGTTATGTCTGGTAAGCCTTTTAATCGTTTCTTTGAGATTAATCTTGCAATTGTGTTAATGTTGGCATGTCCTAGACGCATATCCATAAACAGCTTTTATCTTTGCTAGCATAAAGACATGTCTGCATTGTTAGTATCTTCTAACATATAAAAAACATAAATATTATCTTCCCTAGTACCTTCAAAAATAGTATTTCCAGATGATCTCTCATAGATAGAACATGTCTTTCACAAAATTAATATCATAACCATGGTCAGCCAGATGACTGATGCTAAGTAGATTACGTTTTAATTCAGTTACTAGACAAACATCTTTGATTACATGATAGAGAGGCGTATCAATATTACCGTTACCTATAATATACCCTTTTAAGTTGTTACCGAAGGAGATGTATCCTTCTTTCTTCATCGACAGTGTTGCAAATAGGGTGACATCACCGGTCATATATCGTAAGCAACCACTATCGAGAATCCATTTGCTTCTAGCATGCAAGGGTTGCCCCACCTACAACACAAATTGAAGATGTAACCTTTGGTACCCACTTGTTTTGGGGTCCAGAAATGTTAGCTTTTGGCACCCATACAAATATGTTCATATCTACTAATCTTCTAACTTTGCACTGTCATAAGATGTCTTTGTTGACCACAATAGTGGCAAGTTGCAAAGGTGTTCGTGCTTGATGCAGCAGTGTAGACATGAGTAAGTTGAGTCTTTCGTGGATATGTGTAAAAGAAATCGTGATTGTGAGTAGTAGTAGTTTTGCTTGCTTTCTTTGGTAGTGTTTTGTCATGTGTGACTTTGTGGTGAGTCACGTGTCTAGTGTTAAACTGAGGCGTAGGTTGAATCATCTGCTTTTCCAGCATAATCTCTAACTTTTTAGAGTTGGCACATGCATCATCATATTTAGCAGAAAGTCTGTCTATTCTTTGTGCAGCTATGTTATGCTTCTTCTTTTCTATTTCATACAGTGTTCTAAAAATCGGGCTAGGCGGCGCCTAGGCGCTAGGCGGCCGCCCACCGCACCGAATTCGGCCTAGGCGGCCTCCTAGGCGCCTGTTCGGGCCTAGGCGGCCAGTTCGGCCAAGGCAAAAATTTAAATTTTCAAATTTTCAAATTTTGAATTTTTGAAATTTCATATTTGAAATTGCAAAAAATATTCAAAAAAAGTTCAAATTCCAAAAAAAATTCAAATTTCAAAAAAAATTAAAAGAAATGCAATAAAAATTCAAAATATCATGAAAAAAATCTAAATATAAAAAAATCAAAATTTTTAAAAAAATTTACAACTAAAAATTCAAATTTTCTAAAAAAAAAAATTCATGTTCGGCCGCCTAGGCGGCCTAGGCGCTAGGCGGCCCTTTGGCGCACCGATTCCGCCTAACGCTTTTTATAACATTGATTTCATATGCTTCATTAAGTTTTGCATACTCTTGTTCTTTCTTTTCAATGCTTTCTAGAGCATCTTGCAAACTCAATTTAAGTGCAGAAATTTATTCCGTGTTACTAGGAGTCTCTTATTTCACTTAATAAGAAGGAAAGCATGTCAGTCTCAAGCTTGTGTACTTTTATTTCTTTTCTGGCATTCTTGTATTTATCTAGAACCTTCATATGATCTTCAAGGAGATTACTAAAGGCATCAGAAAATTCGTCAAAAGTAAAATCTTCATATAAGGGGTTTGTCTTACCTTATATGTAAGTGCTATCAAGCAGATGTTTGCAACGTCACGAGATTCTTCTTCGGAGTCGATGGCTTCGCTTTCATGCCATGCTTGTATTTGCATATTTCTGTGAAGACGGTCTTTTGCTTCGACGTTCATAACAATTCCCCTTCTTCGCAGATGGACAGTCCTTTATGTGGCATGTTTTCTTGCAGCCATAGCACACTGGATCTTCATCGTTGTTGTCTTGATACCTCTTTTTCTTTCGGTTTGATCTCTCAAACCTTAAGAATTTCCTAAAATTTCTGACCATTAGTGCATGTTCCACGTAATCAGAATCGTCTTCAGTTTCGTCGTTAGAGATCTTCTTATAGTGTGCTTTGAAAGCCATAGTCTTCTCCCTTTGTGTTGATTCTTCAAAGTCTATGAGATCCAGCTCATGTGTCATCAGTTTCTCCATGAGTATCTCAATTGACATTGTTGTGAGGTCGTTTCCTTCTATGATCGCCGTTGCTTTTGGGTTCCAGTTCTTTGTGAGTCCCCTTAGCACCTTGCAAATCTTTTCATGATTACTGTAAACCTTTCCAAGAAAAGCAAGAGGATTAATGATATCAAGAAAACGTGTAAACATTTGTGTAATGGTCTCATTTGGGTTCATTTTAAAAGTACCATATTCTTGAGTAAGCCTACTGATCTTGAATTCCTTCACCTGTGAAGTTCCTTCATGAGTTACCTCAAGAAATTTTCAGATCTCGTATCGTACAAAGTAATACACCCATGCCATACTCCCAGGAAAAGCTCGAACGACCTTCAACAAAAAGGCATCAAGGCTAGATTGTTTCTTTTCCAGATCAATGTATTTATCTTTAGGCTTATCTATGAGATTATCATCTACAACAATTCTAACAGCCTTTTTGTAGCCATCTTCAACTATTGACCAAAGGTCAAAGTCTAGTGATCTGAGATAAAAAGCCATACGTGTTTTCCAGTAGTTGGTTCCATCAAATAGAGGAGACCTATTTGTGGATTCGCGTTCACCAGTGAAGATAGATTTCACAGTTGCCATGTGTAAAACTCTAGGAATTAAAGCCTATAAAAGAGAACCCGCTCTAATACCAATTGGAGGCAACTATAGAGGGGGTGGATATAGTTCGTGTCAATAATTACCAACTAAAAACAATTATGATAGTGACTAAGTAAATTAATAGCTACTAACTACACAAGCAATAAGATAAGTATGCAGAATATAATAATTAAGCGTGCAAGTAATAAGAGCAATCAAATGACACCAAAAATTTTACAATGGTTTCCCTCGTGGAGAACTAATCCAGTTCTGAGAACTCTTGCTCGATGTTGAATCCACTATCAAGTGAAACGCAAGCTTTGATCCGAAGACTTGCAACTTCTTACAACTCGTGCTTTGATACGAAGAGCGTGCACGCTGACTCACACTTCTTGAAAGGAAAGCGATCTTGAAATTTTTCAAGCTTTGTACAACTCGAACAACCTCTAACCGACTCGAACTTGGCACTTAGAAATTTGGAAGTTGTTGCTTTGGAAATAGAGAAGATTATAGCTCAGATTGAGAGATGTGAAAGTGAATGAGTTGATGAAAATGGTGTGGAATAGAGCTCCATTTATAGGATGTGGGAGGGGGGCAAATTCGGGCCGAGTTCGGTCCCCAACGTTCATAAATTTGAACGTTGAGCTCCTAGTCTGGAGGAAAACCTAGTTTTTAGGGTTTACCAAAACTAGGGTTTACCAAATTAGGGCTGACCGAGTTCGATTCCAGACCGAGTTCGACCCGAGTTCGGTCTATCCCTAACCAGAATGTTTGTTTATGGGTTTTGAACTGTTTTGGACTTTGGTAATGGACTTGGAATTGGGTTTGGTCTGTTTGAATTGGGTTGTGGTTGATGGAAATAATTTGAGCCTCTAGCTGCCAAGTACGACTCGATGTACATTATTTTCTAGACTAAATAAAATAAAAATTACAGACTAGGACTCAACCAAATAATGTCTTTTATGCAAGTGGCAGTTTACTTCAGTGATATAACAGCAATGTAGCAGTCTTCAGTTTGTGTGCCATATTGAGTCAAGTTTGTGTGCCATATTGAGTCAAACCAGATCATTGTTTAGTCAATTATTAAATTAGGTTGAGTGTGACCAGTTTGAACCAACAATAGCCACTGATCTAAATCTATGGCATGCTAGATTTTCTCAAGGGAGGAAGTCCATCTGGTAATATGTCAGTATACTCAGCCAGAACCTTGCATACTTCAAAAGGATATCTAAGGGGCTAAAGGCTCACTAACAGGCAGGACACTAGTGCCTACTTAGCATACACTAAACCTTCTCTTTCATATCCTTGAATTGGACCTTGTTCAACATGTGAATCAACATCTTTCTAGCTTTGGGTTTTACCAACTCAGAGTGTGACCCAAATGTTGGCTCACTAGGCTTTGAAGCTTTCAATACTATTATCTTTGAATTTAAAATGTGTGAGTGTTACTCCTCCCAAAGTTGGTAACATCCATATAGAAGAGAAACAAGCTCCCTAATAAATCATGTGCAACAACGTCCATAGGTACGTTGTGCCAAATGTATTCCTAATAACAAGAGGAGAATGAATACTCTAAGCAAGTCCTAATTGCGAGAGAAGAAAGAAATATTACAAGATTTATTATCGAGGACAATGGCGACAAAGGTCCTCAAATTGACACAAATTTGAGAATTCAGACTTTGGCTTTATTTTTGGGTGAACTTATTTGGGTGTATTTGTTTTAATTACTTATGCACATTAGTTCATATGGTAGGTGCACATGATTTTGAGGATTAGTCCATATGTATTATGATTTGGTTATATTAGGCTTTTATGATTAGTTTTATTTGGGTAACTTGTTTTCTATTGCAACTAGGACTAGTAAATTCTATTAAAAAAAAAAATCATGAAATGGATTTTGAAGATAACATGTCTAGTTCTAGATTGGTTTTTTTATACAAGTCTATTAGATCTTCCATATTCATAGTTGTCTCCCAAAATCTTTAGTAATTGTGAATAACTCACTAAAATCACATATAACGTCAAGACTTCCCCTCTATCTTCATCTCCATTATCCAAATTTTAACCCAACCTTGGATTTAATATTGTAGAATTACAATTTTTCCCTCGTCTTCCTTCTTAACTCTTATACTCCCCTCCTCATCTACCTTCGATAACCCTCCTTCCCCCTACGTTATCCCTCGCACAACTCTCCTCCCCATGCAAAGTTTCCATAACCTTTTTACTCTCTTTGGATGACCTAGTGGCGTGCAGTTGATACCTGATTGGTGGCAACACACCCTTCATAATTCCATTTTCTCGAAATAACACTAAGTTGCTTCTTCATTCAGTATATGGGAATGAGTGATAAGCATGATCATCATTGTATCATTAACCTTACCTGATAATTTTAACAACAAAATTCAAGCACAACTCGAACATGTTGAAGATACATAAAACGGAGGTGAGAAAGATAAATACTTTATCAAGAATCTACAGGGGCTTAGTATAAGACGAGTAATCAAGATAAACCCTCATTAAAACAAAAAACAGATGTGTTGTCCTATGGATTAAGATACATAATTCATGAAGGGCATAAATATGTAAAGAAAATACTATTCAGTGCAGTAATTGTTGTAGTTAGAGATAAAGATTTTGTTGTTGTTATTGAGTATCACCATTTTAGTATAACATCAAAATGCACGAAAGGGCAACAATGATATAAACAATAGTATTAGATACAGTAATGGTGACTGACTGGTGACTTATTGGATTATAAACATTATAACTGAATGTACAAATTTAATAGCTATCTAAAAAGAAAGAAAAGCAAAGCAGCTTAAAATGTTTCCCTGTGTGTTGGCAGCAGTGGTGGCAGGGAAGGGGGGACGGAGGAGAAAGGGGAAGGCTGGGAAGAGATAGTAGGGAGGAGGAAGAGGGGCAGGTCAAGGGAGAAAGAGGAAGGGATGATGCCAACAGCGGAGGACAGTGGCACCAGTAGTTGAGGCAGGTCGAGGCACGAAGGAGGGAGGAGGAAGATGGGGGTAAGACGTTGAGAAAAATAATTCGTGTTAGCTTCAATTTGGTAAATGTGTGGTAATAAAGTAGTAAAAAAATTTAGTTCCATTGGATTTGTTTTCTTTTATATATATAGTTGTTCAATAAAATTGGTCAATTATGGACAACTTCAAATCTTTGTTTTCGAGAGGGATGATCAACTCCCGCATTCATCAAAAGTGCATAATGGAAAATTTTCTGCTAGCCGCGGCCTGGTTGGACAATGTTTAATGCCCATAAGTGGGACCACCACCCAATAGCATAATGCCACCAGAAACAGAACTTCGTATTTCTTCTAGAGAATCTCATAATTGTTCCAAAGCAACTAGAATGAGATTTTTTAACCAAAAAGAATTCAATTCAGATGTAGGATACATATTCATAAGTTTTTGCAACTCATTCATGTATGATGGAATCAATAATTGGATTTCTCCTGTATTTTATGATGTATTTTCATATTCTTCTAATTTGGAACAAGGAACAAGTACAAATTCTTAGTTAATGGGAATTATGGGTTTTAGAAGTCTCATACATTTGATCAATAATTTTTTTTTTAAATAGAGGTAATCCCGATATTTTGAGCTGTAGTGGTTTCAGCTATAATCCTTCCTTTTATCCAACTCCAGTACTATAATTTCTTTATAAAATAAATCGATATTTTTTCCCACTATATTTGGTGGTTACATATGTCAATCAAATGATGGGATTCGTTAGCCACCTAATATCACCATGTCATTAAAATAAAAATTCAGGGTCTGAAACTTTCTAATTGGACATGTCAGGGTTTAAAATCTAAGCTGTTATAAAATCCAAGGGTCTAAACACTAATTAGCCCAAAAATGAATTATATCAAGGGCTAATTAGCATTTAGACCCTGGATTTTATACCACCTTAGATCTAACGTACAATTGGAATGTTTGGACTGAAATTTTATTTTTGGTTTCCTTTTTCCCATTATACCCTGAACATGAACACGTGTACAAGGCAACAACCAACACATGTTGGAAAAAGGAGGGTAAATAAAAAAACTGAAACCAAAAATAAAAATCCAGAGTCCAAGCTTTCCAATTATATATGTCAGAGCTTAAAATCTAAGCTTGTATAAAATCCAGGTCTAAACGCTAATTAGCCCTTATATCAATTCATTTCGAATTGAATTCACAGTGCTACATGGACAGGTATTAATTTTGACAAGTTTTGGAGCAATATTGCATAGAAGGAGAATAATTTTCTTTTGAATTTGATACAAAGTCACGGATAGAGCTGCAAAAAACGTTTCCCCAATCTGGTTGTGCCATCAAACAAACAGATGTAATAAGAAATAGAAACAGAGATATAAAATTATAAGGAATACAAGAAATTCTAGCATATGAAAACCCTAAAATTGATCAAGAATTCCGGATCAAGAAACTCCTTCACAAAATAGAGATCACGATCACACACAGGAATCCACAGCTAGGTTCGAGTTTGGGAACTAAGCTAGAGAAATTTAATTAGAAGATGTAAATTAAGAAAAGGCCGTACCATTCTCGACGTAGGCCATCGCTGCAAGCCTCTTTCTTGTCGGTCTTTTCTTTCTGGTCGATCTTCAAACTTAACAGGAAAAAGAAGCCAGCGGTACATAAAGAGCGGTTCCTTCCAGATTCTTCTCGGCCACACGCTTTATCTTTTTGACTTAAGCTAATTTGATTTTAATACCCTTTAAATATACATAATTGCATATTGTCCCCGCAAAGTCTAGCCCTTTGTCACGCAGAATATTTTTCGGCTCACCCAGATGGATTCGCATACCCTCCTCTGCCAGAGATTTTACGGAAAGCTTCCAGAATATCTAGAACATGATGGAATAATCTTCAACAACTTTTCATTCTAGAGGCTTTCATTTAAATATTTGGCATTAAGAACAACTTCATCTCGGACGTTGGTTGATACAAAGGTCACTCATAACTTCATCTCGTACGTGGAGGTTCGTAGTTTGGGTCTAGCGTTGGAAAAAGATTCAAACAAGATGAAGGCGCTCAACTCAGCGGCTCGCCTCGTGCAGGGGATAGACAAGGGAGTTCGCATAAAGGTAGGATATTGGTCGGGTGTTGCCAATTTCACTACTACATCACTAGACGACTTCAAGATGATACTTGGCATGAATTTTCTAATCACAGTGATAGCGGTTCCGATGCCACACTTGGGAGTCGTCAGTTGTAGTGCCACGTTCCCCCAATGCGGGGAACACGGCTAAGAAAACTGTCGGTATCAGTTGATCGGGACATATTGAATCAAGATCATTTCTTTGTTATGAATTGGTTTTTTCGGAATCAAGTCTCACATTTAGCGGATCTTGTCTCGAGAAATGACTCAGCTGCAGAGCCGCGAGGGACCTTTCCGCTGCGTTTTTGTTTCTCGTTTTTCATGCCGCTTTGCTGCTTTTCGCGTTGGTTTTATGAATGTGTTTTCTTGAACGATTTTGATGGATTTTATTGCTTGCGTTATTTGAACTTCGCATTTGTATCAATTCTTAGGGAAAGAGAAGATGAGATATTGATCGTCTATTCGTGCTAATGCAGGTGATCGAGTAGGCGACGCGCGAGCGGAGCATTAAAGCACCATCTTTCTTCTTAGCGATACACCAACTTGTGAGTGAATTTATCTTTGGGGGACCCTTCTTTCCAAGTCTTCACACTTAAGAATCATACTCTCTTGTTGCGTCCCGATCAACGATACCATAATAATAATAAGAGTCAAGATGATAAGAATTAGGCTTGAATACTTGATGCATGTCACACTAACTCATGAAACGATCATACTATTGTGTGCTTGTTCGCCATGAATGTGCTTATCTTATGTTTCAGTTGTAACTAGAATTCATTCATCTATAACTATGCGAAGTAGTAGTAGTACATACTTATAGTTGGATTACTTGAGCATGTAGACTATGCTATCGAGTTATGCTGAGTAACATTTCATTCATGTTGTCTTGCAATGCTTCATTTGATAACTTAGTTTTAGACGTCGCATGGTTACGGACAAATTGTTCACAAGGTTTATGGTTCCTACGAAATTTCGTCGGGGTACTAGGATTGATTTGTCCTGGGCAGAACTCAAATAGTTGTGCTAGCAAACTAGAACGGATGAGGAAGAAATTTGTAGCGGGGATCGCTACCCGCGTTGCAAGGATCACCGTCTACCCAAACTATAGTCCATGATGGGTTGTGGTTCCAGTGACACTCTATGTTTGTTTAAACTATTTTAAGTTGACGGTGTCTTCTAGGCAGGAAATAACATGGTAAGTCTTGTGTAGGTGGATACGTCGACCGCAGGTAAATTTCACCGAACGGTGATATGTTTTATTTAGTCGTTTCTGTCACTACCACATTTTCTAGGAAAAGGGGATTTTAGTCATTTCATAATTAATTAAATATTGTGCATGTTGAATATTTATTTATTGTATTATATATTGTTAGTATGTTAGATTTTATTTTGGACTTGTGTTAGTGGACCTAACTAGTTTAGATTAGATTAATGGACCAACATTTTATTCTAGTTAGAATTGAGCCCAATAATAAGCCCAATCATTAGGAGGATGATTAATTAAGTTAAACCCATTAAACTAGAACCTTCCCTCCTTAATTATTTCTTCATGAGAGGCCCCAAGGGGTATTTTAGACTTTATATAGTAGCTTGAGGAAGGGGAAAAGGGGGCCGGCCTATATAAAATGGAGAAAATTTCCCTCTTCATTTTTCCATTTCCAATCAAGATCTAGAATTTTTCTCAACCAAATTTCTTCATTTCCACACCAAATCCCTACCAAATTTCTTCCCAATTCCTTCCTAAATCATCATTGGAGCCATTGAAGTAAGGGTCTACAAGGAGGAAGCAAGGATCTACAAGGAGGAGCAAGAATCTACAAGTTGGAGGCTCTTTTCACTCAATTTAGGGATTTTATTAGAAATCTATCTCCTAATAGGTATAATTCAGTTTTTTCTCTTTAATTAGACTCTAAATATATGATTTAATCATTAGGAACCACCTCATATACTAAGGCTGCCCATAGGAATTGAAATTAGGTTCATAGGAGGCCTATGAAGAAAGTTATATGGTATTTTGTGTCAATTTTGGGTGAATTCCAAGATCGGCACATTTTGTGTTTGTCAATTAGTCAATTGGACCAAATTAACATGTGTTTGATTGTGTGTGGTTAGTGTCGTATCCATAATTGGATACGTGTAGGCCGTATCCCGATAATTTGGCGATACGGGTTGATTTAGGGGTTTTCTTCCGACACGGGGGTTTGAGCACGTCATATTTTGACACAGACACATAGATGTGTAATTATTTCTTCGTATTGTTCATAGATATTATTTTAGACTTGCTCGTGTCCTTCGGGGTACATTTGGTGGTGTGGTGGACTCGTATCGCAAGCGTATCATAGATCTAGTATGATGCGGGTGCGATGCATTCCACGTGTTTGTTTTCTTGCATTTCACTATAATTATTTATAGCTATTAGAATATTATAATTTATGATTATGTATATATATATATATGGTATTCATATATGTAGAGTAAACCAGGAAGAGGGCTTTTGTACAGAGGATGAGAAGAGAAACGCTTATGCAAAATTTTATTGATCACAGTATTAGTACAAACTAGGCTTTTTTACAAAAAACATTTAAACACTCTCAAAACCAAACTCTCAAAATAGAAGCGTAAAATAGCAGCGTACATAGACAGAGGTTTCATCCTCTATTTATAGCACAGACAGTCGGCAGTGGCTGACTTCATTACCAGCAGGTGCAGGTGGAAGATACTGGCAGGTGCAAGTAAATGATTCTTCCTTATCTTCAGCGAAGGTGATTGCCCGTCGCCATCAACTTTTTATCTTTACTTTATTCGCCTTTTGACACGTATAAGGCATCTGCGCCGAAAGTAAAGTGTCTAGGTCCCACCATTGTCGGTCACCTGTATAAAAGTATTTCTTTGTACCGAAAGTAGAGTATTGTGGGTCCTCCACAAATAAAGAGATTCTCTTTTAAAGTAAAGTAAAATAGATAATTGCCACCTGTATTATGTCAATTATGACATACCCTCATCATCATTGCTGACATCATCTGACTGCTGAGTAGTGACTCTTTTATGCATTCTTTTGAAGAAGATTTCTAAGTCTTCTTCAATATGGTCTGATTTATTAGAACTGACAGACATACTATCTGTTTCGAAGATTGAGTCAAACTGAGTCTGCATATAATGAAGACATTTTTTCTTCAATTCCTCCTCAGTGATTCGAGGATTCTGCCTTCTCAATGATTCCTTTAATTTTTTCAAGGGACTATCTTCCATTATTTCTCTTTTAAGTTTTGCTTCTACAAAGATCTCATTTTCCTTGATAGATTTTTGTACAGTCTATACTTTTTCCTTTTCATCGATTCTATTCCACCATTTAATCAAAATATTTCTGGCTAAAATGGGAAAATTAAGATGATTAAATTCCATTTAATTATCCATTTGAAAATATATAAAATTTCGAAATGGATAAAGAAATACATGGTACTCTCCCCCTCCAAAAGTTGGTCAGCATTCTGACAGAGAGGATAAGATTGTGCCCAAGCTGCAAATAATTCTTGCAGGGATGGTAGCAAAATTTCCAGAGTAGCACCAAATTATAACCACCAATGGATGAACCACGCAGGAATGTCCTATTTGAGGATTTCAGGACAAATTCGAACAAACCAATAGTTCTTTTGTTTACTATTATCAAAATAAAAATACCTTGGTGAAAGCCTCAATATAATCCCAATAGGAATAAGGCATATTGATATTTTTATCCCTATGAACTAGTAATTTAGTTCTATTGGGATGAAGTCGCCATGATTGAGGAGTAATAATGTGACGTATAATAATTTTGCTGTAATTTACGTCACTTCGAAGATCATTGGTCTTTTGATAAAAATATTCTATCTCAACCGATTTAGTAGTCAGCAGGATGCCTTCATAGACATTTCGGTCTTTGCCCTACACAGGAAACATATTATTTTTCAAGTATTTTTCTTTTAATTTTCAGGGATCATCCATCATTGGGATGTCAGATTTCTCTAGTTGAAAATTTTCTTCAGAATGATTGTTTTGAGTGAAAATTGTTTCCACTTCAACAGCTTGTTTATAAGAAACATTAGTTTCTTCTGGTTCTTGAATTTGTATGCCTCTATTAGAGGTCTTTCCTTTTTCAAGAACAGTTTTCTTGGAGTAGCTTCTTGGCTCATTGGAGCCCGAGGTCATGGGTCTAGGAACCCATGGCTGCTTGCCTTTATCTTTTCGACTGCTCATTGTCCTGTAAGAATTCACGAGTTAGCAATAGGCTTTAATTGGATAAGAAATTAATTCACAAATCTTACTCCCCATGGAGTTGCATAGCATTCTATGTAAATAATCATGCTGAAAAAGAAAGAGGTGTGCATAGACTTGTTATTAATTATAAACCTCTAAATAAGGTTTTAAAATGGATCCGATATCCAATTCCTAATAAAAGAGATCTACTCAATAGAGTAGCTAAAGCAAGGATTTATTCCAAATTTGGAATTACAACCTGTTATAAAAGCAAAAAATAAATTTTGAATTTATAACTAATCCAATTGTTAAAATTCTTAATAAAGTTAATCTGAAAGAGAATCAGATTAATTTCTTAAAGGAAGAACTTGCACAAGTTACCATAACCCAGCAGTTAAAACAATTAAAAATCCAACAAAAAGGAATTACAACCTGTTATAAAGGCAAAATAATAACTTTTGAATTTATAACTAATCCAATTATTAAAATCCTTAATGAAGTTAATCTGAAAGAGAATCAGATTAATTTCTTAAAGGAAGAACTTGCCTCTGTGAGTCGGTTATAAAATTATTCCACTAACCCCTAAGAGTTGCAGTGAAACCGAAAGTGATAAATTGCGCGATTTCTCTATCATTATTTCTAACGACCTTAGCAACATTGGAATACATCATCATTTGATGTAACTGATCATGAATTTGTTTATCTGTAAGACCATCTATGTTCCATTCATAGATTTCTCCTCCGATATAATGATTTTGTACTATTGTATCATTTTCTTCAAATAGTACATCAGTGGGAGTAGGTCTTTGGTAGTAATATTTCATCAGGTTAGATTTACCATATTTAACCGCCTGAAATTGGGAATTATTCATTTTAGATTCAACAAAAGATTTCTGAAGATTTTCAATCTGATGTAGATTGATTTCATCCTCGATTGGATCCTCAGTTTGTTGATCTTCTTCTGATATTTCAGAAGTATTTGATGACTGACCATTAATAACTTGAATACTCTTAATAAGATCATTAATGACAGTTTTATTCCTATTAGTGTTCTCACTAATAGTAGCAAATTTTTGCTTTGCTTGAGCTATTAACTCTTGTAATTCTCTTTTTTCAGCATTGATAGTCTGAAGATTACTTCTTTTGAACTGAACTATTAGCTCTTTTATATCTTCTTTGGTAACTTCTGGGGTTTTAGTAACGTTAAACTCTTTTACCTCAGTAAGAGGTTTGATAGAGATATTAGAAGTCTTATTTAAAGAGTGTTTCCAAAAAGATCCAAGTGTCTTATTTTATCAAGTTTATGCAATAATTTTTCTAAGGCATTTTCAATTCTAGTCAATTGTTGACCCATGACTTGGATAAACACATTAGTGTAATTATTCTGCCATAAGGCTTTCTGTAAATCTTTAATAATTGTTTCTTTACTGTCAATAATTTTGACAAATGAAACATCATCAATTTTGTCTGTCATATTTTTGACAGTGAGTTTAATTGACTCATTTGGGGATACATTGATCTGGTTATACCGCTACTTGTTCATGTATCAGTATTCCAGATTTTGTAATGTTCCTCTAACACATTGATTTGTGTTAATTTTGTGTCCACATAATTTTGGACAAACCATTCAACAAAGGGTATTATCATTTTCTTCTTTTCTAGATAATTGTAATATTCATCTTTAAATTCATATCTTCTTTTAATAGGATAGGTTTTTTTCAAACCATAGCCTAAATTCAATGTCTTCATAGTACATTCTATTGAGAATATCCCGAATTTCTTAATTGACCTTAAATCCCATTAAACAGAAGTAAATTCCATTTCTGACATTGTCGGGGAGCCCATTTTGCTCTTTTCCTTGTATAAGGGATGTGCTATTGCATCATCAATAATTTAAATTTTATTCACTTCGTCTTTATTGGAAGAAGTTGACCCTATTGTAGAAGGTAGAGATTTTCGTCCTGATATTGATAATTGAGAGATATCATGAGGAGCAAATCTCACTTCTACTTCTCCATCATTAGTCTGGAAAATCTGATCAATATCTATGTTCACAATTGGTTGTGGTAACACAGCTTGACTTAAAATCCATTCTTTGGGGAAATTAATTTCATCCCATCGAATTATCCTATTAGTAGCTACTTTGGATGTTAACAGATTTGTTTCTACCAAAGTAGTTTTACCAGGTGTGGTAATATGCCTTGCATTTGGGGCAATTGTATTAATCACCTTATAGTGGATCCTATAGATTACTGCTATAGTTTCAGATCCAGGTAGAAAGTTATAACCATAAGTTTTCAAATTCATAGTTACAGACTCATATAGATGAGTATTTGTGTTATTGACAGAGTTAAATTAGGATAAACATTAAAATAGACTGGGCCATGACAAAGACTAGTTTGTATAACTCCCATTAGGGATTGGCTCCAATATAGACATCTCGTATCTCTGAGAGATGTCATTATTGATGCATTTAACCCTGGTAGAGTTAAAGATATAAATGCAACTTGAATTAGTCCAATATGGACTTAATTATAAGCATCACGAACATGCCCAATATCCTCCTCGCTTATGAGCTTGAAGGAATATTCTGTGTTATTCACAGAAACAATTCTTTCCATTATTTTAATGAAAATAGATGGTTTAAAATCAAAAGTACCAATTTGGTAAAAAAAAAATTTAGCTTTACCTTTGGAATTGTCCATTTGTTTAGTTCCTCTAATTCAGAGGGATACTCAAGATTCTGAGTATTCTTAATGGATTTACCCTTAGTAAGGGCTTTCTTATTAAAGTCTATTGCTAATTCTTTGCTCATTAGCATATTTGAGGTTATACTTCCTTCACTTACATGTACCATGACTAGTTATTATTATCAAGTTATAAAACTGTTAATGGTAATTATTATGAAAACTCTATTGTCCTAGTTAACTACGCCAGTAGTTTCAGATATATCTAACGATAGTAAAGACCTAGCACGGCTATCAACGATTTACGCCATCAACTGTCCTCTCGGCATAATAAGGCTATACGACTTTGATGCCGTTCCACTAGGTAGAAGACACATCGCTTCGACAGATCCTAGCTCTATTGCAGTTAACTAAGGCAATAGCTTTAACAATTGTAATAACCATAACAGAGAAATAACTTGAACACAATAACTATGACATCAAATTACATGCTTGTGATGTCACGCCCCAGTCCCAAAATACGTAGGACTAGAAATACGTAACACGCCAGCCGTATGTATGCAAAACTCTAACGTATTGGAAGATCGTAACACATACGTACGTTGTATATGAATATCAAATCCACAAGTGGTAATATACTGTCAATAAGTGACACACAATCTATATCTCATCCACAGCACAAATAAAGAAATAGGAAATAAATAACTGAATATCCAATATGAAGTACCAAAGTATGATAGTCAGATGGAAACAAATCCACTGTAAATCGACTATACTAAAACTACTAAATGAGAGAAGAGTTCAACTCTAATATAAGATAAATGTCCACAAAGAAAATAGCAACTAGAATATCCATCAGCTACGATAAATCAAAGGTACTCCGAAGGTAAGACCTCCTTAGTCTGGTATGAAGCGTCAGGTCCGGGACCGTACTCCTGTGGATACTCCTGCAAGTCTATACCTGGAAAGGGACCAGGTCCTCAGAGGGACATAACAAGATACATAAAAGCATGCCAATGAAGTACTGAAAATAAATATCAAATGGGTCGCCTAACCATCTATGTGAATGCAGTTTGAGAACAACTTTCCAATAAGTGGGCTATCTGGCTAAAATGGGATTGGCATGATTCTCTTGGAGATTTAGGGGCCTAAAAAGCATGACGTCTTTTGAACCTCAGAGGCCGCCTGATAATATATAATATATAGTGGTCATCATGACCGCGCATCTTCGGCGGAACGTACGGGTTACACAAGTAAATTACAAAGGAACCCAAACGCCATACTTGTTGTTCTCCCCACCCCATGCTCTAAGCATGTCACATCCATGACATGATGATACCTCTAAATAACTGCCAGGTCTTCTAGCATGCAATTTCTATCAACAATTATCCCTATCCGTCGCACGACCTATACGTACCAGTGGCCAGCCGAGTACGCAAGTTCGTGTCCTATATGAGAATCACACTGGTGTAACAACAGTGCCATAGCCAATGAAACATAAGAATGCCTCATGATAATGGGGTGGTCTCATAAACTAGGTCAATATCCATATATATATAATAAAAATAAAATACGACGCCACCGTCGTTGCACCCAAGTTATCCTTGGACGCGCAGTTAAAATATATGAACTAAATAGACAGAAATAAAATGCATGCATCATATAGAATGTATATCACAGTACAATGGCAAGGTATACTTACCTGGCAAGTAATCTGTAAAGTGTAAGCGTCCAGATGTCAAGTACACAGGATCAGAAACTAAGGCCTCTAAATAACATCTTCGGATGCTGAAATAAATATCACCAACGTTCTCGAAATCAGCGAGATAGCTAGAAAACACTACCCTTTCGTCCAATTTGGACATAGGAGCAAAACGGTAATTTCGGGTCAATGTGGGGTCCACCTATGGCCCACTTTGTACCAAAATGTGTGCCAGGGGTAAATATCTCTAAATGGAACAAATTATAGGTCAAACAAATTCTAAACGTTAATACGAACTCAACGGTATATCCAATTTTGGATTTCGGTGAGCCGAATACAAATTCGTCCAAAAATCAACCGTAGGGCCCGCAAATAGGCGGCTTGGTCAACTATCTTGGAATCACGTGAAACTTGGGTCACAGGACCAGCGTGATACCACGAATCCAATAACGCAAGTTTTGTCGCATTCCGACGAGTATACACTAAATGGTGCAATATTTTACAAAAGTCGCGATATAGGGACTTTTTACGGATACGGGTTGATTTCGACGCGCACACGCGTCCAAATCAGTTTTTGCGAAAGCTCACACGTCAGCACATACCCTACGCGCCTTTTGGTGCAATTGGTACGCGATTGGGAGGTCCCGTTTGGCGGGGCGCGCTCCGTGTCACAAATTTTAAAGTTATAAGAATAATTTTTTCTGATTTTTTAACCTAGTTTAATTCTACATATAACATACAATAAAATAATCTAATTAACAGGAAATAATCTCGGGTATATGATCTTCATATAGCAAAAAGAATTTTTAAGTTTGGATGTCTGTGGTGGAAGATATTGGTCTTTAAACATGGGTCATCACAACAGTTTCTGAAATTAAAAAGATGTCATTTTTCTCCAGCTTGGTCTCAATTTTTACCTAGGGTTAAGCGTCGTTTGACGAAAACTAATATAAAGTTGGAAGAGGGATAGGTCATGAACATATTGGTGAAGACGGGGTCGAAATCGATCACAAGATGGAACGAGAAACAGTATGGGAAGGGAGGTTCGTCGCTGCAGTTTTCTGCGCGGGTGACACGCGGTCGCGGACGCTAGTCGACGGCGGGTGGTTCTCCGGCGATTCCTACTGCGGTCCGGCGTACAAAGGCGGTCGAGGGTGGTCGCAGGGTGTTGGAGTATAGATTTGGGTTAGGGTTTACTATGGGATATACATATATATATAGGGAGGAGGAGAAGAATGCGGGCGTGGGGATCTGGCCGCTGCTGCCTCGCGGGTTTGGGGGTTAAGGGCTTTAGACCTACATTTTCTTCCATACAATGCTTCAAATGGAGCCATTTGGATACTCGCTTGATAGCTATTATTGTAAGAAAACTCCACAAGATGTAGGTGGTCCTCCCATGATCCTCCAAAGTCTAACATACAAGCCCTCAACATATCCTCCAATGTCTGAATAGTACATTCGGACTATCCATCTGTCTGCGGGTGATAATATATACTGAACTTCAGACGAGTCCCAAGACTCTCCTGCATACTTCTCCAAAAGTGAGATGCAAAATGCGAATCCCTATCTGACACGATGCTGACCGGAATGCCGTGCAACCTCACGATCTGCCTCATGTATAAGTCAGCCAAAGCTTCTATAGACTGGCCAACTCTAAAAGGAAAGAAATGGTCTGACTTGGTGAGTCAATCTACTATTATCCATATTGCATCTCTCTAACTTGGACTCTAGGGAAAACCCGTGACAAAGTCCATAGTTATGTGCTCCCACTTCCACTCAGGAATCGGAAGTTGTTGTAGTAGCCCTGATGTTCTCTGATGCTCCGCTTTCACCTGCTGACATACTAGACATTTAGCTACAAAGCGAGCTATCTCTCTTTTCATCCCATGCCACCAAAAGTGTTATCGCAAGTCCCGGTACATCTTGGTGCCTCCAGGATGAATAAAATATATCAAACTATGAGCTTCTACCATCAGCTCCTGTCGAATCTCTCCATTGGGAACATATAGACGATCACCACATCGTAATGTCCCTTCATCATGAATGCGCAATCCCGTCTGTTCTCTGGCCTCTGGCCTTTCTTTCAATCTCCTAAATCTGGCGTCCATAGGTAAAGCTGCCTTGATCCTCTCTACTAGTAATGACTGTACTTGCAAGTTGGCTAATATCCCATCTGCTCTGGGTAATATCACTTCTATGCCAAGCTCTTGTAAGTCCTCCAATAATTCTCTCTGTGTTGTCAAGAAGTAAGCTGCTGGTTTCCGGCTTAACGCGTCTACTACTACGTTAGCCTTGCCTGGGTGATAATGTAGCTCTATCTCAAAAATCCTTCATCAACTCAAGCCATCGACGTTGTCTCATATTTAACTCCTTTTGCGTGAAGATATACTTGAGGCTTTTGTGGTCTGTATAGATCTATACTCGTTCACCATATAGGTAATGTCTCCATAGCTTCAGAGCAAAAACAACGGCTGCAAGCTCCAAGTCATGAGTTGGATAATTCTTCTTATGTACTCGTAACTGTCTAGATGCATATACAATCACCTTGCCATACTGCATCAACACGCATCCCAAGCATTTTCCTGATGCGTCACTGTAAATCACGTAACCTCCTAATCCTGATGGAATAGTCAATACTGGAGTTGTGGTCAGTCGCTTCTTTAATTCCTCGAAAGCGGCTTGACACTCGTCGATCCATATAAACTCTTGATCCTTGCACGTCAACCGAGTCATAGGTTCTGCTGTCCTTGAGAAATTCTCCATGAACTGTCGGTAATATCCTGCAAGTCCAAGAAAACTCCTCACTTCTGATGCTGATTTAGGAACGGGCCATGTCTCGACTGCCGAGATTTTCTCTGGATCAACAGAAATACCATCTCTCATAACGATATACCCAAGAAATGAGACTCTGTCCAAGAAAAACTCATATTTACTGAGCTTCGCATATAACTGCTCTCTCATCAAGGTTTCTAGGACAATCCGCAGGTGCTTCTCGTGCTCCTCGTGGCTCTTCGAATAGACAAGTATGTCATCTATGAAGACGACCATAAATTGGTCCAAATACTGATGGAATACTCGATTCATTAAGTCCATAAAGATAGCTAGAGCATTGGTCAATCCAAATGGCATGACCAGAAACTCGTAGTGCCCATATCTTGTCCTGAATACGATCTTCGGGATGTCCTGCTTCCATACCTTCACCTGATGATATCTCGATCTCAAGTCTATCTTCGAGAACACCTTGGCTCCACTAAGCTGATCAAATAAGTCATCAATGCGTGGCAATGGATATTTATTCTTCATGGTCACTGTATTTAAGGCTCTATAGTCAATGCACATACGCACTGACCCATCCTTCTTTGGTACAAATAACACCGGTGCTCCGCAGGGTGATGCACTTGGTCGGATGAAACCTTTCTCCTCTAATTCTTTCAACTGTGCCTTCAGCTCATCCATCTCCTTCTTTGCTAATCTATAAACATACGATGCTATAGGTGCTGCTCTCGGTGTCAATTCAATTAAGAATTCTACGTCTTTGTCTGGAGGTAGTCCTGGCAATTCCTCTGGAAAGATGTCTTGGAATTATGAAATGATAGGGTGATAGATAACGTCGTCCATTGCAAGCTGAATACCATCAAAGGCTTATGTGGATCCTCGCACAAACTCAAGTTCCGGCTGGCCTGGTACCTTAAAAATAATGCTTCCTCTAAAACAGTCAAAGAAAGCGTGGTACTTGCTTAGTCAGTCCATTCCAAGCATAATATCAAAAGTTGGCATATGAAGGACTAAGAGTCGGGCATTCATCTCTCTGCCACGAATCACTACAGGACACGATCTACAAATTCGACCAACAGGTATAACTTTCCCTCCGGTAAGAATTATAACATAACTAGGTAAAGGTGTAGTGGCAATATTGTGTTTGGCAATAAAACTAAAATATATGAACAAGTGGGTGGCTCCCGTATCAAATAATGTCACAGCAGAAAAAGTAAAAGCAAGAGTTATACCTGCTATGACATCAATCTCCTGATCCATGTCATCCACTTCTAGTGCAAAAGCTTGTCCATTTCTCTGTGGAAGTCCATGACTGGCCCTCGTGTACTGATCCTCCTGAGTAGGTAGCGGTGGTCCTCGCTGAAATCCTCCTGCTCCTGGAGGTCGAGGTGCTCCTGGTCTAGTCATTTGCTGAGCTGGTTTTGGTGCTGGAAGTGCTAGCCTCTGTACTGGCAGTGGAAGTGTCAATGTTTGCTGTATTAGACAGTCTCTCTCCATATGTTGTCCGAAACCACACCTCATACATTGTCCTAAATAGGTCCGACAGTCTCTCAAAATGTGCCCGCGTTTCCCACAATAACTGTAGTGGGGCTTCTCAAAATTCTGGTACGGTCCTGCTCTGTGCTGATACTGTTGTTGCTGTGCCAAAAGACGTCTAATAGGCCCTCCTTGCTGTGTCCTTGCTGGTCCTTGCTGTATCTTTAGTTGACCTCCTTTTCTCCTGTTGATGGTCTCTTATAACCTAGCTTCTGTCAGTAATTCAGCATAAGATATCCGGGACTGTGAGCTAGTGTAATGTTGGAGCTCCTGAGTCAGTCCACGGTGAACCTCTTAGCCTTCGCCAAGTCACTCGGTATCAGGGCAGCGCCATATTTACTAAGACGACTAAACTCTGCATCATACTCATCAACTATCTTGTTCCCCTGCTCCAGATGAAGAAACTAATCGTACAACGTGTCCCTTAAAGTGTCCGGGAAGTACTTCCTCTCAAAGCACTCCAAGAATTGTTCCCAAGTCTGATACGTACCCAACTGACGCTCCATTGATTCCCATCAGTGATGAGTGTTACCATCTAGCAGCGTCCTTACGCTTGTCATCCATAGATCTGTAGGTAGCTGTGATGCTTCTAATAACTTCTGAGTATGGGTAATCCAGTTTGTAGTCTCCTCTGGGCTCTCAATGCTTTTATATGGCTTGGGGCTCATCTGTATAAAGTCCTTGACTGAACCAACTCTAGCTCACGGTACTGGTACTAGTGCCTAAGTTGGTACAGAAGCCTGTGCAGCCATTCTCTCAAGTGCTGCCAGAAATTCTTGCCTCTACTCTGCCGTTTGCTGCCTCTGCTCTACAGCCAGTGCAGTCGCCTGTTGTCTCTATTCCTGCATCATCATTTAGAAGAATTGGAACAACTGTGTTTGGACATCCTGTGGTGTCGATGAAGCTGGAAGGGTCCCATTAGGCGATACGGAAAGATCAGATGGAACTGGGTTGTGAGTCTGTCCATCCGGCCCCAAAAGTCTAGGAATCGTTGAGGCCCCTCCTTGAATCTGGCCATTGACTCCTGAAGATGTGTCACCTTCGGCGGCAGTACATCCACTACGCATATCCATCTCTCTACAAGTGGTGGATGAAACGATTAGAAGGAGTACAAGAATCAAACAGGATGCAAGCATTTAAATAGGATGGTTGAAAGGAAAGATGAGTTTTAGTCAAGCATGGATGAGATCCTATATTCTACTCCTATACGCAGGCTTGTTCGGTATAGTATCGTAACCGAGACAATATATTCTCGACATGGATGGGCCACCACAAAAATATGTCATGCCCCAGTCCCAAAATACGTAGGACTAGGAATACGTAACACGCCAGCCGTATGTATACAAAACTCTAACGCATTGGAAGATCATAACACATACGTACGATGTACATGAATATCAAATCCACAGGTGGTATTATACTGTCAACAAGTCATATGCAATCTATATCTCATCCACAACACAAATAAAGAAATAGGAAATAAATAACTGAATATCCAATATGAAGTACCAAAGTATGATAGTCGGATAGAAATAAATCTACTGCAAATCGACTATACTAAAACTACTAAATAAGAGAAGAGATCAAATCTAATATAAGATAAATATCGACAAAGAAAATAGCAACTAGAATATCCATCAGCTACGATGAATCAAAGGTACTCCGAAGGTAAGACCTCCTCAGTCTGGTATGAAGCGTCAGGTCCGGGTCCGTACTCTTGTGGATACTCCTGCAAGTCTATACCTGGAAAGGGACCAGGCCCTCAGCGGGACATAACACGATACATAGAAGCATGCCAATGAACTACTAAAAATAAACATCAAATGGGTCATCTAACCATCTATGTAAATGCAGTTTGAGAACAACTTTCCAACAAGTGGGCTATTTGGCTAAAATGGGATTGACATGATTCTCTTGGAGATTCAGGGGCCTAAAAAGCATGACGCCTTTTGAACCTCAGAGGCCACCTGATAATATATAATATATAGTGGTCATCATGACCGCGTATCTTCGACGGAGCGTACGGGTTATACAAGAAAAGTACAAAGGAGCCCAAACGCCATACTTGTTGTTCTCCCCACCCCATGCTCTAAGCATGTCACATCCATGACACGATGATACCCCTAAATAACTGCCAGGTCTTCTAGCATGCAATTTCTATTAGCAGTTATCCCTATCCGTCGTATGACTTATACGTTCCAGTAGCCAGCCGAGTACGCAAGTCTGTGTCCTACATGAGACTCACACTCGTGTAACAACAGTGTCATGGCCAATGAAGCATAAGAATGCCTTATAATAATGGGGTGGTCTAATAAACTAGGTCAACATGCATATATATAATAAAAATAAAATACGACGCCACCGTTGTTGCAGCCAAGTTATCCTTGGACGCGTAGTTTATATAGCAGTTAAAATATATGAACTAAATAGACAGAAATAAAATGCATGCATCATATAGAATGTATATCACAGTACAATGGCAAGGTATACTTGCCTGGCAAGCAATCTGTAAAGTATAAGCGTACAGATGTCAAGTACACAAGATCAGGAACTAAGGCCTCCGAATAACATCTTCGGATGCTGAAATAAACATCACCAATGATCCTAGAATCAGCGAGATAGCTAGAAAATACTACCCTTTCGTCCAATTTAGACACAGAAGCAAAATGGTAATTTTGGGTCAAGGCGGGGTCCACATTTGGCCCACTTTGTACCAAAATGCGTGCCGGGGGTAAAGGTCTCTAAATGGGACAAATTATAGATTAAAAAAATTCTAAACGTCAATACAAACTCAACGGTATGTCCAATTTTGGATTCCGATGAGCCGAACACAAATTTGCACAAAAATCAATCGTGGGGCCCAAAAATAGGCAGCTTGGTCAACTGTCTCAGAATCGCATAAAACTTGGGTTACAGGACCAGCGTGATACCACGAATCCAATAGCGCAAGTTTTATCGCATTCCGACGAACGTACACTAAATGGTGCAGTGTTTTACAAAAGTCATGATACGGAGACTTTTCACGGATACGGGTTGATTCAGACACGTACACGCGTCCAAATCAGTTTTTGCGAAAGCTCACACGTTAGGGCATACCCTAACGTGCCTTTTAGTGCAATTGATATACGACGGGGCAGTCCCGTTTGACGGGGCGCGCTCCGTATCGCAAATTTTAAAGTTTTAAGAACAAGCTTTTCCTGATTTTTAACCCAGTTTAATTCTACATATAATACATAATAAAATAATCTAATTAACAGGAAATAATCTTAGGTATATGATCTTCACATAGCAAAAATAATTTTTAAGTTTGGATGTCTGTGGTGGAAGTTATTGGTCTTTAAATATGGGTTATCACAATAGTTTCTGAAGTTAAAAAGATGTGATTTTTCTCCAACTTGGTCTCGATTTTTACCTAGGGTTAAGCGTCATTCGATGGAAACTAATATACAGAGTTGGAAGAGGGATAGGTCGTGAACATACTGGTGAAAATGGGGTCGAAATCGATCGCAAGATGGAACGGGAAACAGTGGGGGAAGGGAGGTTCGTCGCTGTAGTTTTCTGCGCGGGTGATATGTGGTCGCGGATGCTAGTCGACGGCGGGCGGTTCTCCGGCGATTCCTACGGCGGTCCGGCATGCAAAGGCGGTCGAGGGTGGTCGCTGGGTATTGGAGTATAGATTTGGGTTAGGGTTTACTATGGTATATATATATATATATATATATATATATATATATATATATATATATATATATATATATATATATATATATATATATATATATAGGGAGGAGGAGAAGAACGCAGGCGTGGGGATCTGGCCGCTGCTGCCTCGCGGGTTTGGGGGTTAAGGGCTTTAGGCTTTACTTAGTGTTTTATCTTTTATTTTATTTTATTTTATTTTATTTTATTTTATTTTATTTTATTTTATTTTATTTTATTTTTATTATTCTTTTCTTTTCCTTTCTTTATTCAATTATATATATATATATATATATATATATATATATATATATATATATATATATATATATATATATATTATTTCTGAAAAATTATATTACTACATAAAATGATCTTTCCTCCTTCTACAAAGACCTCCTAAAATAAATTAAATTAAAAATTATAGTTTTGTTCAACAATTTCTAAGTGAATAGCTACCTAGTAATTAAAATTCAATAATTTATATTTTCTAATTAACTAATAAATACTATAAATAAATTAAATGATTAATTAAATAATTATAATATATTTTAAAATTAGGGGTTTTACATGTGAGGAAGTAGAATTACCTCAGCCTTGAGCCATAAACATGGCCATGATACCAAAAGTGATAAATTGCGCGATTTCTCTATCATTATTTCCAACAGCCTTAGCAACATTGGAATACATCATCATTCGATGTAACTGATCATGAATTTGTTTATCTGTAAGACTATATATGTTTCATTCATAGATTTATCTTCCGTTATAATAATTTTGTACTATTGTATCATTTTCTTCAAATAGTACATCAGTGGGAGTAGGTCTTTGGTAGTAATATTTCATCAGGTTAGGTTTACCATATTTAACCGCCTGAATTTGGGAATTATTCATTTTAGATTCAACAAAAGATTTCTGAAAAAATGATACAATAGTACAAAATCATTATATCGGGGGAGAAATCTATGAATGGAAGATAGATTGTCTTATAGATAAACAAATTGATGATCAGTTACATCAAATGATGATGTATTCCAATGTTGCTAAGGCTGTTGAAAATAATGATAGAAAAATCACGCAATTTATCACTTGTGGTTTCACTGAAACTCTTAGGGGTTGGTGGAATAATTGTCTAACCGACTCACAGAGGCAAGTTCTTCCTTTAAGAAATTAATCCGATTCTCTTTCAGATTAACTTCATTAAGGATTTTAACAATTGGATTAGTTATAAATTCAAAAGTTATTCTTTTGCCTTTATAACAGATTGTAATTCCTTTTTGTTGGATTTCCAATTGTTTTAACTGCTGGGTTATAGTAACTTGTGCAAGTTCTTCCTTTAAGAAATTAGTCTGATTCTCTTTCAGATTAACTTCATTAAGGATTTTAACAATTGGATTAGTTATAAATTCAAAACTTATTCTTTTGCCTTTATAACAGATTGTAATTCCTTTTTGTTGGATTTCCAATTGTTTTAATTGCTGGGTTATAGTAACTTGTGCAAGTTCTTCCTTTAAGAAATTAGTCTGATTCTCCTTCCTTAGTTATCTCATTAATTGGCATAAGTTTTTTTTAGGAAAGGAGTCCCTAGAATAACATGCTGAGGTATTTTCTTTGCAACTATTAGATGTACAAAAATACAAACATCATCCTTACAAATATTTACTTCGGTAATTTTGTAAGGGGTAGTTAGTGCTTTATTATTAGCAGCACTAAGTGTCTGAGAAGTTCTTTCTTAATATTTTATTGGAAAAAATCCTTCTTTGACACAATTCAGATATGCACCACTATCAACTAGTGCAATCAAATTGGTTACATAATACTCATTATTAATGAGTAGATTTTTTTTAATATATCATTTATTGGTAATAAATAAATCTATTTTTTGCAGAAAATTATTTTTCCTTTCTTTTGAGTTTATCTGTCTCATTTGAATAAATTGATTCTTCCCCTCTTATTCTTGTGGGCAAAAAGAACCAGCAGAAGATTCACCCGTGTCTATTAATCTAGCTGTCTTTCTAGATATATTGTCTAGTTTCAGCTTGTCAAATCTTTTCTGGATTTGTTGATCTTGAGATTTAAAATTTTTAATCTCAATTTTTAAAGTTTTTATTTCAGACTGAAGTTCCTGTATAGTGACAGGTTTAACTTGTCTGCTTCTATATCGAGAGATTACTTCAGCCATATTGTAGGCTTTAGTAGGAGTCTGGATAGGTGTATTAACCTTATCTGACTCTTCTCCAATTGCTTCTATAATTTTATTTTTTATTTCAGGACTAATATTATCAGATAATAAGGCTTTAATAATATCTTTTTTCTCATTAAGGGTTAAAGTATTTATTGATAAATCATTCATTTCTACTATAGATTTATAGTAGTTAATATCTTTGTCCGCAACACATTCGTTACATTGGCAATTTTTATTACATTCATTGACTGAATTATCAGTAGTCTCATCATTAGATTCATTATTGATCATTAATTTGTAAAGAGTCTTTCTTCACCCTTCATCTTCAATCTCTTCCAATTTCTTTTTCGTATAATATTTGTTAGCATAGTGGCCTAATTTACCACATTTATAGCATTTAATAATATTCTTCTTAGAAGATTTCTTCTTTTTAGAGTATTTACTGTCATTATTGACAGTAGTATCTTGCCTTCTTGAAGGATATTTTTTCTTTTATAAGGTCTCTTATAATCCTTATATTCTTTTACTTTCTTTTTTTCCTTTGTATTAAGAGGTTTGAAAGTATCCATTGCAAACTGGTCACAGAATTCTCCCAGTTGTCTTTTTTTAAAATTTCTCTGAGATTTTAGTTGATGTCTTAGCTTCAAGTCATTGCATAAAGCTATACCTTCTTTAATACACTTATTGATTAAATTTTCATAAGTGTAATCGGAATAAGGAATGATACCATTATTTTGGTTTCTCAAACCCTATCTTATTCTTTCTGCAAAAAGATTAGGAAGTCCATCAATAAATTTTGACTTCCAGTGAACATTATTTGCATCAACAAGTAACATTACTCTACTTAAGAAAGTATCTTTGTACCATCTAAAGTGAGTAAGAGTTGGACACCTAAAATTTTGAAGAAAAGTTCTTACTCTTTCTCCAAGATCGAAGATTCCTCCTGTAAAGTGTTCCAAAATTGTAATAATTAAAGTATATATCGCATCAGGTTTAGTTGCCTGAGTATTATTTTCAGGACTTGTCTCAGTTTTAATGGCACTTAAAATTTCTTGCCTTTGTTAGTCGATTAGACAATTATTCCACCAACCCCTAAGAGTTCCAGTGAAACTTCAAGTGATAAATTGCGCGATTTCTATATCATTATTTTCAACAGCCTTAGCAACATTGGAATACATCATCATTCGATATAATTGATCATGAATTTGTTTATCTGTAAGACCATCTATGTTCCATTCATAGATTTCTTCCCTGCTATAATGATTTTGTACTATTGTATCATTTTCTTCAAATAGTACATCAGTTGGAGTAGGTCTTTGTAAATAATAATGCTAAAAAAGAAAGAGGTGTGCCTAGAATTGTTATTAATTATAAACCTCTAAATAAGGTTTTAAAATTGATCTGATATCCAATTCCAAAAAAAAAAGATCTACTCGATAGAGTAGCTAAAGCAAGGATTTATTTTATAACCCAGCAGTTAAAACAATTGAAAATCCAATAAAAAATCAAACAAGTCGAAGAAGATTTTAAGCTACACACTTGTAGCAATATCCTTAATGCTTTCTGGGATAGGAAACAACATATAGTTTTCCTTCCTTATAAGGAATCCTTTAATGAAAATAATATTCTGACAAAGGCGAGACCTTGTCAAATGAATCAAGAATATCTTGAATTGTGTAAAAAAAAATCCAAGATTTATTGGATAAGAAATTAATTCGCAAATCTTACTCCCCATGGAGTTGCACAACATTCTATGTAAATAATAATGCTGAAAAAAAGAAAGAGTTGTGCCTAGACTTGTTATTAATTATAAACCTCTAAATAAGGTTTTAAAATGGATCCGATATCCAATTCCTAATAAAAGAGATCTACTCAATAGAGTAGCTAAAGCAATGATTTATTCCAAATTTGGAATTACAACCTGTTATAAAGGCAAAAGAATAACTTATAAATTTATAACTAATCCAATTATTAAAATCCTTAATTAAGTTAATCCATATTAAAATCCTTAATGAAGTTATTCTTTTGCCTTTATAACAAGTTATAATTCCTTCCTTATTTATCTCATTAATGGGCATGAGTTTTTCTAAAAATTGATTTCCTAGAATAACATGATGAGATATTTTCTTTACAACTATTAGATGTACAGGAATACAGACATCATCCTTACAAATATTTACATCTATAATTTTGTAAGGGGTAGTTAGTGCTTTATTATTAACAGCACTAAGTGTCTGAGTAGTTCGTTCACAATATTTAATTGGAACTAGTAGTTAGTGCTTTATTATTAGCAGTACTAAGTGTCTGAGTAGTTTGTTCACAATATTTAATTATAACGACTCCTTATTTAACACAATTAAGGTCTGCACCACTATCAACAAGTGCAATTAAATTATTTATGTAAGATGTCAACAATTTACGCCATCAACTGCCCTCTCGGCATAACAAGGCTACGCGACTTTGATGTCGTTCCACTAAGTAGAAGACACATCGCTTCGACAAAGCCTAGCTCTATCGCAGTTAACTAAAGCAACAACTTTAACAATAATAATAACCATACCAGAGAAATAACTTGAAGAAAATAACTATGCCATCAAATTACGTGCTTGTGAGGAAGTAGAATTATCTCAGCCTTGAGCCATAAACATGGCTCTGATACAAAAAGTAGAAACCAGGAAGGGGGCTCTTATAACGAGAATGAGAAGAGAGTCTTTTAGAAGGAATTAAATTTTTTATTGATCACTCAAAGCTTACAAAGAGAGATTACAAGCACACACAACTTCAGAACTTCAAAACAACACTCCCAACCTAAAATGTTACATATGCAGAGGTTTTCACCTCTATTTATACTATAAGAGTGTCCATAGTGATAGACGAAGCAACCGACAAGTGCAGGTACGCGAACCGACAACAGCAGGTTGAAGATTCGTTCTTATCTCTGACGAAAGTAAGTGCCTGTCGCCATCAACTTTTTGCTTTATTCTTCATCTTTAACACGTAAGGGCATCTGCGCCGAAAGTAAAGTGGCATGGGGTCCACCATTGTCGGCCACCTTCATAAAGAGATTCCTTTGTGCTGAAAGTATATCATTGCTGGTCCCACCAAAATTAAAGAGATTCTCTTTAAAGTAAAGTAAGGTAAATAGTTGCCATGAGTATTCTGACAACTTTGCAATATTATTACATATCTTCGTCATTACTGTCGTCATCCGACTGCTGAGTATTGACTCTTTTATGCATTCTCTTAAAGAAGATTTTTGAGTCTTCTTCAATATGGTCTGATTTAGTAGAACTGATAGACATACTATCTGTTTCGAAGATTAAGCCGAACTGAGTCTGCATATAGTGAAGACATTTCTTCTTTAATTCCTCCTCAGTAATTCGAGGATTTTGCCTTCTCAGTGATTCCTTTAATTTCTTCAAAGGACTATCTTCCATTATTTCCTTCTTTAATTTTGCTTCTACATGGATCTCATTTTCCTTGATAGATTTCTGTATAGTCTGTACTTTTTTATTTTCATCAATCCTATTCCACCATTTAATCAGAATTTTTTTGGCTAAAATGGAAAAATTAAGATAATTAAATTCGTATTTAATTATCCATTTAAAAATATATAGAATTTCAAAATGGATAAAAACGTACATAGTATTCTCCCTCTTCAAAAGTTGGTCAGCATTCTGACAGAGAGGATAAGACCAAGTCCATGCTGCAAACAATTCTTGCAAAGATGGTGGCAAAATTTCCAGAGTGGCACCAAATTGTAACCACCATCGTATAAACCATGCTGGAATGTCCTGTTTAAGAATTTCAGGGCAAATTTTGATAAACCAAGAGTGCTTCTGTTTACTATTATCAAAGTAAAACACCTTAGTAAAGGCCTCAATATAATCCTAGTAGGAATAAGGCATATTGATATTTTTATCCCTATGAACTAGTAATTTAGTTCTATTGGGATGAAGTCCCCATGATTGAGGAGTAATAATGTGACGTATAATAATTTTGTTGTAATTTACGTCACTACGAGTATCATTGGTTTTTTTGATAAAAGTGCTCAATTTCAACCAATTTGGTTGTCAACAGAATTCCTTCATAGACATTCATGTGCTTACCTTGTACAGGAAACATATTATTTTCCAAGTATTTCTCCTTTAATTTCAAGGGGTCATCCATCATTGGGATGTCAAAATTTTCTAGTTGAAGAATTTCTTCTGAATGATTATTCTGAATGAAAATTGTTTCCACTTCAACTGTCTATTTATAAAAAACATTGGTTTCTTCTGGTTCTTGAATCTGTATGCCTCTATTAGAGGTCTTTTTCTTTTCCAAGAATAATTTTTTTGGAGTAGCTTCTTGACTCATTGGAGCCCGAGGTCATGGGTCTAGGAACCCATGGCTGCTTGCCTTTTTCTTTCTGACTCATAGTCCTACAAAAATTTATGAGTTAAAAAAAATCAGAAAGTGAATTGCTAGTTCCTTTAATATATTCAATATCAAAATCAAATATGGCTAATTCTGCTTGCCATCTAGCAAATATTTGCTTGGATGCTAAATTTTTAACATCTTTTTCTAAAACATTCTTAGCAGAACTACAATCAATTCATAGTAAAAATGTCTTATTAAGTAAATCATCCTGGAATTTATAAATACATTGAATGATAGAAAGAATTTCTTTCTTAATGGTTGAGTATTTAATTTGAGTATCATTCTATTTTCCTGAATGATATCTTACTAGTACTTCTTTATTGGTATTGGGGTTTAATTATTTTATTATGCCTCTATAACCAATGTCACTAGCATCATTTCAACTATTTTAAACACTCAGCATTGGCTAAGTGTAGGAGAATTTTTTAACCTTCTGTTTTATTGTCTTCACTGCCTCAGTATGGGTATTAGTCCACGGAGCAGAATTTTTTCGTAATCTTTGTTACAAGATTCTTGTATCAGCAGCTATATTCTTATAAAATTTAGATACATAATTCAATGGACCAAGAAATCGTTGTAACTGCTTATTATCTGTAATTTTGTCAGGGAATTTAGAAGCAAATTCAATACTTCTATCAATTAGAATTATTGTGTTATTTACAATATTATGTCCCCAAAATTTTATTTCTTGTTGAAAAAGTTTCATTTTTGGGGCAGAAATTACTAAGCCATTTTTTATGACTAAGTGTTTAAACATATTAAGGTGTTTAAAGTATTCTTCTATCGTATTAGAGAAGATCAATATATCATCAATGTAAGATAATATAAAATTAGAGTATTGAATGATATAATAGTACAAAATCATTATAGTGGGGGAGAAATCTATGAATTGAATATAGATGGTCTTATAGATAAATAAATTTATGATCAGTTGCATCGAATGATGATGTACTCCAATATTACTAAGGCTGTTGGAAACAATGATAAAGAAATTGCACAATTTATCACTTGCGGTTTTACTGGAACTCTTAGGGGTTGGTGGAATAATTGTCTAACCGACTCACAGAGATAAGAAATTTTAAGTGCTGTTAAAATTGAGACAAGTTCTAAGAATAATACTCAGACAACAAAACCTGATACAGTTTATACTTTAATTATTACAATTTTGGAACACTTTACAGGAGAAATCTCCGATATTGGAGAAAGAGTAAGAACTCTTCTTCAGAATTTAAGGTGTCCAACCCTTACTCACTTCAGATGGTATAAAGATACTTTCTTAAGTAGAGTAATGTTACTTGGTGATGCAAATAATGCTCACTAGAAGTCAAAATTTATTTATGGACTTTCTAATCTCTTTACAGAAAGAATAAGACAAGGTTTGAGAAACCAAAATAATGGTGTCATTCCTTATTCCAATTACACTTATGAAAATTTAATCAATAAGTGTACTGAAGAAGGTTTAGCTTTATGTAATGACTTAAAGCTAAGACATCAACTAAAATATCAAAGAATCTCTGAGAAGAGACAACTGGAAGAATTCTATGACCAATTTGCAATGGATACTTTTAAACCTCTTAATACAAAGGGGAAGAAGAAAGTAAAAGAATATAAGGATTACAAGAGACATTATAAGAAAAAAATATTCTTCAAGAAGGCAATATACTACTGTCAATAAAGACATTAAGTACTCTAAAAAGAAGAAATCTTCTAAGAAAAATATCATTAAATGTTATAAATGTGGTAAATTAGGCCACTATGCTAACAAATGTTATAGAAAAAAGAAATTAGAAGTGATCGAAGATGAAGGGTTAAGAAAGACTCTTTATAAATTAATGATTAATTCTGATTACGAAGAAAGCTTATCAAATGATGAATCTAATGATGAGACTACTGATGATTCAGTTAATGAGTGTAATGAGAATTGCCAATGCAATGAATGTGTTGTAGATAAAGACAGTAACTACTATAAATCTATAGTAGAAATGAATGGGCTATCAATAAATACTTTAACCCTTAATGAGAAAAATAATATTATTGAAGCCTTATTAACTGATAATATCAGTCCTGAAATAAAAAATAAAATTATAGAAGTAATTGGAGAAGAGTCAGATAAGGATAATGTACCTATCCAGACTCCTACTGAAGCCTACAATATGGCTGAAGTAATCTCTCGATATAGAAGCAGACAAGTTAAACCTGTCACTATACAGGAACTTCAGTCTAAAATAAAAACTTTGAAAATTGAGATTAAAAATTTAAAATCTCAATATCAACAAATCCAGAAAAGACTAGACAAGCTGAAACTAGATAATATATCTAGAAAGACAACTAGATTAATAAACACTGGTGAATCTTCTGTTGGTTCTTCTTGCTCACAAGAACAAGAGGGGGAGAATCAGTCTGTTCAAATGGGACAGATAAACTCAGAAGAAAGGAAAAATAATTTTCTGCAAAAAATAGATTTATTTATTACCCATAAATGGTATATTAAAATAAATTTACTCATTAATAATGAGTATTACATAACTAATTTAATTGCACTTGTTGATAGTGGTGCAGACCTTAACTGTGTTAAAGAAGGAGTCGTTCAAATTAAATATTGTGAACGAACTACTCAGACACTTAGTGCTGCTAATAATAAAGCACTAACTACCCCTTACAAAATTACAGATGTAAATATTTGTAATGATGATGTCTGTATTCCTGTACATCTAATAGTTGTAAAGAAAATATCTCAGCATATTATTCTAGGAACTCCATTCTTAGAAAAACTCATGCCCATTAATGAGATAAATAAGGAAGAAATTATAACTTGCTACAAAGGCAAAAGAATAACTTTTGAATTTATAACAAATCCAATTGCTAAAATTCTTAATGAAGTTAATTTGAAAGAAAATCAGATTAATTTCTTAAAAGAAGAACTTGCTCAGGTTACTATAACCCAACAATTAAAACAATTAAAAATCCAAAATAAATCAAACAAGTCGAAGAAGACTTTAAGCTACACACTTGTAGTAATATTCTTAATGCTTTCTGGGATAGGAAACAACATATAGTTTTCCTTCCTTTTGAGGAATCCTTTAATGAAAATGATATTCCGACAAAGGCGAGACCTTGTCAAATGAATCAAGAATATCTTGAATTGTGTAAAAAAGAAATACAAGATTTATTGGATAAGAAATTAATTCGCAAGTCTTACTCCCCATGGAGTTGCACAATATTTTTTGTCAATAACAATGCTGAAAAAGAACGAGGTGTGCCTAGACTTGTTATCAATTATAAACCATTAAATAAAGTTTTAAAATGGATTCGTTATCCAATTCCTAATAAAAGAGATCTACTCAATAGAGTAGCCAAAGCAAGGATTTATTCCAAATTTGACCTGAAATGCAAATATAAATTAATGAAAATGATTAGTATAAGACTGCTTTTACTGTTCCTTTTGGTCATTATGAATAGAATGTCATGCCATTTGGTCTGAAAAATGCACCTTTAGAATTTTAAAATATTATGAATAAAATATTCATTCAACACTCTAATTTTATATTATCTCACATTGATGATATATTGATCTTCTCTAATACGATAGAAGAACACTTTAAACACCTTAATATGTTTAAACACTTAGTCATAAAAAATAACTTAGTAATTTTTGCCCTAAATGAAACTTTTTCAACAAAAAATAAGATTTTTGGGATATAATATTGTGAATAACACAATAATTCTAATTGATAGAAGTATTGAATTTGCTTCTAAATTTCTTGACGAAATTACTGATAATAAGCAGTTACAACAATTTCATGATACATTAAATTATGTATCTGAATTTTATAAGAATATAGCTGCTGATACAAGAATCTTGTATCAAAGATTACGAAAAAAATCCTGCTCCATGGACTAATACCCATACTGAGGCAGTGAAGACAATAAAATAGAAGGTTAAAAATTTACCATGTTTATACTTAGCCAATGTTGAGTGGTTTAAAATAGTTGAAACTGATGCTAGTGACATTGGTTATGGAGGCATACTAAAACAATTAAACCCCAATACCAATAAAGAAGTACTAGTAAGATATCATTCAGGAAAATGGAATGATACTCAAATTAAATTCTCAACCATTAAGAAATAAATTCTTTCTATCATTCAATGTATTCATAAATTCCAGGATGATTTACTTAATAAGAAAATTTTACTATAAATTGATTGTAGTTCTGCTAAGAATGTTTTAGAAAAAAATGTTAAAAATTTAGCATCCAAGCAAATATTTGCTAGATGGCAAGCAAAATTAGCATATTTGATTTTGATATTGAATATATTAAAGGAACTGATAATTCACTTCCTGACTTTTTAACTCGTAAATTTTTGCAGGACTATGAGTCGGAAAGAAAAAGGCAAGCAGCCATGGGTTCCTAGACCCATGACCTCGGGCTCCAATGAGTCAAGAAGCTACTCCAAGAAAATTATTCTTGGAAAAGGAAAGACCTCTAATAGAGGCATACAGATTTAAGAACCAGAAGAAACCAATGTTTCTTATAAACAGGCAGTTGAAGTGGAAATAATTTTCACTCAGAATAATCATTCAGAAGAAATTCTTCAACTAGAATAATCTGACATCCCAATGATGGATGACCCCTAGAAATTAAAGGAGAAATACTTAAAAAATAATATGTTTTCTATACAAGGTAAGGATATGAATGCCTATGAAGGAATTCTGTTGACAACCAAATCGGTTAAAATTGAGCACTTTTATCAGAAAACCAATGATACTCGTAGTAACATAAATTACAGCAAAATTATTATACGTCACATTATTACTCCTCAATCATGGGGACTTTATCCCAATAGAACTAAATTACTAGTTTATAGGGATAAAATATCAATATGCCTTATTCCTACTGGGATTATATTGAGGCCTTTACTAAGGTGTTTTACTTTGATAATAGTAAACAGAAGCACTCTTGGTTTATCAGAATTTGTCCTAAAATTCTTAAACAGGACATTCCAGTATGGTTTATACGATGGTAGTTACAATTTGGTGCCACTCTGAAAATTTTGCCACAATATTTGTAAGAATTGTTTGCAGCATAGACTTAGTCTTATCCTTTATGTCAGAATGCTGACCAACTTTTGGAGGAAGAGAGTACTATGTACTTTTTTTTATCCATTTTGAAATTCCATATATTTTTAAATGGATAATTAAATGTAAATTTAATCATCTCAATTTTTCTATTTTAGCCAAAAAATTTGTGATTAAATGGTGGAATAGGATTGATAAAAAAGAAAAAGTACAGACTGTACATAAATCTATCAAGAAAAATGAGATCCTTGTAGAAGCAAAATAAAAAAAGAAAATAATGGAAGATAGTCCTCTAAAGAAATTAAATAAATCACTAAGAAGGCAAAATCCTCGAATTACTGAGGAGGAATTAAAGAAAAAATATCTTCACTATATGCAGACTCAGTTCAATTCAATCTTCGAAACAGATAGTATGTATGTCAGTTCTACTAAATCAGACCATATTGAAGAAGACTCAGAAACCTTCTTCAAGAGAATGCATAAAAGAGTCAATACTCAGCAGTCGGATGACGACAGTAATGACGAAGATATGTAATAATGCTGCAAAGTTGTCAGAATACTCATGACAACTATTTACCTTACTTTACTTTAAAGAGAATCTTTTTAATTTTGGTTGGACCAACAATGATATACTTTCAACACGAAGGAATCTCTTTATGAAGGTGGCCGACAATGGTGGACCCCATGCCACTTTACTTTCGGCGCAGATGCCCTTACGTGTTAAAGATGAAGAATAAAGCAAAAAGTTGATGGCGACAGGCACTTACTTTCGTCAGAGATAAGAACGAATCTTCAACCTGCTGCTGTCAGTTAGTGTACCTACACTTGTCGGTTGCTTCGTCTATCCCTATGGACACTCTTGTAGTATAAATAGTGGTAAAAACCTATGCATATGTAATATTTTAGTTTGGGAGTGTTGTTTTGAAGTTCTGAAGTTGTGTGTGCTTGTAATCTTTCTTTGTAAGCTTTTGAGTGATCAATAAAATTTCTAATTCCTTCTAAAAGACTCTCTTCTCATCCTCGTTATAAGAGCCCCCTTCCTGGTTTCTACTTTTGGTATCAGAGCCATGTTTATGGCTCAAGGCTGAGGTAATTCTACTTCCTTACAAGCATGTAATTTGATGGCATAGTTATTTTCTTCAAGTTATTTCTCTGCTATGGTTATTATTATTGTTAAAGCTGTTGCCTTAGTTAACTGCGATAGAGCTAGGATTTGTCGAAGCGATGTGTCTTCTACTTAGTGGAACGACATTAAAGTCGCGTAGCCTTGTTATGCCGAGAGGGCAGTTGATGGCGTAAATCGTTGACAGCCGTGCTAGGTCTTTACTATCGTTAGATATATCTGAAACTACTTGAGTAGTTAACTAGGACAATAGAGTTTTCATAGTAATTATTATTAATAGTTTATAACTTGATAATAATAACTAGTCATGTTACATGTAAGTGAAGGAAGTAGAACCTCAAAAATGCTAATGAGCAAAGAATTAGCAATAGGTTTTAATAAGAAAACCCTTACTAAGGGTAAATCCATAAAAAATGCTCAGAATCTTGAGTATCCATCTGAATTAGAGGAACTAAATAAATGGACAATTCTAAAGGTAAAGTCAAAAGAAATTTACCAAATAGGTACTTTTGACTTTAAATCATCTATTTTTATTAAATAAATGGAAAGAACTATTTATGTTAATAACACAGAATATTCCTTCAAGCTCATAAGCGAGGAGGATATGGGCATGTTCGTGATGCTTATAATTATGTTCATATTGGACTAATTCAGATTGCATTTAAACTATTAACTCTAGCAGGATTAAATGCATCAATAATGACATCTCTCAGAGATGCAGGTGTTTAGATTGGAGTCAATCCCTAATAGGAGTTATGCAGACTAGCCTTTGTCATGTCCCAGTCTACTTTAATGTTTATCCTAATTTAACTCTGTCAATGACAGATAATCATTTATATGAATCTGTAAATTTAAATTTGAAAACTTATGGTTATAATTTTTTGCCTGGATCTGCAACTATAGCAGTAATCTATAGGATCCACTATAAGGTAATGAATACCATTGCCCCAAATACAAGGCATATTACTACACCTGGTAAAACTACTTTGGTAGAAACAAATCTGTTAACATCCAAAGTAGCTACTAATATGATAATTAGATGGGATAAAATTAATTTCTCAAAAGAATGGATTTTAAGTCAAGCTTTGTTGCCACAACCTATTATGAACACAGATATTGATCAAATTGTTCAGACTAATGATGGAGAGGTAGAAGTGAGATTTACTCCTTATGATATCTCTCGATTATCAATATCAGGACGAAAATCTCTACCTTCTACAATAGGGTCAACTTCTTCTAATAAAGAAGAAGTAAATAAAATCAAAATTACTGATGATGTAATAGCACATCCCTTATACAAGGAAAAAACAAAAAGAGGCTCTCCGATAATGTCGGAAATGAAATTTACTTTTATTTAATGAGATTTAAGATCAATCAAGAAATTTGGGACATTCTCAATAGAATGTACTATAAAAATAATAAAATTGTGATATGATTTGAAAAAACCTATCCTATTAAACAGAGATATGAGTTCAAGGATGAATATTATAATCATCTAGAAAAGAAGAGAAGGATAATACCCTTTGTCGACTGGTTTATCCAAAATTATGTGGACACAGAATTAACACAAATTAATGTGTTAGAGGAACATTATAAAATCTGGAATATTGATACATGATCATGTAGCGGTACAACCAGATCAATATATCCCCCAAATGAGTCAATAAAACTCACTGTTAAAAATATGACAGACAAAATTTATGCTGTTTCATTTGTCAAAATTATTGACAGTAAGAAAATAATTATTGCAGAATTACAGAAAGCCTTACGGCAGAATAATTACACTAATGTGTTCATCCAAGTCATGGGTAAACAATTGACAATAATTGAAACTGTCTTGGAAAAATTACTACATAAACTTGATAAAATAAAACATTTAGATCTTTCTGGAATATATATATATATATATATATATATATATATATATATATATATAGTTGTGTGGATGTGTGCTTGTGTGTATGTGCATATGTATGTGTTGTGCAGTGAAGAGGGGGGGGGGGGGGGTCGGGCAACAGCTAGCTGAAATTACAGTAGCTCAAGCCACTGCAAGAAGGATAGCAGTGTGCCTTAGCAGCAAAACAGAGAACATTTAGCTACAACATTAACAACAATGTTCAGCTAGAGGGAGGGGAACAACTTCAGCATCAGTGCAACAGAGCAATGAGCATATGCAACAGCAAGCACTGTAGTAATGCAGTGGTAACAGTCATCAACATCAAGCAGCAACATGTTGCAGTAGCAGAGCTCGTGTAAGCTGCAGCAGGTAGCTATCAGTGAAACAGTGAGCAATTAGCAAGGCAGTGCTGCTAGCACTGCTGTGGCATGATACAGCAGCCCAACAACAGCAAGGCAGCAACATGCAACAGCAACAGCAGCAGCTGGAGTTCAGCATCAACAACACCAATGCAAGAGGAGCATGGGCAGCAGCTAGAGCACGGTTAGTTAATAATCTAGTTAACTAGTTAAGTTCCTTTATAGTTTAGTTGACCGTCTAAGTTAGTTAATTAGTAGTGTAGTTTACTAGTTAGTTCATTAGTAGTTAGTTTGGTTAGTTAGTTATTTGATAGTCTAGTTAGCTTGATAGTTTAGTTAGTAGTTAGTTAAGTAGTTACTTGTTATGTAGTTACATAGATATATGTATACATATTGTTATTAGTAGTTAGATATATACTTGTTACTATTTAGTGATATGTAGTTGTATGTATATATGTACATGTATTAGTATGTTAGTAGTTAGTTAGTAGTATTATAGTAGTTAGTTAATGTTAGTTATAGTTTAGTTTTAGGTAGTATACTATCTATTAGGATTTGAATTACCTTGTGATACTAAGGTAATGTCAAGGTATTGATGGATACTCAAGGTATTGGGTTTGAGTATGAAGATGGGTATGTGGTGTGATACCGCATTGGTTCAAAGCCAAGGTATCTACTTAGCTTTAGCTTAGTTAGGAATATTATATAATATTGATTGTATATACATATTATAATTTTTTTCATATCTTAAACTTGCGTATTTTAGGGTAAGGTATTTTTGATTGGTACCCTAGTATCTTAGATTAGCTAGTGTAGCCTAGTTGCAGTGTGTATGGACCTAGTATCCTAGAGATGGACTCATATAACTCAGAAATAGCTAGTTTGAGCTAGAGTTGACCTATTTTGACTGTTTTGACTTAGAAATGGCTTTATGACCTAGAAGTTGACTAGTTTAACTTTTTTTATTCCAAATCTTGTATTAATATAATATTTTATATATAGGTCTGTGTGATACCAGTTCGGACACCAATTTGCATTATTTGCTCTGGACCACAGACGAGTACATTCTCTGATAGTTTTTATTATTTGATTACTACTATAATTCAAGTATTTAGAAATGTTACTTATGATTCTTGACACGATGGTATACGGATTGGTATTATATTGGATCATTAGTCATGAGATGTTACCTTGATTATTGAGATGGTATCGAATACTGCTCCTTGTTGGTATTGGATAACATTGAATATTATAGGTTAAACATTAGATACATTGGCTAGTAACGTGTCATGATTCGATCCATCGTTATCAGTTGGGGCGGAGAAAATACCAACTAAATATGTGATCAAGAACTATCGGCTAGTAGTGTAATCATTGGCTAGTAACTGATCATGCACTTCACATATGGTTGAGTTAGCTCCTTAGTGTAATCATTGAATCTCCCAAGCCGATCACGTATTTAGTTAGTAGTATATTGTAGATTCTATTTTTCGTTCATAGATTAACCTGTTCTATTTCTGATATTATAGACCATCTCCTTCATTCTTGTACGTATTGATTTATATTTCTGTTGCTAGTTTTGACTATTCCTTCATTGTTCTTGATCATCAGTTATATTCTCATCGTAGATAGCATCCTCTATTTTACTGTTTTATAGGTTTTGTCAAATAATTGGAACTGCTATTGGGTTGTACTTCGCTCCATTCCTGACTGGATAATATTTGTTTAGAGGATCTGGGAGATTGGTGTCCGATGTACTATAGACCTCGACCTATAGATGGTGCAGACGTGGACCCACTAGTTCTGGAGTGATTGTCGGGAGGTTTATCCGGATTACTAGTTAGCATAGTTAGTTTTCTTTATCATTTTGGTACCAAATTTATTTTCGGCGTATATTTGAGACTTGGATATCGTTTCTATTTGTTGTTGTTATATTTAGACTGCATAGTTATCTTAGACTTCTTTGATATCTTATCGTGCTATAGATTTGTGATTGAGTATTGTGTTGCATTAAGTTTAGTGCCCCCCTTCTTGGAGTTGAGATATTATTGGCAGATTATATATTATTGTGAGATAATTAGATAGTATAGTCGACCTAGACAGTGTTCTACCGTAGATGCTGTGGCGTAGGCTGGATGTACCCACGTACTCGTGTCCCTTCACCGGGTGCGGGTCATGACACATTTTTATGGTGGCCCATGCAGGTCCAGCTTTACAATTTATACGAAGTCGTGGTGTGCAACGACTTAGTTGTACTACTGCGAGCCTGCGATAGGATATAGGACATAGGATACTAGGATGAGAGAGAGATACTCAATCACAACTAGGAATTCCAATCTGATTTAAAATTGCAACTTTTGATTCCTTCTGAATACTTTGAATATGGTTGTCCTTCCTTGATAATATCTTATCTTGTATCGAATTGATCTCTTTTGTTTCGATCTGTCTTCAGGATGCCGCCGAAGACCAGATCCCGTCGATCAGGAGCAGTTTCTTTGAGGTCCGCCACCTCTCAATCTCCCACTCAGGCAGCAGGGGTTGTACCTCCTACGACATCAGTTCACGTAGGATTCCTTCTGAATATTTATATAGTTATGTATTTATATGTTTATATGTGTGAGTGAGAGTGTTATATATATATATATATATATATATATATATATATATATATATATATATATATATATATATATATATATATATATATATATATATATATATGTATGTGTGTGTGTGTGTGTGTGTGTATAGAGTTGTGTGGATGTGTGCTTGTATGTATGTGCATATATGTGTGTTGTGCAGTGAAGGGGGGGATCGGGCAATAGCTAGCTGAAATTTCAGTAGCCCAAGCCACAACAAGAAGGATAGTAGTGTGCCTTAGCTGCAAAACAGAGAACAGTTAGCTGCAATATTAACAACAATGTGCAACTAGAGGGAGGGGAACAACTTCAGCATCAGTGCAGCAGAGCAATAAGCATATGCAGCAGCAAGCACTGCAGCTATACAGTGGTAGCAGCCATCAACAACAAGCAACAGCATATTGCTGCAGCAGAGCTCGAGCAAGCTGCAACAGCTAGCTATCAATGAAACAGTGAGCAAGTAGCAAGGTAGTGCAGCTAGCACTGCAGTGGCATGGTACAACAGAACAATAACAACAAGGCAGTAGCATGCAACAGCAGCAGCAGCAACTGGAGTTCAGCATTAGCAATACCAATGCAAGAGGAGCATGGGCAGCTGCTAGAGCAAGGTTAGATAATAATCTAGTTAACTAGTTAAGTGCCTTTATAGTTTAGTTAACAGTCTAAGTTAGTTAATTAGTAGCGTAGTTTACTAGTTAGTTCATTAGTAGTTAGTTTGGTTAGTTAGTTATTTGATAGTCTAGTTAGCTTGATAGTTTAGTTAGTAGTTAGTTAAGTACTTACTTGTTATGTAGTTACATATATATATATGTATACATATTATTATTAGTAGTTAGATATATACTTGTTACTAGTTAGTGATATGTAGTTGTATGTATATATATACATGTATTAGTATATTAGTAGTTAGTTAGTAGTATTGTAGTAGTTAGTTAATGTTAGTTATAGTTTCATTTTGGGTAGTTAACTATCTATTAGGATTTGAATTAAGGTAATATCAAGGTATTGATGGATACTCAAGGTATTGGGTTTGAGTATCAAGTTGGGTATGTAGTGGTGTGATACCGCATTGGTTCAAAGCCAAGGTATCTACTTAACATTAGCTTAGTTAGAAATATTATATAATATTGATTGTATATACATATTATAATATTTTTATATCTTAAACTTGCGTATCTTAGGATACGATATTTTTGATTGGTATCCTAGTATCTTAGATTAGCTATTGTAGCCTAGTTGCATAGTGTATGGACTTAATATCCTAGAGATTGACTCATACAACTTAAAAATAGCTAGTTTGACCTAGAGTTGACCTAGTTTGACTGTTTTGACTTAGAAATGGCTTTATGACCTTGAAGTTGACTAGTTTAACTTATTTTTATTCCAAATCTTGTATTAATGCAATATTCTATATATAGGTCTGTGTGATATCAGTTTGGACACCGATTTACATCATTTGCTCTGGACCACAGGCGAGTATATTTTTTGATAGTTTTTATTATTTGATTACTACTATAATTCAAGTATTCAGAAATGTTACTTATGATTCTTGACACGATGATACAAGGATTGGTATTGTTATTGGATCGTCAATCATGAGATATCACCTTGATTATTAAGATGGTATCGAACATTGCTCCTTGTTGGTATTGGATAACATTGAATATTATAGGTTAAATATTGGATACATTGGCTAGTAACGTGTCATGATTCAATCCATCGTATCAGTCGGGGCGGGAAAAATACTGATTAAATATGTGATCAAGAACTATTGGCTAGTAGCGTAATCATTGGCTACTAACTAATCATGCACTTCATGTATGGTTGAGTTAGCTCCTTAGTGTAATTATTGAATCTCCCAAGCCGATCACATATTTAGTTAGTATCTCAAACACATAGCATATTGTAGATTCCATTTTTAGTTCATAGATTACCCTGTTCTATTTTTGATATTATAGATCATCTCCTTCATTCTTGTACGCATTGATTTATATTTCTATTGCTAGTTTTGACTATTCCTTCATTGTTCTTGATCATCAGTTATATTCTCGTCATAGATAGCATCCTCTATTTTACTGTTTTATAGTTTTTGTCAAATAATTGGAACTGCTATTTGGTTGTACTTTGCTCCATTCTTGACTGGATAATATTTTTCAGAGGATCCGGGAGATTGGTGTCTGACGTACTACGGACCTCGATCTATTGATGGTGTAGACATGGACCCACTAGTTCTGAAGTGATTCCGGAAGGTTTATCCGGATCACTAGTTAGCATTGTTAGTTTTCTTTAGCCTTTTGGTACCAGATTTGTTTCTGGCGTATATTTGAGACTTGGATATTATTTCTATTTGTTGTTGTTATATTTAGACTGCATAGTTATGTCAGACTTCTTTTATATCTTATCGTGCTATAGATTTGTGATTGAGTATTGTGTTGCATTAAGTTTAGTACCCTTCTTCTTGGTGTTGAGATATTATTGGCAGATTATATATTATTGTGAGATGATTAGATAGTATAGTCGACCTAGACAGCATTCTACTGTCGATGCTGCGGCGTAGGCTGGGCGTACCCACGTACTCGTGCCCCTTCACCGGGTGCGGTTCGTGACAGTTTTATTCTATCGCATGCTTGTAACTTGGGCTAAGGCAAGATATAAAGATTACAAAATAATAATTTATATGCTTCATATGAATACCGTATCGATTTGATGAGTTGGGTTAGCTCATCTTTACCAGTACATTTTGATGTACTAACCTATGTTGTAATAGGTTCCCCGAGCCAAGGTGACGTTGCGAGGAGCTAAAGATTTCCTCCCAACCAGTCTATCAAGAAGACGTCCTCGTGTCATTTTGTGAAGTGCTTGTACAAATTCTTTAAGCTCGTGCACATATCCCATGAAGCTCCGTGGCAAGGCGAAGACTCACCCAGAAGGTCTTTTGTGGTTTAATTTTAGTAAAGGGATGTAATGTATGGAACGACTATCTTATTTTGCTTCCATTTAGTAAGCCCACGTGGAAACCATCTACTTGTATTCAAAAGTCTATAAATGATGTTCATTATCAATAAAGAAACTTTCCTTCTGTGTAATTGTGTTATTCAATATTTTACGTACTCTGTATTGTGCCCGTTGTATCATAATGCCTTTATCTTGTGCGAGCACAGCTTAGGCTCGTACGACATCACGCCTGGGGACGACTATCGATTCTACGAAATTGGGATGTGACATATTAGTATCAGAGCACGACTTCAGTTCCATTGACCCTCGTGTCAAAAAAGTTTTCTTAAAAAGACCTTGTCCCTCTCAAATGAACTCTTGAATTCATATGGTTAAAATAAGATGTGTTCCAAACACTGAGTCCATAATACGTTATGAGACTGATACAAGTTAATCTCTTTAAGGAATGGCCCAGGAGCAGGGAATGGCACAAGAGAAAGGAGCGACGCAAGTGCAAGAGAGTAGTTCCGATGCCTCGGGTAGTACGAGTAGCCAATAATTTGCGCCCTTCGTCGACCCAATCGAGCGGATGATGTAATTACTGAAGACGCAGCAGCGAAGGGACGAGGCTCGAGTTGAGCGAGCCGAGAAACATGCGAAAGAACGTTAGAACAAGTTCGAGCAAAATCTCAAAGCCATGTTTCAGGTCCAATAGAAGCAGATAGATACCCTGCAGCAGATTATGCATACCTTGGCATCCAATTATTCTACAACGTCGACTATACCGGTTGAGCAACTAAAATTGAAGTGCCCTATGTTGGTCCAATATTTATATTAAGTTTTTGAATATGGCTAATCGATTAAGTTTAGAATTATGATAATCGATCAATTACTATAGTATCTTCTACATAAACTCAGCATTGTCCAGATATGCATTAATATTTGCTTCTGTATATTGCTTTGTTCATCTAACATGCATCTGTAGAAATCAAAAATTAAGATAAGCATGGACATATGCTATAAAGAAATGATGATGAGCCAAAGACGGCGTTATACCAAAAAATATCTCTGAACCGCCTACGACTTATCCGGAGCCTCGCACCCGAGGTTTTTGTTGTCCTGTCAGCGGACGGGGGTCGAGGGGATATCGCCCCTATGGGGGTTCGGGGGCAAAGCCCTCAAAAGGTATTCAGATTTCCAGATATGGTTATCTTTGGACAATTATCGTTAAGGGAAAATGCGTCTTGAAGTCAGCATATATTTCAAAAGTTTGGCGTCAACAAGTTCTCTTGGTTTTCAATAACGTAATTTGATTTTTATTGAGTCTAGGACTTATGTACATTGATTCGCATTGGCATACTCAAAGTCCACTCAAAATAGCTTAAAACCCATCTACCTATACAAACCCAAAATCAGGCCAAAACTAACATGAACCAAAGCTAAGACCATTCTAAAATAGGCCAACCGAACTCGCTCCGAACTTGGTCCAAAACCTATCCGAACTCGGACTGAACTTCATCTGCCTTAAATACAGAATCTAGCTAACTGTTAATCCCTGATTTTGTGGTTACAACATTCAAAAATTTATAATATCTAGACCGAACTCTGACCAAATTTGGTTTGCTAATACCCTATAAATAGCCTTGAATTTTAATATTCCTACTCACTCAACCATTCTCAATATTTCTATCCTATAAGTGAGTAAACCCCTGAGCTTTAACCTTTTCTATCTCCAAGATAAACTCCCAAGCCTTCTAGTGCCAAGTGCAATCTCGGTTAGAAGTCTGTCAGAGTTTTAAGAGCTTGGCTTAGCAAGTTTTCTCTTTAGTTTGAAGTCAACATGCCTTCGTATCAAACGTACGTGTGAAGTCTTTCGAGCCTTCGGATCAAAGGTCGAGGTTGTAAGAAGTCAGCAAGCCTTCGGATCAAAGCTTATAATTTACTATTGGTGATTATAGTGGATACAATTCTGAGCAAGTATTATCGGGACAAGACTAGTCCTATCAGAGGGAAACTAGTATATATCGCGGTATTTACGTTTGCTCTCTCTTACTCTTACTGCTTTATATATATTTGTCTTGCATATACACTGTTAGTTGTTAGATGCCTTCACACTGCATATAAGTTTTAATTGGGTAGATTATTCCGCTGCACTCTATTTACCCCCCTCTAGAGTTTCCATCACGATCCTACACCTTAGCCCTCTAAGGAGAGGGACTATGCCTTCGACTTTGTCGAGTTAAAAAAGGTCAGCAACAAATTGTTCCGCTGGACTAAAGACCCTATCGTAGCTTTAGATTGAATGATAGAACTAGAAGACCACTTTAAACTACTAGAAGTTCCTGAGGAAAAGCAAGTTGCTTGTACCCAGCTCCAGCTTTGGTTGAACAAGCATGACTAGTAGAACATGCCTAAGAGATCGATTATCAAATACAGTGGTGACGAGACGATCTCGTGGACTGCGTTCCGCAAAGCATTTGAAGAGGCATTCCTGCCCCTAGCTATTTGTCGTCAGAAAGAGAACAAGTTCGTACATCTTCAACAAAGGAAGCATGACGATCAGGTAGTACACCACAGAGTTCAACTAACTCATAAAATTTGTGATCTCCTATCTTCCCAATACAGTGAGTCATGCTCAAAATTCGATGGTGGTCTGCGACATGCTATTCATGTGCACATAGTCGTTCTGCAATATCAGACAATGAGGGAGGTACTCAACCATGCCTTCTCCCTAGAGTCACAATATCCTCCGACTATTGTCGGCACTGTGCAATATTTATATCATAAATGCCTTAGTAATGTGTGAGGAGAAAATGCTCAAAAACGTCCAAACAATGGCAGTTTTCAGGGCCACAACCTGGGGAGAGGTCAAGTGCCATATTGAACCCACTACAACCGACCAGGATATTAGGCCAATGACTGTCATGGTTGAAATGGGGGATGCTTCATTTGTGGTCGGCTAGGCCATCTTGCTTGTGACTATCCCGATTGCCCAAACAGGTTCCCTCCGCGCTATCTCCAAAAGAAAAATCAAGCTCAGGTGCCCCAAGCTAATCAGGCCGCACCACAGTATGAGCATCATCCCAATGCTCAAGGCTGGGTATATCCAATGACATAAGATTAGGTGCTCGCTTTGGACACCGTGGTGTTAGGTATATTACTTTTCAATAATGTACTTTCTCGAGTGTTATTTGATTTTGGTGCTGTAGAAGCATGAAAAATATGCTGGGAGGATCTACGCAGCCTCTTGATGCAGAACAGCGTAAACAGAGGCCTCCAGAGCCATCAAGCGTGCAACAGAGCTTTTTTTGCTAAAACACAGCATGAAGTGTAAGCTCAAAGGACCATCCGCGTAAGTGCAGTATGTCCAGGCCGCTCCAGCGTAAGACAGAGTTCTTCATCGCCTCCATGGCGTAAAACTCAGCCGCTCTCAAAGCAGCGTTAATGCGTACGAGGAACGCTTCGTTTTTCCCGAAATGAACCTGTCAAGTCACGCAGTGAACCTGGCCTCTGACTCCTGACAAAAAGTGCTGCACGGCTACCCAGACGACGGCTGGAAACGATGGCAGACCCCTCGAGATGCGCCCACAATATGATGGCGGATCTCGGCATTTAATGCAGAGGATTTGGTTAAAATATTACCAAACCGTCGGTTACCAAAGTCCCCCCAGCATAAACCAAAGTCTCCCCCAGCATAAACCGCTCTTTCGCGTACAAGGGAATACACCGCCTTGTTTTACACAGGCAAACATGAGCTGTTTTACGCTCCGCAGTAGACAAACCGCCTGCCACGTCAAAAGCTACACTTCGTACAGGGCCCGAGGCACGTCTCTACGTCAAATTGCACAGAGCGGTGACAGTTTTCCTCAAGACACGTCTCTGCGACGGATGCACAGAAGGGCTGCAGACCTTCAAAACACGTCTCCGTATTTAATGAACAGGATGGTGGCAAATCTCTGTAAGAGATTTGATTACACCTTCGAAAGCCGTAATTCCGGCGAAGACGTCCACATCAACACTCTGGCACGGTACGCAGCGGCTTCTACGCCCATCCAGGATCTGTGCTCATTCGGCTTCAAACGCCCACTCAGTCTCTACGACCATTCGGCTTCTATGCCTGTTCGGCTTCTACGCCTGTTCGGCTTCTATGCCTATTTTGGCTTCTACGCCAGGGGTGACAGTCATTTGGCTTCTACGCCAACCTCTTCTACACAAGGGATACCTACCTACATGGCTTCTACGCCGTGATCTTCGCAGCAGATATACGCATTTTGTCCCCTTTGTTGGACACGTGTCACATGCTCACTCAAAAGGTCATTTATACGCAGGCATTGGTTATTTTAACCGTTGTGTAAAAGGGTGCTGTACTGTCCACTCCTCGGTTGTTACACCGACGGAGTGGTCACTATCACCAAAACTCTATAAATAGAGACCCCTATCAATGGGGAACAAGGTCGACAATTTGGAAGATCGAACCAGGTCAGAAAATTGGTAAAAAAAAAGAGAAAGAGAGAGAGAGAGAGAGAAGGAGAAGGAGAAGGAGAAGGAGAAGGAGAAGGAGAGAAGAGTCCGGAGCTCAGGCAAAGAGTAGGGGTCGACGGCTCTGGCACCGTGCATCCACCCTCCTTTGCAGCCTTCGAAGCCGCTACCCGTCTTCCACGGCACTTCTTCAACATCGTGTAGTCCAAGGGCTAAAGTGATCGAATGCAGATCAGACACCTATATCAATTTATACCCAGATTACATAAATTGTACTCCCGCATCCTCGTATAGGATCGAATTGTACAATTTGTTTGTAAACCAAAGGGCACGGGTCTCGTATAAACTCTGTCATTGAAATACACTCTCATTCTTTCGTTTAATACCACAAACAAGATGGCGACTCTGCTGGGGACATCTTTCTCTTCTGACGAGGAAGTAATTGCTCAACACGATGCGGTATTCGTGGGATCCGTAAAGAAGACACTGGTCGTCCAATTCGACCAGTCTGCCTACGAAGACATGCTTCAGACTGGGGGTAGCTCTCACTCTCTCTCCGTCCGAGACAACAGGAAGCTGCGCAAAGTGTGGATGCCCAGGACATCCTCCGCCGTTCCTGTGGACTCTCCGATCTCTCCGATCTCTCCGACCAATGAGGTGGCAGCATCGCTCCCTCCGTGCCCCGCACGTAAAATTTAGTCTCCCGCTACACGCGGTACATATAAAACTTCGGGCAAAGCCTCAGCGCTAACCCAGGAGTATCCACTGCACTTTACGTGCAGAAATAGTCTCCCGCTACGCGCGGTACAGACAAAACTTCGGGCAAAGCCTCAGCGCTAACCCAGGAGTACCCACTGTGCTTTACGCGCAGAAATCAGTCTCCCGCTACGCGCGGTACAGACAAAACTTCGGGCAAAGCCTCAGCGCTAACCCAGAAGTATCCGCTGCGCTCTACGCGTAGGAACCAGTCTCCCGCTACGCGCGGTACAGACCAAACTTCTGGTGATGCCTCAGCGCCAGGACAGACAACATCTGACCTCTACGAGGAACTAGATGAACGCCGTAATTTCCGCGAAGGGAAGCAGACAGCGGAATACTCGACTCCTCGGCCGTTACGCCAGCGAAGGAGCAATCTGCCTACCCTCCGGATTACGCGGGAAGCCGACGGCCAGCTGAGGACCTCTTCAGCCTTACGCCACTCTGAGTGAATCTCCAATTTACGCCGGGCAAAGTCCAACGACGTAAAACAAGCTCAAGTTGCTACTCCCCCTGACCTGCGCAAATACTTAATCCAGAAGCGTAAGGAGAGGGGACCTTCCAACATATCTATTACGCCCCCTAGCGAGCAATGTTGTAATAGTCATAAAATTGTGATTGACTGTTGCTGTTCTAAGGCAAAACGGCCAGTTTTTGACCGATTGAGCTACTCTCAGTCTTTCCCGGAAGAAGAGCCCGCGTATGCGTCCGTGAACATGGCTTCTCACATACCTAGAGGAGGGCCGAGCTCAAGACGTCATCCCGCAGGGCCTCCGAGCCGAAGAAGATTTGAAGACCTCCTCAGGAACACTGAAGCTGGGGTGTTCCAAAACACCCGTGCAAGGTCACAGCAACCGTCTTCGTACTCATCTGATTCCGACACTGGGGGTCGCCAATCTCCCAGATCAGATGCTGAGAGTATAGAGTCAACTTCTGCAGCGACCTATACTTGTCCTTCGAGGACGCCCAGGGAAATGGGAGTCTACGCCATTGAAGACGAACGCGAGGAAGCTTCGCCGTCAGGAAACGCAGAACAACGCATCACTATGCTGGAAACATCTCTGGGACAAATACAATCCATGATGGAGAACATGCACCGGATGATGCTAGCACAGCACGCCACTGCCGTGGCTCAAGCATCGGTCCCGCCAACTCAGATACGTGTGGGGGTGGACTTACCACCATCCAACCCGGGCCAAGAGCCTGCGCTAGATCAAGAGTCAGCAGTTCCTCCGCTTCCTCACTCAGGGAATGCCTTACCTCCTGTTGGAGTTACGATACAACCAACTTCGCACCACTCCGTAGCCCCGCTTTCGACCGAAAGTCCGATGCAGGCAGTACGGGAATTGAAAGCCCAGTTCGACGCCTTGAAGCACAAAGATCAGCTCAAGAAACTGGGAATCAACCAACCCTACCCAGCTATCTGGGAAGAAGTCCCTTTTCCTCCGAAGTACAAGCCCCAGACTATGGCTCTGTTCGAAGAAAAAACATCGCCCAGTCAATACATGAACTATTTCAGTATGATGACGGTGTTGCTACAAGGGAATGACGCCCTCCTCACTCGGGTGTTCAAAGGCTGCCTCTCAGGAGTAGCCTATCAGTGGTACCGTAGCTTGGCGGATAACTGCATTACTTCCTTCGAAGACTTCAAAGCTTTATTCTTCATGCGATTCTACGAGGGTGGGATGGACATGTCTATGTCCTCTCTCATCGAAGTCAAACAAAGGAAAAAGGAGGACGTTCGCACCTTCGTCGAACATTTTCGTCAGGCCACCTTACAAATGCCTCCAGGAGTTCCGGACTCGGCGTTAGTAGATATTTGCAGGAAAAACCTCCTTCTTGTAGTCTCGGTGTTTACAGGACCATATCAGTTCCATGAGTGGCCTTCGTTCATCGTCTCGGCAGTGGCCGCCGAAGACAACAGTCGCAAGGCGCGCAATAATGGCATCATGATCTCTGCCTCCGATAGAGGCAATAGGTCATCTCCCAGCAGCGACCATCCTCGCAGCTCCAAGGGAAAAGAAGCTCTGACAGTCAATATGTCTAGACAAAAGACGGCGGCGACCACACAGACGAAGCCCGGGACTTCCAGGCCCGCCGAAGTCTACTCTTTCGACGACGACGATATCCCTAGTATATTCGAATGTCTCGTCAAAAGCGGCAAGATCACCCTTCCAGAGCTAAGGCGGCCCCAAGAAGCCGACAGTACTGATGACCCCAAATACTGCATCTTTTACAGATACGTACACCACCCAATAAAGGCGTATTACATACTGAAAAGGAGGATCCAGGGGTTGATCGATGCCAAGGCCATCACTCTGCACAACACCGAGAAGACGGTCACGGCCAACATTATCTCTCTACGATTCGGCGATCTGCCTTCCCAAGAGGTCATGAACGGTGTCACGCCCATTTCCTGAGCTACGATGGACATCGTCAATCTCCCTCCCTCTAGGGTTCAAAATCAAGACCTAGTACCCCTGACCACCCGGCAGGGCGAAATCATGTGGGTTCATCCAGATTTGGTGTCATAGCTCGAGGAAGAGACCAAGAAGAGCCCCAAATACAGACCATGCCACATGGTCGCAACTTCTTCTACATCGGACGAAGATGAAGTATTTGCCGTAACCCGTTCGGGGAAGGCCTACCTCAACGACAACGAAGCAGGTCAGGAAGGCGCGCCGGCTGATGCTCCAGCCGCCAAACCTTCAGAACAAGGTCCCGCCATGCAAAACATCAGCCCTGTGAAACCTACTCTGGCGGAAAAGGGGAAGCAGAGAGAAGTACGCTTTGATAAACCTGTGAAAAACATTCCAAGCAAAGGTTTAGAGAAGCCGTACGAATTTGACATCCTGGCCCAACTAGCCAATACGCCGGCCAGGTTGTCCATCTTTGAACTACTCAGGCTCTCCCCAGACACTCGTCTAGCCCTGAGTGAAGCACTGATACAGGCGGAGGTATACTTGACCTAGCTCAAGTCCCCGGACGAAGAGCCAGTGGCGTGTCCTCAGTGCCACAGCGTGATGGAGGTGGTCCCAAATATCACTTTTACTCAAAACGACATGCTGTTAAAATATAACAGACATGACAGGCCCCTCTATTACACCGGGTATGTCGGTTCCATGAAGGTCGACCGGATTCACATAGATCCGGGGTCGTCGATCAGCATCATCCCTCACAGTCTGCTCAGGCCGCTAAGAATTCCTACCAGCGAACTGGCTTACACTACCACTACAATCGTGGGTTTCAACGCTGGAAGAAGTAAGCCATTGGGGAAGATCCGCTTGAGAATCCAGATCGGCAACCTTAGATCGGTGGCCACATGTTACGTCATCGATTCAGAGGTGTCCTACAACATTTTGCTGGGAAGACCGTGGATCCACGACCACAACATCATTCCTTCAACCCTACATCAATGCCTTAAATATGTAGACGCACAAGGAACCGTACAAATGGAGGTGGCTGACCTAAACCCGTTTAAAGGAATAGAATCCTACTATTCCGATGCCGTGTTGTACTCCCAAGACCACACGGAAGAAGCGCCAGGCGAGGCCAAAGACGGACCACTCGTCCAAGAGCCAGAAGGGCCCTCTACCACACTGCCGCTGTCGATCAAAGTGAAAGGACGAACCACTCGTCCAAGAACCATAGAGCCTATGGCTATCCACCTTAACAAGACCAAGTCAGGAAAATGGAGTGATCCTCTGGTAATCACTTTGAACCGGAAGCCTCCACCCTTGGCCATCAACCTTCGACACAACAGGCAGTCGACTGATGTAAGCGTAACCAGGAATGGGGTTCCAGATGATAATAAACATCCTCTTTTCCGGTACATCGGTGCTCAAATTCCGAAACAGGAATCCACTCCCCATGACGAAGTAGAACCAATAGCACAAAAATTCTTGGAAGCTATAAACTCCTACCGTCCGTATGTCTGGGAAGTGGCATCATCGTCCAACGTCGTCACGACATATGGGCCACACGAGGATTCTATTTTCATCGTCCCGCCTACCTACAGCAGCCAGCGTTCGATAGTCTTCGACCGCATATGCAATCAATCGACTGCCCAGGAAGATCCTTTCGACAACGATACTGAGAGAATGCAGGTTCACCGATACAGCCCTCAAGCACTGAAGATCATGCAAAATATGGGCTATGACTTAAAGCGGAAGCCAGGCCTCAACTACGGAAGAGACAGACGAACGCCGCCGTGCGGCAACACCCGCTATCAACAGACCCATTTCGGATTAGGATATGCCACCGCCCTTGCGACTTCTAAGTCAGACGAGGATATCTCTTCCTCCTCCCAGAACGGCTCGTCGCCCCCCGACTCACCTGATGCTCTCGAACAAACACTATCAGTAAATATGGTGGTGACAGATCCCTCAGGAGCAGATGAGCAGGATTCGGAGCCATTTGAGAATGACTCTTAGGCTCAGCAAATGGATACACAATAGGAATTTTGCTTCGAGCAAAGAGAACCTCCCACCAAAGACGAAGTTATCCAGATCGATGTTGGGGGTAAACTTTCGCCGAAGCCAATATTTATCAGTAACAACCTTCCCCCAGCTGAAAGGGAAGAAGTTATACAGCTGATAAAGGAATATATCGACGTCTTTGCATGGAATTATGAGGAAATGTCAGGCCTGGACCCGAAAGTAGCTACTCACAAGCTCAATATATTGACCGATTCGAAGCCAGTAAAGCAGCACCAACGCCGGTTCCGCCCAGATATGATGGACGCCATCGAAGCTGAAGTCAAGAAGTTGATAGCCTACGGTTTCATCCGGGAAGAACAATATCCCGACTGGGTCGCCAATGTTGTCCCAGTCATGAAGAAAAATAGAAAGGTACATATCTGCATCGATTACCGAGATCTGAATGCGGCCTGTCCCAAGGATGAATTCCCTCTTCCCATCACGGATATCATAATCGACAACACCTGCGCCTTTGAACGCATGTCTTTCATGGACGGGTTCTCAGGGTACAATCAGATCAAGATGCATCCTGAAGACGAGAAGCACACCGCCTTCCGGACACCATTGGAAGTATATTGCTACACGATCATGCCCTTCGGATTGAAGAACGTCGGGGCTACATACCAACGAGCTATGAGTAACATATTCCACGAGCATTTACGCAAAATAGTAGAATGTTACATGGACGACATAGCCGTCAAGAGCCGCCTCAAAGGTGATCACATTCAAGACCTGAGGACGGTATTCGAGTTAATGCGCCAACATCAACTCAAGATGAACCCTATGAAGTCCTTTCTGGGTGTATCAAGTGGCAAATTCCTGGGATTTGTCATTACCGCCAAAGACATCCAAGTGGACCCTGATAAAGTCCAGGCAATCATGGAAATGCGACCGCCCCGTAATCTGAGGGAACTCAGGGGATTTCAAGGACGTCTGGCTTACATCCGGCAATTCATATCCAACCTCTCGGGGAGATGTCAGCCCTTCTCTCATCTCATGAAGAAAGGTGTATCCTTCGTATGGGACGAAACCTGCCAGCAAGCGTTCAGAGATATCAAGCGCTATGTCACGCCCCAGTTCCAAAATGTCAGGAACTAGGCCACGTGGCATTGGCCAGCTGACACGTCACTAAGGGCTTAATCCATTTTATGGACCCAAAGGAACGTGCTACGCTGTCCTAAAATACTACAAGTATAAAGCAGGTAAATTTATCTCATCCATAATAAAATGTCAGGAAATAAGTGCTGGATATATATATAAACTGAGTCTGATAAAGACATAGTACAACTGATGGGAACAAGCCCATAACAAAAACTAATAATAGTGCAGAAAAATAAGATAGACTAAGTAGCGTCTATCTGGGGAAAACAGCTCCATCTCCAAGTGACCAGGCTTCTAGGTTCAGGCAAACTCTGAGGGTGTCTCCTCTAGCTCCTCCTTGGTAGCACATCTAGTCTCCTGATTAGGCCCGTATACCGTGGGGTAGAAAGCCTCGTCTAAATCTGGCAGGAAACTAGGTCCTCAGTGGGACGTAACAAGATACAGAAAATGACATGCCATGTATGTAAATACTGAATAAAGAAAATAAATACAGGGTGCTAACCATTCTAAGTGAAATGCAAGTAAAGACCTTGTAGTACGTATGGGAAAGTGTAGGCTTGACATATGCTGACTTAATTCACCAATCGTGTTGACTGGCTAGTATATGTGTCATATGCCCCCGGACACACGGGTAGCTCTGCAATCGACCATCTCCGAGGAGCATGGTACGAAGGATAAAAGACTCATGGAGGGGTGTCCCATACGTCCACTAGTTATCTTTTCCATCCCAATGAAACTAAATATCGTACTTTTCCTGAATTATTCTAATCCGTGATGCGGGTCACACGTACTGGTAGCTAATCAACTACGCAGCTCGCATCCTAATATGTATTGCAACCATATTGCGTGTTCCCGTGATAGGGTCTAGGAGAATATCAGGATACTCTCACAGTGTTGGTGAGTCTGTAACCCTAAGTTATTTATACTAACTGTCAACGTATCAGTTGACTGTACCAGAGACAGTCCCAGGTACACATAGTATATAAAATTCAGTAACAAGAGTATATAGCAATATTGAGAATTTAAACAGTAAACTTGGCAAGGTATACTTGCCTACTCCCTGATAGTACTGAAAACCTGATCTCACAGTCAGGGTTGAGGGTGCTTGTGACAGGGGGTCACTGGTTGTGCTGGAGATATTCTCTGTTAAAATATACAGGTTTGTGATTTATCAGGGTATAATATAAAAGTATATACATACTTATGTATAATATATATATATATAGGATACACACATATGTATATATAGTATATATATACATATAGGTATAGTATATAGTAGTAGTATATATATAGCATATATATAAAGCAAAGAAAATGTTGGAATGTAAATATATATATATTAGCAGGGTATAACCACTGTTGTATGATAATATAATATATTATCAGGGTGTATCCACTGATATATAATAATATAATATTATCAGGGTGTATCCACTGATATATAATAATATAATATTATCAGGGTATATCCACTGGTATATAATAATATAATATTATCAGGGTATATCCACTGTTATATAATAATATAATATTATCAGGGTATATCCACTGATATATAATAATATAATATTATCAGGGTATATCCACTGATATATAATAATATAATAAAAATGAATTGACATTGCGAGAAATGTAAATGTACATATATGTAAAATTGTCCTCTAACATATGTACACATCAAGTCAAGATTGCCAACTAAATACTAACAAGTATTTACAACTCAAGAATCATACAACACTAACATATACCATAATTACTAGGTTAGGGTGTCTCTTTTATATATATAAATCATCATGCCATCCTCTAATATATAAACCAAATTCTAACATAACAAGTTTAATATAAATAATGAACCAAGTTACATCTATGCTAGCATGGTATTTTAATATGACAACTAGCAATCTCTTATTCTACACATCCATTATATATAAGCAAAACTCTATCCTAAACATGGCAATGACACTCTCTCATGACACTATTTATATGTGGAACAACTAGTCTAGCATGCTAGGCATCAACCTTATTGTAATTTAACACTAACAAACCTTAATCCATGCATTTAATCAATACTAACAGTATTCTAACTTAAATAATATTCTGAAATTAATTTAAAAGTGGAGTTAATAGGAGTTTAACAAAAGTTAAATATGTTAGATACAAGTTATTAATTGGAGGTTGAAGTAATAAGTTTTAGAGTTGGAATTGAAAAATATGGAAAGTGATCAATAATCTTGGTACATATATCACCTATTCAATATTTTATAGATGATGAAGAATAAGAGTTTGAAGAACATATATATTTAAAGAAGAAGATGATGATGAAGGAGAGATTAAGATAATACCTATAGGTCAAGGTAAAAAATAGAGGGAGCTTGGTGAGCTCGGGTAGGGGGTTGCTTGGTCTGAGATGAAGAAGGAGAAGCACAGCAACAGAAGTAAGAAAGCAAGTAGTAGCAGATATAAATAAGAAGGAGGGGTTTCTCCTTAAGTAGAGAAAGAAAAAGTGGGGTAGCAACCATAAGTTTTCGGGTGAGGTAGAGTAATGCATTGAATGCATTAAATAAAGCAAGGCATGAATGCATTTAATGAATGAAATAATGAAGGATTTGTGGTATGAAATCATTTAATGGGGATGAAGGAAATAGTAGGGAGGGGTTTCTCCTTTGGCCGGTTAAGGGGGTATGGGGAGAGAGAGTGAGGGAGCAATAAATGCAAGGTGTGAATGCATTTAATGAATTGCGCAATAAAAGGGTGAGGTGTGAATGCATTTAATAAAAAAAAAGGAATGAGGAAAATGGATGTAGCCGATCATGCAAGGGTTAAGAGAAAGTAGCATGGAGCATTCAATGTAAAGTAGGGGAAAGTGATGCAAGATATTTTAACCGACCATTAAATGAAGAGTGAGGGTAAGTGCATTAATTACACAGGAGAATGAGAGGGTGATGTAGAGTAGTGTAGGCCGGCCAAAAAGAGAAAAAAAAAATGGGGTGAATCTAAGAGAGCATTAATTACAAAGAGGGGAGGTGAATGAATAATAAATTTTCCAAAAGGAAAAGCTTAATTTAGTTCTCCATGGAAAATTAATTATGGATTTTCACGAATAGGATATTTTACAACTCCAGTTAATTAATCCAGAATAATTCTAAATTAAATCCTAAATCTTAGATTCTGGGTCAGGGTTGTGGACTTTGTTTAGGATTTAACAGCTAGTGTGATGTCCTAATTTATTGTGTAACGGTCAGGTGCACAATCAATAGAATAAATTTTTAAAAAGTTGCAATAATTCTAATTAGTCAAAACTAATCCTAAATTACTGAAATCTGGTCGAGGGAGTTTACAATCTACCCTCCTTAGAATATTTTATCCTCAAACTAAAAACAGACATATAATGAAAATGAAAGATTGATTTAGGACATAAAATGATTATTGAAGATTGAGTTCGAAATATTGGACATACCCTGGTTTGGAAATAGATTGGGATAACGCTGTCGAATATCCTCTTCTCGTTCCCAGGTGGATTCACCTGGTGCATGATATCTCCATGCAACACGAACGAGAGGAATAGTCTGGCCTCGCAACACCTTCTCGCTACGGTCTAAGATCTCTACAGGTTCCTCCTGGTATGATAGGCTTGGACCGACGGTGATCTCTGAATGGTCCAGTACATGACTTGGGTCTGGAATGTATCTCCTCAGCTGAGATACGTGGAAGATGTCATGCACTCCTTCCAAGGTCTGAGGTAGAGCTAGTCTGTAAGCAACTTCTCCGACGCGTTCCAACACATCGAAGGGTCCAATGTACCTTGGACTCAGTTTTCCTCTTCCTCCAAATCTGATAGTACCTCGGGTGGGTGAAATCTTCAAGAATACATGCTCTCCCACTTAGAACTCTAGAGGTCGTCGATGAATGTTGACCCAGTGCTTCTGTCTGTCTTGTGCAGCTCGTAGGTGTCCCTGGATCTTCTTTACTTTCTCTACCGTACGAATAATCAGTTCTGGTCCCAAGATCTGTCTCTCGCCAACATCGCTCCAGCATACTGGGGAACGATATTTCCTTCCATACAAAGCTTCAAAGGGAGCCATTTGGATGCTCGCTTGATAGCTGTTGTTGTAGAAAAATTCCACCAGGTGTAGATGATCTTCCCATGATCCGCTGAAATCAAGCATGCAGGCTCTCAGCATATCTTCAAGTGTCTGGATGGTGCGTTCTGATTGGCCATCTGTCTGCGGGTGATACAAGGTGCTGAACTTGAGGCGTGTACCAAGACTTTCTTGCATACTTCGCCAGAAGTAAGATGTAAACCTCGTATCCCTGTCAGATACTATGCTGACTGGTACTCCATGCAGTCGCACTATCTCCTTCATGTACATGTCCGCCAAGATTTCTGTAGATTGTCCGACTCTAAAAGGTAAGAAATGTGCAGCCTTTGTGAGTCTATCTACGATTACCCATACAGCATTACGACCACTGGGACTTCTTGGGAAGCCCGTAACAAAGTCTATCGTAATATGCTCCCATTTCCACTCGGGTATTGGAAAGGGTTGAAGTAGACCGGCAGATCTCTGATGTTCAGCCTTGACTTGCTGACACACCAGGCAGTTAGCCACAAAGCGTGCTATCTCTCGCTTCATTCCATGCCACCAGTAATATTGTCGCAGATCTCTGTACATCTTTGTGCCTCATGGATGTATAGAGTATGTTGAGCTATGAGCTTCTGACATCAGCTCTTCACGAAGTTCTCCATTTGGAACATAAAGACGATCACCATATCTTAGAGTCCCATCTTCGTGTATGCGATATCCTGTCTGGATTCCAGCCTCTGTTCTTTGGCGAAGCCTCTGAAATCTTGCATTTGTTGGTAGAGCAGCTTTGATTCTTTCGACTAATGTTGATTGTAGCTGGTAGTTTGATAATTGGCCGTCAATTCCTGGCATAATGATCTTTATTCCCAACTTTACTAGATCTTTCAGCAGGCCTGGTTGGGTGATCATAAAGAATGCCGAGGGTCTTCTGCTTAGTGCATCAGCTACTACATTTGCCTTCCCTGGATGGTACTGCAAATCGATCTCGAAATCCGTCATCACTTTGAGCCATCGTCTTTGTCTCAGATTTAGGTCCTTTTGGTTGTAGACGTATTTCAAGCTCTTGTGATCGGTGAATATCTCCACTCGTTCGCCGTATAGATAATGTCTCCATAGTTTCAGGGCGAAAATGACTGCGGCAAGCTCCAGATCGTGAGTGGGGTAATTCTTCTCATGAGTCCTCAGTTGTCTTGAGACATAAGCTACAACCTTCCCATGTTGCATTAAGACACAACCCAATCCTTTTTCGGATGCATCGCTATAGATTATGAAACCTCCGGATCCAGATGGTATAGTCAAGATGGGGGCAGTAGTCAGACGCTTCTTCAACTCATCAAAAGCTGTCTGGCATTCCTCAGTCCAGATGAACTCCTGATCCTTGCGGGTAAGACGGGTAATTGGTTCCGCGATTCGTGCAAAGTTTTCTATGAACCTCCGGTAATATCCGGCAAGTCCTAGAAAGCTTCTCACCTCTGAGACGTTGGTCGGGGTTGGCCACGTCTCGACAGATGAGATCTTTTCTGGGTCCACCGAGATGCCTTCTCCTGTGATAACGTGTCCAAGAAAAGCGACACGATCAAGGAAGAACTCGCACTTGCTCATCTTAGCATAAAGGCTCTCTCGTCTCAGCGTCTCTAGCACCAGTCTTAAGTGCTCTTCATGCTCCTCGTGGCTCTTTGAATACACCAGAATGTCGTCGATGAAGACTACCACGAACTGGTCCAGATATTGGTGAAAGACTCTGTTCATCAGGTTCATGAATACGGCAGGTGCATTAGTTAGTCCAAAAGGCATCACCAGGAACTCGTAATGACCATAACGAGTCCTGAATGCTGTCTTTGGAATATCTTCTCTCCGTACTTTGACCTGATGATAGCCTGATCTCAAGTCTATTTTTGAGAATACCACGGCTCCTGTCAGTTGATCGAACAGGTCGTCAATTCGCGGCAAGGGGTATTTGTTTTTTATTGTCAGAGCGTTGAGGGCTCTGTAATCAATACACATACGATATGTTCCGTCCTTTGGTACAAACAGCACTGGTGCTCCCCAGGGTGATGCACTAGGACGAACAAATCCCTTGATCTTTAATTCCTCCAGTTGCAGCTTCAGCTCGTCAAGTTCCTTTTTCGCCAGTCGGTACACATTTGAGGATACCGGTGCAGCTCCGGGTATCAACTCAATAGTGAATTCTACTTCTCTGTCAGGCGGTAGGCCTGGCAATTCCTCCGGGAATACGTCTTCGAATTCTGTAATGATTGCTGGGGGTTCTTTCTCCATCGCCATGTAAGCTCTAGGAGTCTGGCCTACTCCTTGCTCGATAGTACCTCGTACGTATTCAAACTCCGGGTGTCCTGGTGGTCTAAAGATGATACTACCTTTTCGGCAGTCTAGGATAGCATTGTTCTGGATTAACCAGTCCATGCCTAAGACAAAGTCAAAATTTGGCATTGGGAGTACCAAAAATCGTGCTCTTAGTCCTCTACTACAAACAATTACCGGGCAGGTTTCAATAATGTTGGTAACTGGAACAATACCTCCTCCAGTAAGTATTTTCCAGCACTTAGGTAGTAGAAAAGTGGCTAGTTTGTGCATGGCTACGAAATTACTAGATATGGATGACAGGGTTGCGCCAGAATCAAATAATGCAGTTGCAGGTAATGATGCAACTAAAATGGTAACTGCGATGGTTTTACCTTCGGGTTCTCCGGCAACTGCAGCTAAAGCAAAGGCCTGTCCGTGCCTTTGTCCTCCAGATTGTTGTCTAGCCTTGTTGAATTGGGCCTCCTGAGTGGCCAGGGGTGCTCCTCTCTGATATCCTCCAGATGTAGAGGGTAGCATCTTCTGGGCTTGTACTCCTGGCTTCTGCCCGTGCTGAGGTGCTGTATCTTTGCGTTGTGGGCAGTCTCTGGCCATATGCTGGCTCGCTCCACATACTAGGCATAATCCTAGCTTCTTTCTGCAGTCATTGATATAATGCCCCTTCTTGCCACAAAAGTGACAAGTCGGGAGCTCCTTCTTCTGGTAAGGCCCCGTTGTCTGCTGCGTCTGATGTTGTGGACGACGCATAGATCCTCCTGCTCCTTGCTGGTTTTTGGCCGGGAAGGTTGGATTCGGGCGTCTTGTTCCTCGGCCAATTGCTTCTTGCAACCTTGCTTCTGTAAGAACCTCCTCGTAGGAGATCTTGGACTGTGCCGTCGTATATCTCTGGATCTCTTGGTTGAGGCCGCGGTGGAATCTCTTGGCCTTCTCCAGCTCGTTCGGTATCAGATTGGCACCGAATCGACTCAGTCGGCAGAACTCTGCATCGTAGGCATCGACGGACATGTTTCCTTGTTCCAGGTGCAGGAACTGAGAATATAGTGCATCTTGGACTGTTGCAGGGAAGTACTTGGCATTGAAGTGCTCCAAGAATTGTTCCCAAGTCTGGTCTTTGCCGATGCTACGCTCTATGGATTCCCACCAGTGATGGGCGTTGCTGAGGAGTTGGGCCCTCACAACGGTCATCCATAGGTCGGGGGTAATTTGCGAACCTTCCAGTAGCATCTCTGTGTTGGAGATCCAGTCGGAGATCTCCTCTGGGGTTTCGCTGCCTTTAAAGGTTTTCGGGATCATCTGGCGAAAACCTCGTTCTGTGCCTACTGGCTGGACATGTACTGGTGCCGGGGCAGTGGTTCTCTCTAAGGCCGTCATCAACGTCTGTCTCAAGGCCTCAGTCTGTTGCTACTGAGATTGTCTCAGGGCTTCAGTCTGCTGCCACTGAGTTTGCATCATAGCTTGGAGGAACTGGAACATTTGAGTTTGTCCCTCAAGCTGCGACATCTGGGCAGGGAAGACGGGAGGTGGAGGCAAAGGTGTCTCCGCCTGCGGTGTTGATGTTTGCCCTTCATGTTGAGCTGGTGTTCCTGTCTGGGCAGGATCCTGGGGAAGGTATGGAGCCGTCGGGTAGACCAGCATCCTTCTCGGGGATTGGTCTCGTGGGGTAGTCGGGGTTCCTTGGACACTTGGCGAAGGGTATGTTGCTTGGTCAGCCCCATTATTCGCAGGTTTCCCGGGTATGTCCATAATTCTGAAGAAAATAGAATAATTAGAAAATACAAAGAAGATAATGAATGATAATCAAGCAGGATGCAATAAAGAATTATTTAAAGATGGTGTCAGTGTGGATGAGACCTAATGTTTTTATCCTATTGCAGGCTTGCTGGGCATGTCATCATACCACTAGCAATAAAAAAACAGGACCTGCATGGGCCACTACTAAAACCATGTCACGCCCCAGTTCCAAAATGTCAGGAACTAGGCCACGTGGCATTGGCCAGCTGACACGTCACTAAGGGCTTAATCCATTTTATGGACCCAAAGGAACGTGCTACGCTGTCCTAAAATACTACAAGTATAAAGCAGGTAAATTTATCTCATCCACAATAAAATGTCAGAAAATAAGTGCTGGATATATATATAAACTGAGTCTGATAAAGACATAGTACAACTGATGGGAACAAGCCCATAACAAAAACTAATAATAGTACAGAAAAATAAGATAGACTAAGTAGCGTCTATCTGGGGAAAACAGCTCCATCTCCAAGTGACCAGGCTTATAGGTTCAGGCAAACTCTGAGGGTGTCTCCTCTAGCTCCTCCTCGGTAGCACATCTAGTCTCCTGATCAGGCCCGTATACCGTGGGGTAGAAAGCCTCGTCTAAATCTGGCAGGAAACCAGGTCCTCAGTGGGACGTAACAAGATACAGAAAATGACATGCCATGTATGTAAATACTGAATAAAGAAAATAAATACAGGGTGCTAACCATTCTAAGTGAAATGCAAGTAAAGACCTTGTAGTACGCATAGAAAAGTGTAGGCTTGACATATGCTGACTTAATTCACCAATCGTGTTGACTGGCTAGTATATGTGTCATATGCCCCCGGACACACGGGTAGCTCTGCAATCGACCATCTCCGAGGAGCATGGTACGAAGGATAAAAGACTCATGAAGGGGTATCCCATACGTCCACTAGTTATCTTTCCCATCCCAATGAAACTAAATGTCGTACTTTTCCTGAATTATTCTAATCCGTGATGCGGGTCACACGTACTGGTAGCTAATCAACTACGCAGCTCGCATCCTAACATGTATTGCAACCATGTTGCGTGTTCCCGTGATAGGGTCTAGGAGAATATCAGGATACTCTCACAGTGTTGGTGAGTCTGTAACCCTAAGTTATTTATACTAACTGTCAACGTATCAGTTGACTGTACCAGAGACAGTCCCAGGTACACATAGTATATGAAATTCAGTAACAAGAGTATATAGCAATATTGAGAATTTAAACAGTAAACTTGGCAAGGTATACTTGCCTACTCCCTGATAGTACTGAAAACCTGATCTCACAGTCAGGGTTGAGGGTGCTTGTGACAGGGGGTCACTGGTTGTGCTGGAGATATTCTCTGTTAAAATATATAGGTTTGTGATTTATCAGGGTATAATATAAAAGTATATACATACTTATGTATAATATATATATATATATATATATATATATATATATATATATATATATATATATATATATATAGGATACACACATATGTATATATAGTATATATATACATATAGGTATAGTATATAGTAGTAGTATATATATAGCATATATATAAAGCAAAGAAAATGCTGGAATGTAAATATATATATATTAGCAGGGTATAACCACTGTTGTATGATAATATAATATATTATCAGGGTGTATCCACTGATATATAATAATATAATATTATCAAGGTATATCCACTGATATATAATAATATAATATTATCAGGGTATATCCACTGGTATATAATAATATAATATTATCAGGGTATATCCACTGTTATATAATAATATAATATTATCAGGGTATATCTACTGATATATAATAATATAATATTATCAGGGTATATCCACTGATATATAATAATATAATAAAAATGAATTGACATTACGAGAAATGTAAATGTACATATATGTAAAATTGTCCTCTAACATATGTACACATCAAGTCAAGATTGCCAACTAAATACTAACAAGTATTTACAACTCAAGAATCATACAACACTAACATATACCATAATTACTAGGTTAGGGTGTCTCTTATATATATATAAATCATCATGCCATCCTCTAATATATAAACCAAATTCTAACATAACAAGTTTAATATAAATAATGAACCAAGTTACATCTATGCTAGCATGGTATTTTAATATGACAACTAGCAATCTCTTATTCTACACATCCATTATATATAAGCAAAACTCTATCCTAAACATGGCAATGACACTCTCTCATGACACTATTTATATGTGGAACAACTAGTCTAGCATGCAAGGCATCAACCTTATTGTAATTTAACACTAACAAACCTTAATCCATGCATTTAATCAATACTAACAGTATTCTAACTTAAATAATATTCTGAAATTAATTTAAAAGTGGATTTAATAGGAGTTTAACAAAAGTTAAATATGTTAGATACAAGTTATTAATTGGAGGTTGAAGTAATAAGTTTTAGAGTTGGAATTGAAAAATATGGAAAGTGATCAATAATCTTGGTACATATATCACCTATTCAATATTTTATAGATGATGAAGAACAAGAGTTTGAAGAACATATATATTTAAAGAAGAAGATGATGATGAAGGAGAGATTAAGATAATACCTATAGGTCAAGGTGAAAAATAGAGGGAGCTTGGTGAGCTCGGGTAGGGGGTTGCTTGGTCTGAGATGAAGAAGGAGAAGCACAGCAACAGAAGTAAGAAAGCAAGTAGTAGCAGATATAAATGAGAAGGAGGGGTTTCTCCTTAAGTAGAGAAAGAAAAAGTGGGGTAGCAACCATAAGTTTTCGGGTGAGGTAGAGTAATGCATTGAATGCATTAAATAAAGCAAGGCATGAATGCATTTAATGAATGAAATAATGAAGGATTTGTGGTGTGAAATCATTTAATGGGGATGAAGGAAATAGTAGGGAGGGGTTTCTCCTTTGGCCGGTTAAGGGGGTATGGGGAGAGAGAGTGAGGGAGCAATAAATGCAAGGTGTGAATCCATTTAATGAATGGCGCAATGAAAGGGTGAGGTGTGAATGCATTTAATAAAAAAAAAGGAATGAGGAAAATGGATGTAGCCGATCATGCAAGGGTTAAGAGAAAGTAGCATGGAGCATTCAATGTAAAGTAGGGGAAAGTGATGCAATATATTTTAACCGACCATTAAATAAAGAGTGAGGGTAAGTGCATTAATTACACAGGAGAATGAGAGGGTGATATAGAGTAGTGTAGGCCGGCCAAAAAGAGAAAAAAAAATAGGGTGAATCTAAGAGAGCATTAATTATAAAGAGGGGAGGTGAATGAATAATAAATTTTCCAAAAGGAAAAGCTTAATTTAGTTCTCCATGGAAAATTAATTATGGATTTTCACGAATAGGATATTTTACAACTCCAGTTAATTAATCCAGAATAATTCTAAATTAAATCCTAAATCTTAGATTCTGGGTCAGGGTTGTGGACTTTGTTTAGGATTTAACAGCTAGTGTGATGTCCTAATTAATTGTGTAACGGTCAGGTGCACAATCAATAGAATAAATTTTTAAAAAGTTGCAATAATTCTAATTAGTCAAAACTAATCCTAAATTACTAAAATCTGGTCGAGGGAGTTTACACGCTACCTCACCAGTCCACCAGTTTTGGTGCCTTCCGTTATGGGAAAACCGTTCTTGCTGTACGTCCGAGCAATGGATCATTCGCTAGGAGCTCTTCTCGCACAGAAGAACGATGTAGGGCATGAACAGGCTATCTACTACCTCAGCAGGATGATGGTCGGAGCCGAACACCGGTACAACCCAGTGGAGAATGAATGCTTGGCTCTGATGTTCGCTATCCAAAAGACGCGGCACTACGTCACCGGCCAGACTATCCACATCATCTCCAGGATTAACCCTCTTCGAGTACTGATGAGCAAGCCGAGCGTTCTTAATTCCCGACTCGCAACTTGGGCGATGCTGTTAACACCATATGACATGGTATACGTACCGCAGAAGTCCATCAAAGGCCAAGCGCTGACCGACTTCCTACCTGCTCACCCGATCCCGGAGGCCTCCAAATTATACGAAGACATTTCCGACGAAGTTGCAGAATGTAATTCCGCAATGAAAGGTGACGCATGGCAACTGTTCTTCGACGACGCCTCTAGAACCGGTCCTAAGGGAAACATCATTTTGGGAGTGGGAGTCATCCTGGTCGCCCCTGATCAGCTCGTCATCTACCGAGCATATTCTCTTAGCGAGCCCTGCTCCAACAATGTGGCAGAGTACAACGCTCTACTAATAGGGCTCCAAGTTGCTAAAGAGCTGGGGGTAGAGTCCCTGGAAGCTTTCGGTGATTCTCTGCTTATCGTCAATCAAGTCAGGGGAATATATTAAGTCCGGAATCCAGACCTCATCCCCTATCACCAAGCGACGGTCGAGATAGCCATGACATTCAAGGAGTTCTTCCTAGAGCATGTACCTCGATCTCAGAATCTGGAAGCTGATGCCCTAGCCAGTCTAGCGGCAGATTTAGCTACTCCCGTAAGAAGGCAGGATTCGGTAATCCTTCTTAACAGAGACTTGTTCTGTGTGAAGAACAGCTGTCACATAGAACGCAGCTACGCTGTCAACACCGATCCTCCTACGAGAGATTGGACAAGTCCCTTCATAGATTTCGTGGCATACAGAATCTTGTCGGAGGACCCCAAAGAAGCAGTATCCGTCAAGAGACGATCACTACGCTTCTACTTCGATGCATCTTCACAAAGCCTATATCGCCGGACCTATGACGGATTACTATTGAGATGCCTCTCTAACGACGAAGCACAGCAGATTATCCGTGAAGCTCACGATGGCGTGTGCGGAGTGCATCAACCCGGTCCTAAGCTACAGGATCACATCAGGAGAATGGGCTATTACTGGCCTACTATGATCGCAGATGCAATACGGTATGCAAGACATTGCAGAGCCTGTCAGGTTCATGCAGACTTCATACATCAACCGTCCGAACATCTACATCCCACGGTCTCATCCTGGCCTTTCGAAGCATGGGGTATGGATATCATCGGTCCTATTCACCCGTCTTCTTCCAGGGGTCACTAGTTCATACTGGCCATCACAGATTACTTCTCCAAATGGGCAGAGGCAATCCCTCTCGCTGAGGTAAAGGCATCTAATGTGATCAGCTTCATCAAGCATCACGTCATTTATCGCTTCGGGGTACCCCGGAGGATAATTCACGACAATGGGCCTCAGTTCATCAGCCAAGCGTTTTATTGATTTTGTGATAAAAATCGAATACGCAATATTGCCTCTACGGCATACTACCCAGCTGCTAATGGTTTGGCGGAAGCTTTCAACAAAACCATTATCAAACTCTTGAAGAAATTCGTCTCTTTAAACAAAAGACACTGGAACGAGAAGCTGGGCGAATGTCTCTCGGCATACCGCACAACGGTACGGACGCCGACAGGCTGCACCCCGTTCTCGCTGGTCTACGGGAGCGAAGTGGTTCTTTCCATTGAAATCCAGATCCTGTCGCTCAGGATAGCCGTAACTAATGAGCTGACTCGAGAAAAGAATGACCTGTTAAGGCTCCAAGAGCTGTAAGGATTAGATGAGAAATGCCTCCAAGCTCAACAGCGCATCGCGCTCTACCAAGCACGCATTTCCAGAGCTTTCAATCATAAAGTGAAGGAAAGGGTGTTCAAAGTCGGCGAGCTAGTTCTAGCCGTAAGAAGGCCGATGATTCTTACTCACAGAAGTAAAGGCAAATTCCAGCCCAAGTGGGAAGGCCCTTATGTGATCGAGACAATGTTCTCGAATGGCACTTACAGGTTAGCCCAGCCTAACGGAGACCTGTTAATGGCTCCTATCAACGGTAAATTCCTGAAGAGGTACTATGCTTAATCTCCTCCGCTCGAGTGGAATATAGCGAGGATCTCGATTCTGACAAAACTACTTCCAGAACGCAATTAGTTGGGTTACACTCTATCATGTCCGTAAGGCCTCTGAATAGATGTCCCGCTAAAAGGTTATCGAGAGTTTATCATGTCCATACTACCTCTTATATTACTCTCGCCTAAAAACTGTCATTTACATTCCGAAATGACGGGTCCACAAAAGTCAGAAAGGAGTCGCCTTTATTTATTCCCAAAAGGGAGGCAGAATTACATCTAGGCAAGCAAAAAGGGAAAGGATACATCATAATGGCGGAGTAGTCAGATGGCGAATCAGCCGCTCCAGTGCATCTATCCTCTCATTCCTAAGAGCCAAGGCGTCGGCGCGAGCCTGCTCCATCCGTGCCTCGGAAGTGTTCGTAAGGGTCAGATCGGCCTTCGCCCAAAGACAGCCCGCACGAGCAGCTTCTGCACGGTCCAAATCCTATCGCGGCACGCTCAGACGACCAGCTGCTACCTCTAGACCCGCCAGCGACTGAGAAGCCCACTCCTCTGCTCGAGCGAGTTTTTCCTTCAGCTTGGAGACCCTCGCCGCATTTCTTTCATTCTCGGATCGACACTGCGTCTCAACAGCAAGAGCCTCTTCCATGACAGCTTGTCTCCTATCCATCTCCAGCTTATGCTTCTGGATGGAGTTGTCTAGGCCTTCCAACTTTGTAGCAAGCCGCGCAGTCATGAGGTCAAACCGAGCCTGGATATCAGCATCGAGGCTGCCCCGAGTCAGCTGCGAGTATTCAGTAATGGGTTGCTCTAACCCATTAACCACCGCCTCCAGGGCGTCGGCTACCCCAGAATCGCCGAGCTCCCTGATGACCCCGATCGAAGCAAGAGAAGTCTTCTTCAGGCGCTCAAAATCTAGACTCTTCGCTAACACTATCGATATCATCGTTTTCAAATCGGTGTAGAAGAGGCTGGTATGTTGCTCGGTCAACGCAACTAGATCCGACTGGGCGCCGGGAGCGGTCGCAATATCAGCAAGTCCCTCTCCAGGGATAATTGCAGACGAGGTGGCCACAGGCGTCGCATCGACGCATGGCGCGAACGAAGAAGGTGCGGCAACGGCGGTCGAAGTCATCACCACACTCACAAGAGGCAAGGTCACGACGACGGGTTCATCCTCCTCTTGAGGTGACAAAACTACTCCAGGCGTACTGGCCCCCGAAGCTACTTCCTTATCGAAGTCGAACGCCTTCGTATCATCGTCAGGAGCCCGAGCGGAGCCAGAATGCGCTTCAACGCTATACTCCCCGTGGGCGCTATCCCCTGAAAAGAGGACAAGAAAGTTAATATCAGTATGATGATAATCTTTCTAAAAGGAGACATAAAGACGACATTTACCCGGAGCCAACGGCATATACGACGCATCCGCACCCGAGGTAGCTAAACCACGCCTTAATGATGCAATGCGAACCGTCATACCTGGAGAAGGAGGTGGGCCGACCGACATCACCAAGAGTTCCGTCAAGCCTCCACCGAGACGCGGTCGAGGTTCATCAGCTGGAATCTCGCCAGACGTGCTCGCTGACACGATGGGAGTTTTTCCCGCTACTGACCTCGAGAAAGATTCTTCCATCTGCCTCGGCCACACAGGCAATCTCGCTCCGCTACCTGGAGCAGCAGCCACGACAACGACCTCTAGCGAGGATTCTCTGGCGTCGCCGGCCGGAACTGTAGAAGGTCCCTCTCTAAAAGACGAGGAACCTTCAGCCAAAGAATCATCCCTGATATGGGGAAAGGCAGGCTCATTCCCGGGAGCCTCAACACAAAGAATGCGGAGAGGACGAGCAACCGCCTCCTTCCTTCTCTTACGAAGAGAAACTTCCTTCGGAGCAGAAGCCCGTCGCTTCCCAGAAGAGACTACCAAAGCCCCCGCAGGCAGAGGCACTTCGCACCTCGGCACCGACACCAGAGGCTCATCCGGAGTACCAGACTCCTCGCCCTCGTCCGAAGAAACTGAGGGGACGTCAACTCTGCCCCCAGGCTTGGAAGAAGGCACCCTAAAGCTTCCACGTGGGTCAAAATCACGATGGAAGGTGTTAATCGCCACATAGAACTGGGCGTAAGAATGGAGAATGCGGAGCTCCGTGGAGGTTGTAACGACCGGCACGATAAAGATTGCCCCCGTACAACCCATGAGGAAATACCGCCACCCTCTGGCTCCATCAATGAGTCCGCCCCTGGACCTAAAGCTGGTGACGGCATTGCCCACGTGCAACTGATCGTACCCAAACTGCCGGACAAACCGACTAGGCAAGTAGGGCTCGAAGAAACAATGGTCTTCGCTCCTATACAGCAGATGGGAGGGTCTAATACAGACCAACCAGTTAAAAGCTTCCGGGGAAAGGTCGGTCTTCTCTCCACCTGAATCCTCAAGCCGTACCCCTGATTGATTGCGATGAACGGAGGGGACAATGCAGAGGATCTTCCAGCCGTGGCTGAGGTTCAACACCAGCCGACAGTCTAAGACTGTATTCACATTCCAGGAGGAATCCTTGTAATTCAGCAAGAATATACCCCCTGAGCTGCTACCGGAGCCAGGAGACATCACCCGGGGATTATGGAGAATTAACCATCCCATCAAGTATAGGTATGGTAACTCCACCCTGGGAAAACTCTCACGCCGAGCTTCGTTGACGAGCAACCCATCAGTTATGGCTCTCAAGCCAGCCTGTATACGATACACCATGGCGGGAAGCAAGCCCAGTCTTGCCCTAAACACCAGGCGCACTGCCGGCCACAGGATGTTCCGGTGAATACGGTCCGCGGACGCTGTGCCGGGCACTACTACTCGACGCAGCCATATGGAGAGGAAACCAACCAACTGGGCTTCCTTAGACAGAGGCCAGCGACAGCGCCTCAAGTAACTACATGCCTTAGTGCCTTCGAGGTACTTTCCTACCCCCTCGACGAGAATCTGATCCGGAGCTGCAGCCTCCTCCATAAGACCCTCGACGACCTGGGCGCTAAGCAAGCCCAAACAATTCACGGGCTCATTTTTGCCCCCCGAGGCTTTCTCTGACTTGGCAGCCCTAGCTCGGTGAAAGAAGAGGTAGGACATCCACTTGGTGGTATGAGCCAAATTAGAAGGCTCATTATAAAAAGTGGTGCATGCGAAGTATTGACACATCAGCTCCTGATATACTTCCGCCACCCGAGGGTCCAAATCCCCCAACTCCCGATTAGTGGGAACATACTCTTCATAAGGGGTATTCCCCATCGGCAGTCTCGAGACAACTGCCATCTCATGGAGCGCCAATCCCAACTCCCCCAGTGGAGTGGCAAAGGTCCCAGTGAGCAGAATGTACCGCTCCATCAGTGCCAGGAACAAGTTAGGGTTCGGAGGCAACACGACGCTCGTCGCACTCACAGCGGCATATAGCCCAATGACCTCCAGCTCTCACCGGAAGTGCTTCAAGGCCCAGCCCACTAGGCATGTCCATCGGGAGTTTGTTGGGGCGATCCACCCATTACATCGAGGATTCTCCTTGGGATATACCCCGCCTCGTCCCATAAAGTCGTTGCAGAAGGTCGACAATTGGACCGGCTGGATCATCGAGCTGTCTTCACTCGGGATACTACTCGGGCACAGTCCCCGGAACAACGTCACAAAGCCGGAAGGGCGACTGAAAAATGACCCCCGGTCAGCTCCTTTGAGATGAAAGATCTTCCCCGGCTTACCGTAAAGATCAGGAGTCAGCATCCACGATATCTTCCTGGGATGCGTCGCATGGAAGAAGGCCGAGATGGGATAATCCCTCGGCATCGTTGGCAAATACAAAACCAAATTCCCGACAGAGAAAACCCAGGGCTCCCTCTTGGGCCTCGTCTGGGACTGTTTGTCAATCATGTCCCCAAAGAGGAAAGCCGACTTTATGTACTGCTCCCCGTCTACGTAGGTCAGGGGTTCGCCATTAATCATGCTCAGCAGCGTCCGCTCGCCCTGAACCGATATCAGAAACCCCCTTCCCTCAGGATACTGGGGTCCGGAGATGGAAATGCCACGTGGGACATATCCTCAAGGTAGTTCGAGTGCAGCATCCCAGCAGCGGAGCCCATCACCTCGGCCAGTGGAGACTCGCCCAGATCAACTGCAAAAGTGCAAGGGAAATATGTCATTACAAATCTTGTACAAACGTACAGACCAAGGAAACGACAGTCTGTGCTCTACGCAGGATCGTAACCATTTGGTTATTTTACGCTGGAAGTCCCATCCACAAGCGTAAAACTCAAATTTTACGATATACGCCAACTTTCGGTAGCCAGAGCTTTTACGCTCAGGGCTACGAAAATATGGAGTCTTTACGCTGGCACATTAGAAATGTGGGCGTAAAAGATAAAAACGCCTCCGTGCATCATCTTCCTCCAAAGAGGCTATCAGCACAGAAGACGACCTAGCGCGGTCACGTTCAACGTGTGCGAAGGATTTTTTATCATTTTTTATCACCCTAAAGCACAGAAGACTGATGATTTCATGCTCCACGACTTTTCGCATATTCGAAACAATCCCCAAAGCGGTCAATTGCAAAGAGTTCACACAGAAGATACTCGTGCTTGACCTAAAGCATCCCAAGTACCCGAAGCATACAGAGTTCAAACATTGAGAAATTACTCTTCTCGGGTCCAAAATTGGAGGTTCATCCAGACTCCAGTCTGAATATCTCGTCTATCAAAAGATGGCAACTCAGTTAGGCAGCCATTTCTCGATCCTGTTCCAAAGGATTTCTCGGGAAGTCATTCTTGAAGACGAAGTCTGAACAAAAAATTCTGTTTATCAGAAGCTCAGAGCTCTATACGGTCCCTCAGTCCTAGCAATAGGACAGTTCTAAAAATGTTCAAAATGCTCTACAGTATTCTATAGACTATTCGTTATACGTAAAGGACAGGACCTAGCACTCTTTCTACAGAGTTGGCGTAAAGATTCAGGCGTGTTGAAGCTACACATATTCAGACTTCACAGCAACATATGGCAAGATGATCATATGAAGAAGCAAGACGATTTTATTAAAAGATCAAAGTCATGATTACATATGAGGAAAATCCAATCTACAAGGGTTTTCTTTTCATTTTCATGATTACATCTGAGGAAAACTCCGTCTACAAAGGAGATACCCCCTCGTCGTCGAAAGATCGCCCCCAGAATCCGTTCTACCGGGTTCTCGCATCGGTGCAGGTCTTCCTCTTCTTCGAAGGAGATGATCAGTGGCGAGAGAACGATAGAGTTGGGGCTTGCATAAATTATGCAGATCTCATGCTCCGTGCGCCATGGCAGATTGGGTTGAGGTATTAAACCCAACTCAGTCCTGGGAGACGGCTGCTACAACTTGTCTTCTCTCTCATCCCCGAGAGTATAACAGGAGAAGACACCGCTTGCAAGCAGTGTGGTCAAAGACGACCCTTCCTCTCTCCTGGAGCAGCGCCATACAAAGTTGCTGATTATCCCGAGCAAGGGAGGCTAAGATATCCTTCCATGATCCATCGTTGCAGTAGACATTTGCTCGAAGACGCCATCTTTTTTGGCTCCCTACATGCTGGAAGAACATGATCTCCTTCTTCCTCAGGTCGACCCGACGAACTCCGACGATCATCTCTGCATGGTGATGGGAATGTGGTGAGAACAGGTTCACCCCCCAGCCTTTTTATAGGCAAAAGAGATCACAGCAGTCCCCAATAAATCCGCCATAAAGTCCACATCGACCGTTTCAGCGCTCCATTCAGAAACATTTCGAGTTACGAGGGGCTGTTCATGCTTCATTAAAAGTGTTTCAAATTTCGAGGAATTTAAAAGCTTTGAAGGGGGTCTTGTAGAAGCATGAAAAATACGCTGGGAGGATCTACGCAGCCTCTTGATGCAGAGCAGCGTAAACAAAGGCCTCTAGAGCCATCAAGCGTGCAACAGAGGTTTTTCTGCTAAAACACAGCATGAAGTGTAAGCACAAAGGACCATCCGCGTAAGTGCAGTACGTCCAGGCCGCTCCAGCATAAGACAGAGTTCTTCATCGCCTCCATGGCGTAAAACTCAGCCGCTCTCAAAGCAGCATTAATGCGTACGAGGAACGCTTCGTTTTCCCCGAAATGAACCTATCAAGTCACGCAGTGAACCTGGCCTCTGACTCCTGACAAAAAGTGCTGCACGGCTACCCAGATGACGGCTGGAAACGATGGCAGACCCCTCGGGACGTGCCCACAGTTTGATGGTGGATCTCGGCATTTAATGTAGAGGATTTGGTTAAAATATCACCAAACCGTCAGTTACCAAAGTCCCCCCTGCGTAAACCGCTCTTTCGCGTACAAGGGAATACGCCGCCTTGTTTTACACAGGCAAACATGAGCTGTTTTACGCTCCGCAGTAGACAAACCGCCTGCCACATCAAAAGCTACACTTTGTACAGGGCCCGAGGCACGTCTCTACATCAAATTGCACAGAGCGGTGACAGTTTCCCTCAAGACACGTCTCTGCGACGGATGCACAGAAGGACTGCAGACCTTCAAAACACGTCTCCGTATTTAATGCACAAGATGGTGGCAAATCTCTGTAAGAGATTTGATTATACCTTCGAAAGCCGTAATTCCGGCGAAGACGTCCACATCAACACTCTGGCACGGTACGCAGCGGCTTCTACGCCCATCCAGGATCTGTGCTCATTCGGCTTCAAACGCCCACTCAGTCTCTACGACCATTCGGCTTCTATGCCTGTTCGGCTTCTACGCCTGTTCGGCTTCTATGTCTATTTTGGCTTCTACGCCAGGGGTGACAGTCATTTGGCTTCTACGCCAACCTCTTCTACACAAGGGATACCTACCTACGTGGCTTCTACGCCGTGATCTTCGCAGCAGATATACGCGTTTTGTCCCCTTAGTTGGACACGTGTCACATGCTCACTCAAAAGGTCATTTATGCGCAGGCATTGGTTATTTTAATCGTTGTGTAAAAGGGTGCTATACTGTCCACTCCTCGGTTGTTATACCGACGGAGTGGTCACTATCACCAAAACTCTATAAATAGAGACCCCTATCAATGGGGAACAAGGTCGACAATTTGGAAGATCGAACCAGGTCGGAATTGGTAAAAAAAAGAGAAAGAGAGAGAGAGAGAGAGAGAAGGAGAAGGAGAGAAGAGTCCGGAGCTCAGGCAAAGAGTAGGGGTCGACGGCTCTGGCACCGTGCATCCACCCTCCTTCGTAGCCTTCGAAGCCACTACCCGTCTTCCACGGCACTTTTTCAACATCGTGTAGTCCAAGGGCTAAAGTGATCGACTGCAGATCAGACACCTATAGCAATTTATACCCAGATTAAATAAATTGTACTCCCACATCCTCGTATCGAATTGTACAAGTTTGTTTGTAAACCAAAGGGCACGGGTCTCGTATAAACCCTGTCATTGAAATACACTTTTATTCTTTTGTTTAATACCACAAACAGGTGCCACACATAGTTTTATATCGGCAGATTTTGCTACGGAATATGTCACACCCCAGTCCCAAAATACGTAGGACCCGGGTATATGGCATTGGCCAACTACGTATTCCATCAGACTCTTGTCTGACTCGAATATGTATAAACTATACGATAATAGTCACTATCTAGATAACATAATAAATATATCTAAGTATCAATCCACAAAGAAATAAAAATAAGAATGGACAACATATATCCTGGTGTGCACCCCATTCAATAATTGTCCGAATAGATTCGAAGAAATAACAAGAGTCTACAAAACTAGGCTATGGCAGCATAAATAGTAATGGGAGATAATAAACATAATTGCGGTAGAAATGATAACAGTACTTGAGTCCAATGCCTGCATGATGAGGCGGTACGCATTAGCAGCTCCTGAAAACTCCTCAACCATCTATACTGTAAAACTGGCAGTGGACCAGGTCGTTAAAGGGATGTAACAAGGTACAAGAAACAATATGCCAAAGTAACATTAATTAAATAACAGGTGTGCTCAAGGTATCTAACATAAACCATCTAAGTGAATTGAGTGCAAACGTACTCGTCCGCTAAACCATCGGGTCCTGTAGGTCTGTATAGACATAACAGTAGCTAGTAGTAATAGTAGTAGTAGGTACATACAAGCCCCATCAAGGTACCTGTAGCACTATAGGGCCCAAAGCGCAAGCATCGGTAGCTAGTAGTTTGTGGTAGCCCAGCGGTACGGTAAATTCTCCCCAACCCCATGTATCTCACGTCTCATATCCATGATACGCAAGATAATTACTATCTATGTCTCAAGTCTATGTGTAAATAACATCATGTCAACTAGCACATATCTCAAGTCTTATTCTAAAACATAAGCCATAATCCTCGAATATCTCAAGTGAGGCTTCTGTACATTAGAGTCGTGTACAGTATCCTAGGGTCCCATTTGTATCTTTATACGACTCTATGGATAAAAATGGGATCCTAGTTTGACGTCACGTTCTGGGATCCTAGGGTCATAACAAAGTACATGTTTTAAAATATAAACTATAAACTGCAATTAAAATTAAGCATAATTTACTGAGACCAAGGCAAGGTAAATCTTTCTGATGAGTGAACAAAGTTCCTGCTTCGGCAATCTCAGAACGTGACGTCAAACTAGGATCCTATTTGTATATTTATAGTCACTACCAACTTATAGAGATTAAGTTGGCAGGAAAAATTCTGGCCACAAACATATTTACAAGGGTTATAGAAAGTCTATCTTTAAGAAAATGGTACGAGATGATGAGGCTTTTGTGATCTAGTCACAGACTATCAAAGAAAATCTAGGTACTATCATAGTCTTATTGAGTCAATATCTCTATATACAAAGTTTACCAGTTCTATTTGTTCATAATTAGGTCATGTTTACAAGACAATAGGATATATCTTAGTCAAATACAATTATGGTGAGATAGTACAGAGGAAAATGTTTATCCCATATCTTGGATGCTGATAAACGGTTCAACAATAAGTGTCAAAGGTAATATAATTTGTCAAGGTGATTAATATTGTGTAGAGAGTACAAGGGGCTCAATTTCATGCAATACAACTGTCATGGACTTAGTTTAGCTCGAGTGGGCTACGAGTATATCAGTTGTCAGGGTACTTGGGTTGTTGATGTACAATTGCACCGGGATTGAATATTTAAGTATAGGATTTTAGAAGGAGATATGCCACAAATATGGTGGGGTCTATATTGTGTATGAAAGTGCATACTTGGGAGTACAATTGGGTCATTAGTTAGTAGGTCCAGTTAGGCTCATGAATGTCAAAGTTGCCGAAAGAATTGAGCCAGTGTTGCATATTTAAATTGACCGCCACGGAAAAAGATATCTATGTGTCATTTATGTGTACAAATGTGTCGCAAATGTCATGCGCCTAAAATGAAGCATGTAAAGTGAATTTGTGAGTGATAGTCATGTCATAGGTATAGAGTGACTAGTTTAGGTCATAAGGGTGAAAGTTGTTGAAAGAAAATGATAGTGTTGTGCTCCAAATATTCGAGCCATAACAAAGGGTATCAAGGATACAGAAATTAAAGAGGTAATTTAATCCGTTTAAGATTAAACCTAATTAATACTAAAATAAATTCAAATTTACCCTGAATTTCAAAAAAATAATCCTACACTAAAACCATGGGCTTTTAATCTACCCAACTTATAAAAATTAAGTTGGTATTAAAACTAAAGTCATGGTCTTGCTAACAAGGTTTCTAGAAGGGCCCATTTCCTAAATAATGATACAAGAATTATAGGATTTACTGGCCGTAATCAAAGATTATCTAAGGGAACCTAGATACTATAAGGGTGCTATTAGTCAACAACTTTATAAGAAAAATTACTACCCATCTAATACTGCTCTTGTATAGGTCAAGCTTCTACAAGGCAGAAGAAAGGACTTAGTCGGATCTAACTAAGGCAATGTTGTATAAAGGCTTTGATCATCGATGTACATTTGTAAAACCCCCTTTCTAGAAAATCGTATATACCCTTTTTATTTATTAATTATTAATTAAATTATAGTAATTAGGCCTAAATAGGAGAAATAGATTTTTAATAATTTTTATTTTAGGTGTTCGGGCACTTAGAGGACTTGTGGGACCATCAAGAATTTTTAGGAATTTATTCCATGTAGGAGACCCCTTGAGCAGTTGCTAGCCTAACGATGTGCATTACCCTAACATATAAATTTTCTTATGTGTGAATATATATATATATATATATATATATATATATATATATATATATATATATATATATATATATATATACAAATACAAATATATATATGTATATATATATATTTAAAGAATGAAAGGAAAAGAAAAGAAAAGAAAATAAGAATTTAATATTAACTAATAATAATATAATAATAATAATAACAATGATAACAATGCTATCCCTCCTCATTAGTTGCTGTGGCCGCTTGCAACATTCAGCAAACTTGCTGAAGAGAAGCCCGCCCCTTTAGCAACTTAACCCTTCAACCCGACCCTTCACCCCGCGGCCAACCATTCACCCTCTCTCTCCCCTTAATATATATAAATAAATATATATATATAGTTATATCCCAAGAACCCTAACCTAATTTTTAGACCTCCTCTTCCCATCTAGAGCCGTCACCGCAGACAGAGAAGCCCCGCCAAGCCATCTAACTATCCCGTCGACGCCGACATCGCGCCCTGCAGTTTCCTACTCGAGGCACCTTCGCTCCGGCACGATTTTCTGTCGACTCGCTCGACCAAACGCTGTTCCGTTTTCATAGGTATGATCATCCCTTAACCCTCTCCAATATTTGTTTTATAGCCAACCTCGGAAAACGTGTGCCACTAGGTGAAAAATAGCGTCCAAAGTGGACGGACAGACCCAATTCTGGAATCGCAGAATTCCAGAATGACCACCCATATTGCCGAGTTCGTATCTCCCACCACAGAGATCCGAATTCGGTAATTCTTTTTGATACCCGTAGAATTCTTAACCTAGTTTATTTTCTGTTAAATAACCCTATGCTATTAGTCGCTGTGGACATAGTTAAATTCGTCACAAAACTGCGCGCACCCACTTTTTCCGGTTTTCCAAAAGTTGGAAACCGGAGCGAGCCCCGCCAAACGAGACCACCCCGCCGTGTGCCAAGTATACCCAATGGTGCACGCAGCATAACCGGACACGTAAAAATTCATGGGGACTGATTCGGACCGTGTGCGCGCCGAAATCAGGCCGTATCCGCGAACACATTCCGTGTCACAACTTTTGTGGAACTCGCACGTATTTTGTGCACACTTGTCAGATTGCGACGAAACTTGCGCCGTTGGACTCGTGGTAACGCGCTGGTCCTGTGACCCAATTTTCACGCATTTCTGAGATGGTTGACCAGATCACCAATTGGCGGGCCCACAGTTGACTTTTTGGGCAAAATAGTGGTCGGCTCATCGGAATCCATATTTGGACATACCGTTGGGTTCGTATTGACATCTTGATTTGTTTGACCTATAGTTTGTCCCATTTAGAGACTGTTACCCTTGGCACGCTTTTCGGTACAAAGTGGGCCACATGTGGACCCCACTTTTATACGAAATTACCGTTTTGCTCCTGTGTCCAAATTGGACGAAAGGGATATACTTTTTAGCTATTTTGCTTATTTTGGAAATGTTGGTGATATTTATTTCAGCATCCGGAGACATTTGTTCTGAGGCCATAGCTTCTGGTCCTGTGTATTGGACATCTGGACGTGACATTTTGCAGCTTCTTGCCAGGCAAGTATACCTTGCTATTCTACTATTATTTATACTCCATATGTTGCATGCATCTTTATTTTCTGTCCTTAGTTCATATATTTTAACTGTTATACAAAATGCGCGCGACGGTGTTGTCGCGTTATGTTTTTATTTATGTATTGCATTGACCTTGTTCATGAGACTACCCCATTATCATGTAGCACCATTAGATTTCATTTGACTGTGACACATATTTTTACACGAGTTGTGAGTCTCATATAGATCACGGACGCACGTATTGACTGATCATCGGTACGTGTGGGACGTACGTTAGGAATAACTGCTGTTAGAAACTTTGCATGCTAGAAGACTTAGCAGTTATTAGAGGTCTATGGACATAGTCTATTGTAGTACGGTGGTCCCATCCTTGTCCTTGTTTGGTTGCAGGATTGGGCTAGGGTACTAAGGATAGGCTATGGACCAAATCGTGTCATGGATGTGTATTGGACATCTGGACGTGACATTTTGCAGCTTCTTGCCAGGCAAGTATACCTTGCCATTGTACTATTATTTATACTCCATATGTTGCATGCATCTTTATTTTCTGTCCTTAGTTCATATATTTTAACTGTTATACAAAATGCGCACGACGGTGTTGTCGCGTTATGTTTTTATTTATGTATTGCATTGACCTTGTTCATGAGACTACCCCATTATCATGTAGCACCATTAGATTTCATTTGACTGTGACACATATTTTTACACGAGTTGTGAGTCTCATATAGATCACGGACGCACGTATTGACTGATCATCGGTACGTGTGGGACGTGCATTAGGAATAACTGCTGTTAGAAACTTTGCATGCTAGAAGACTTAGCAGTTATTAGAGGTCTATGGACATAGTCTATTGTAGTACGGTGGTCCCATCCTTGTCCTTGTTTGGTTGCAGGATTGGGCTAGGGTACTAAGGATAGGCTATGGACCAAATCGTGTCATGGATGTGACATGCTTAGAGCATTGGGTGGGGAGAACAACAAGTAAGGCATTTGGGCTCCTTTGCACTTTCCTTGTGTAACCCGTACGCTCCGCCGGAGATACGCGGTCATGATGACCCCTATATATTATCATGGCGGGCCTCCGATGTTCGAAAGACACCGTGCCTTTGTAGGCCCCTGGATCTCCAAGAGAACTATGCCAATCACATTTATGGCCAGATAGCCCACTTGTTAGAAAGTTGTTCTTAACTGCATTCACTTTAGACGGTTAGGCGACCCATTGGATATTTATTTTAGTACTTTATTGGCATGTGTTTAAGTATACTTGTTATGTCCCTCTGAGGACCTGGTCCGCTGCCAGGTGTACCTGTTCTTGAGTATTTGCAGGAGCGCAGATTTGGCAGGATATAGATGCTTCGTGGATGTCTTCTCTTCGAGCCGTGATTGGTAGCTGGTACTTATATTGTTTGAGTGAGTTGTACTTATATTGTATTTACTTTTCCATTCGAGTTGGTAGTGGATTTGTTTCCATCCAACTATTATCTTTAGATCCTTTTTATTGAGATCTAGTTTCATAGATACAGGTTATTTATTTCTATATAATTTTGGTGGATGAGATTTAGATTTTCCCCTGTGACTTGTATTACATTTTTACCACTTGTGGATTTGATATTCATAATTCAGCGTACGTATGGATTTGGTTTCCATATATTGGAGTTGCCATATCCATGCGGCTGACATGCTTACGTGTCCTAGTCCTACGTATTTTTGGGACTGGGGCGTGACATGTTTTTGTGGTGGCCCATGCAGGTCAAGAGCATATTGTCTCGGTTACGTTACTGTACCGAACAAGCCTGCACCTAGGACTAGAGTATAGGATCTCATCCACAATTGACTATGATTCATCTTCTTCCTCTCTATTCTATTCGAATAATTGTATCCTGCTTGATTCATGTACTTCCCTAATAGTTCTTTGAGAATAGCCTTCTGCTAGAATATAGGAACCCCTATTATTAGGATGATGATTATGGTAGCACCCTATTAAGAATACAACGAGAATATAGACACACCACTAAGTTTAGAATATCTAGTGAACCCTAGAACTCCTCATCTTTAGATTGGTATACCATTACCCCTTGATGTATTAAGAAGACTTGAGTAGTATAGACACTACTAGAGATAGTTAGAAGTTTTACCATAATGTTTGACCCTAGTATTGAGGAACCAATGGAGAACCAATATTGAACATTAGGACTGAACCTAACCTTCATAACTGGATAGTATTAGAGAACTATAAAACTTATGTCATTGTCTTATTATTAGTAGACAAGTACCCTAGAAAGCCAAGAGCAATGCATAGAATATTTCCCTAATCATACCTCAAACATAGTAGCCAGCGTACCACTTCCCTTTAGAAACTATGATGCTATCTATAGGCCCTATTTTAAATTCCATATCTTGTTTCTCTGAAACCCTAGCGCTCACCACTCGCGCGACGACTAAATTATGATCTTTTTTTCTCCATCTTTCAATTCATGCCAATCTGACGCTTCTGATTTTAGACCAAGCAATTGTATTCTATGATAGGATATATGGTTTGCTAAATGATAGTTGTAATCTTGAATTTTGAATTTTGAATTTTGAATTTTGAATTTTGAATTGTGTGCCTTGTAGTTAGAACCTGATAGTTAAATTGTTCAATTAGATTGTGATGATTACCCCTAGTTGTAGACCACGTAATTTGTACCCTCACCTCGATACACGTTAGACCCCTCCCCTTTAACGGCCAGTAACTCTTCTATCCTTACCATTGACACTTGCTTGTAAGTGCTATGACTAAGACTTAGGATGACCATTACCACATAAAAAGGATACCCTAATCAATACCAAGATTTTTCCTCATATACCCTAATAAAGAGTTTCTATTTTATTTACATGTGCAAGATTATTTTATAGGACCCTCTTAAGACTGTCACAGTATTAGTTTAATTATTATAAGTTGGGTAGTATGCCTCGCAACCTAGTATCACATAGTCCACTTGACCCATCGAGGTAGTGTAACTAAATAACATTAATTTTATGCTAGCATTAGACGACAGTGTTTATTCAGACGGTGGAATTTAGAGGCCCATGCCCTATTTGGTTGACTAGCGACTTAGACAAGGAGGTTGTATGATAACCGTAGAGATTGTAGAATCTTTGTTATTATTGCCTATTCTGTTTTTTTTTTTTTGTAAACCTGAATTAATTTGTACCTCCTTTCATCATCATCTAGCGTACTTATATTGCTGTACTACCTTGACTTATGCTGCTATTTTATAGCCTAGGTTTTGCAAGCTTATTCCTCATCAAGCTTGTTCATGACATATGTATTAGTGGGTCGACACACTAATACATTTCAGAATCAGTGTGTTAAGGTCTGGCCAACCTTAGTGTGCTTGATTCGCCCTTCGTAATTCTACTTTACGTGGATTGAGATATGTAGTGATTAGTAGACGAATATACTTGCCCTGGACATGTCTGACATATCGTGTCGGTTACATAACTGTACTAATACGAGCATGCGAACAAAGGATTACCAGAATAGGATTTTAATCCACAACTGCTTGATGATTCTTATTTGAATTCTTTAAATGCCTTGATCCCGATACTCCTATTCTATTACCTCCCTTGAACTCTTTATTATTGATCTCCGTCTTCCCTTATTTCGGAAGGACGAAACCTCGTGCTTGGTATGAATTGATACACAGAGAGTACTAGATATACCCCATAGGCCGATTACATACTTGAGGATCATTCTTCGCAATTAAGGACATATCATATGTGATATGGTCGGCATTGAAGTTCGAGGATTGAATGACATAAGTAATTAAATTAAGGAATATTTTCCTAAGGTATATAGCCTTATGTGATAGAGGGGTAAATTTTAAGTTGGGTAGTAGTGCATTGTCAACTCGAGAGGAATTTCTTTTAGATTGTGATCGAGTAAGATTAAATTGGGAGAGGTTCTAGCCATTTTAATTTTGAGAATTTAGAAGAATGACTAAGATGATGAGGATCGATAAATTTTAAATCCTTGATATCAAGGACTCAATATTTATGCCTCAAAGTACATGATTTAAATTTTTTTGAGTATTGAAAGTAAAATCATCAATTTGAATTTGAAGGATAAATATATAATTTCAGACTTGAACATTGGTGGACTGCATTTTAATTATTTTTTTAATTTGATGATTTAAATTAAGAATTAAAATTTGATGGTTGGACTACCTATTTGAAATATTGAGGATGTGAATGGAATTTAAAAAGGTTGAAGCATACAAAAATTTATAAGTGGAAATGGGAATAAAATTGGACTCGAATTACTTCTAGAGGAGATTACGATAGTGAGAGATCGTGAGGTAAAATTTACATGCTTATTTAAATCTTGAAGATGTTATATGGATTTAATATGGATAAATTCGAACCAAGGGAGAAGAGATAACCATAGGTTAAATTTTGATTGGAGCAGTGGTCATCTTAACCTAGAAGTGATTGCAATGGATATGATTAAGATTTTAATTATCGCAAGGAGATTGTGATTGACTTGCTGTATGTACATGAAGGATTAACAGATTCTGCCTTATTTCAATTTTGAGGACGACATTGTCTTAAGTTGGCTGGATTGTGAAACCCCCTCACCTAAGAATTAGACATACTCGGACTAGATAGTGAGACTAAGGCTAGATCGAATCCACCTAGAAATAGAATACGGTATCCTAATTAGTTTTACAACATGGTATCCCTTGGCGCGCCTTACCCTTGCTTCAATAATTGGAGCACTACACTAGCCACTGCCTTCCTACAAATTCTACACCCCTATCCTAGACATGCCTATCATCCAATTCTCATCTTTGTGCAATTTTCCAGTTGTTGGACGCTTTTATGCAAAAGAGCATTTATGTGTCCACACCATTGGACATGACACATGAAGAAACCTATTTTTCGCTCATGTGGATTTTTCCCATGATTTTCGGGATGTGCAACGTGCAACATCGCCCACCCCTTTAAACCTAGTTTGCATTTTAAACGATGCAAATCTTATACCATTCTTGGCATTCTATCGTGGCTTAATCTTAATTTCGAGGACGAATTTTTACAAGTTGGGTAGAATTTAAAACCCCATTTCTAGAAAATCGTATATATCCTTTTTATTTATTAATTATTAATTAAATTATAGTAATTAGGCCTAAATAGGAGAAATAGATTTTTAATAATTTTTATTTTAGGTGTTCGGGCACTTAGAGGACTTGTGGGACCATCAGGAATTTTTAAAAATTTATTCCATATAGGAGACCCCTTGAGCAGTTGCTAGCCTAACGATGTGCATTACCCTAACATATAAATTTTCTTATGTGTGAATATATATATATATATATATATATATATATATATATATATATATATATATATATATATATATATATATATATATATATATATATATTTAAAGAATGAAAGAAAAAGAAAAAAAAATAAGAATTTAATATTAACTAATAATAATATAATAATAATAATAACAATGATAACAATGCTATCCCTCCTCATTAGTTGCTGTGGCCGCTTGCAACATTCAGCAAACTTGCTGAAGAGAAGCCCGCCCCTTTAGCAACTTAACCCTTCAACCCGACCCTTCACCCCGCGGCCAACCATTCACCCTCTCTCTCCCCTTAATATATATAAATAAATATATATATATAGTTATATCCCAAAAATCCTAACCTAATTTCCAGACCTCCTCTTCCCATCTAGAGCCGTCACCGCAGCCAGAGAAGCCCCGCCAAGCCATCTAACCATCCCGTCGACGCCGACATCGTGCCCTGCAGTTTCCCACTCGAGGCACCTTCGCTCCGGCACGATTTTCTGTCGACTCGCTCGACCAAACGCTGTTCCGTTTTCATAGGTATGATCATCCCTTAACCCTCTCCAATATTTGTTTTATAGCCAACTTCGGAAAACGTGTGCCCCTAGGTGAAAAACAGCGTCCAAAGTGGACGGACAGACCCAATTCTGGAATCGCAGAATTCCAGAATGACCACCCATATTGCCGAGTTCGTATCTCCTACCATAGAGATCCGAATTCGGTGATTCTTTTTGATACCCGTAGAATTCTTAACCTAGTTTATTTTCTGTTAAATAACCCTATGCTATTAGTCGCTGTGGACATAGTTAAATTCGTCACAAAACTGTGCGCACCCACTTTTTCCGGTTTTCCAAAAGTTGAAAACCGGAGAACGTCCCGCCAAACGGGACCGCCCCGCCATGTGCCAAGTATACCCAATGGTGCACGCAGCATAACCGGATACGTGAAAATTCGTGGGGACTGATTCAGACGCGTGTGCGCGCTGGAATTAGGCCGTATCCGCGGACACATTCCGTATCGTAACTTTTGTGGAACTCGTGCGTATTTTGTGCACGCTTGTCAGATTGCGACGAAACTTGTGCCGCTGGACTCGTGGTAACGCGCTGGTCCTGTGACCCAATTTTCACGCATTTCTGAGACGGTTGACCAGATCGCCAATTGGCGGGCCCACAGTTGACTTTTTGGACAAAATAGTGTTCGGCTCATCGAAATCCATATTTGGACATACCGTTGGGTTCGTATTGACATCTAAATTTGTTTGACCTATAGTTTGTCCCATTTAGAAACTGTTACCCTTGGCACATTTTTCGGTGCAAAATGGGCCACACGTGGACCCCACTTTTACACGAAATTACCGTTTTGCCCCTGTGTCCAAATTGGACGAAAGGGATGTGCTTTTTAGCTATTTTGCTTATTTTGGAAATGTTGGTGATATTTATTTCAGCATCCGGAGACATTTGTTCTGAGGCCATAGCTTCTGGTCCTGTGTATTGGACATCTGGACGTGACATTTTGCAGCTTCTTGCCAGGCAAGTATACCTTGCCATTGTACTATTATTTATACTCCATATGTTGCATGCATCTTTATTTTCTATCCTTAGTTCATATATTTTAACTGTTATACAAAATGCGCGCGACGGTGTTGTCGCGTTATGTTTTTATTTATGTATTGCATTGACCTTGTTCATGAGACTACCCCATTATCATGTAGCACCATTAGATTTTATTTGACTGTGACACATATTTTTACACGAGTTGTAAGTCTCATATAGATCACGGACGCACGTATTGACTGATCATCGGTACATGTGGGACGTGCGTTAGGAATAACTGCTGTTAGAAACTTTGTATGCTAGAAGACTTAGCAGTTATTAGAGGTCTATGGACATAGTCTATTGTAGTACGGTGGTCCCATCCTTGTCCTTGTTTGGTTGCAGGATTGGGCTAGGGTACTAAAGATAGGCTATGGACCAAATCGTGTCATGGATGTGACATGCTTAGAACATTGGGTGGGGAGAACAACAAGTAAGGCATTTGGGCTCCTTTGCACTTTCCTTGTGTAACCCGTACGCTCCGCCGGAGATACGCGGTCATGATGACCCCTATATATTATCATGGCGGGCCTCCGGTGTTCGAAAGATGCCGTACCTTTGTAGGCCCCTGGATCTCCAAGAGAACTATGCCAATCCCATTTATGGCCAGATAGCCCACTTGTTAGAAAGTTGTTCTTAACTGCATTCACTTTAGACGGTTAGGCGACCCATTGGATATTTATTTTAGTACTTTATTGGCATGTGTTTAAGTATATTTGTTATGTCCCTCTGAGGACCTGGTCCGCTGCCAGGTGTACCTGTTCTTGAGTATTTGCAGGAGCGCAGATTTGGCAGGATATAGATGCTTCGTGGATGTCTTCTCTTCGAGCCGTGATTGGTAGCTGGTACTTATATTGTTTGAGTGAGTTGTACTTATATTGTATTTACTTTTCCATTCGAGTTGGTAGTGGATTTGTTTCCATCCAACTATTATCTTTAGATCCTTTTTATTGAGATCTAGTTTCATAGATACATGTTATTTATTTCTATATAATTTTGGTGGATGAGATTTAGATTTTCCCCTGTGACTTGTATTACATTTTTACCACTTGTGGATTTGATATTTATAATTCAGCGTACGTATGGATTTGGTTTCCATATATTGGAGTTGCCATATCCATGCGGCTGGCATGCTTACGTGTCCTAGTCCTACGTATTTTTGGGACTGGGGCGTGACAACATTGATGAAGAAGAGACCAAAATCAAGGAAATCGTAAGATGAAGGAATTTTAGACCACGATAAGAATAAATTATGATAAGTCTACATGGTTGAATAAGGCACGATTAGGCAGATATTTGGAGAATCAAGTCATGGTGACTAGATCAAGGGAATTAGAGTAGAAAAGAATTGATACCTATGGTGATATGGATATTAACACAAGGAGTGGTACCAACTAAGTGATTGATTTTGTAATTAAGGCACAACTAGGAAAAAATGAAGAATCTACTCATTTGGATAATTAGAAGGCTTGTTGCTGCAAAAGCAAGAGACTTATGATCGTAAAACAAGATAAAAATTATTAATAGGAAGGATAGGAATATAATCGATAAAGTAATATAACAAATCCTTGATCTCGATACTATACTTCCTATAAATTTGATTCTAACTCCCCCATACTATTAGCAACCCACTTCTAGCTATAGATAAGTACCATACATTCCTTACAACTTTGTCTAACTCATATATTCCTAATTTAGTAGGTAAGGGTTAAGGATAAACTAAGCAGGTACTTAGGTCTATTACTTATGGCATACTATTTACTACTGACACTCTTCAATCACGATTGTGATTGGTTATTCCAATACTAGTCTAACCTTCAATTGGATTTTCAATCTATTCTCATGCAACTTACCCCTTCTATTACCTATCCTGTTGTACCATTGTTCTTCTAGTTTCTGCTATATTTCTCATAGAAGTCCTCTTGGTTAGGTTACTACCTTACAATACCAGCATCAAGTCATGATCATCTCTTCTAAGTGATAATTTTATCAAACTCCCTAAAATGGTAAGATTCTACACAGGCTTAGGTCTAATCTTAACTATAAGGTTTGTCAAGTTATTCTATTCATTATGAGAATCTCAAAGCATATCTACTAAAGTCTTCCTTAAGGTTAATCCTATTGGTTTATAGGGCTACACATATTCTAAGGTTTAACTGGGTATCCTCTCAATAGCTAGAATAGTCATCTCACATGGAAATCCTGACCAATATTGATGATTGGTAAAGATTCTAGTCCAACACTAACTACTGGTGGGAGTTTTAATATCTATTTAATAAGAGAAAGTTCTCTGTTAAGGCTAATCCTTATATACAACTCCAAGCTATCCTCTCATTCTAATAGTCTACCTAGTACAGGCATCTATCTTACCCATTTTTAACATAGATAACCCTTCCTATGAATTATTATACCAACCCTACTGATATAAATATATAATTAAAAGTCAAGCACGAGTGTTTTTCCTTCTGAAATAGGAAAGAACGAGATTCAAATGATAGTGATTTCAAGAAGGGTATTATCGAATATAATTTTTGAGGTTCAAAGACGATAATTAAAAATCAAAAGAAGGTTCCAAGCAATTGTGGATTGAGATACTTACATACTTATCCTAACACAGGCTCACTCAGTACAGTAACGTGATCAAGACGATTTAATTAGGACCTGCATGGGCTACCACAAAAATCAATCATACCCCAGTCCCAAAATATGTAGGACCAGAGTACGTGGCATTGGCCAGCTACGTATTCCACCAGACTCTTGTCCGACTTGAATACGTATAAGCTGTACTACAATGGTCACTATCTAGATAACACAATAAATATATCTAAGTCTCAATCCATAATAAAATAAAATACAAGAATGGACAACATATATCCTGGTGTGTACCGCATTCAATACTTGTCCGAATAGACTCAAAGAAATAATAAGAGTATACAAAACTAGGCTATGGCAACAAAAATAGTAACGGGAGATGATAAACATAACTGCGGTAGAAATAATAACAGTACCTAAGTTCAATGCCTGCATGATGAGACGGTACGCATCAGCAGGTCCAGAAAACTCCTCAACCATCTATGTTGCTAAATTGGTAGTTGACTAGGTCCTTAGAGGGACGTAACAAGGTACAAGAAACAACATGCCAAAGTAATAGTAAATAAATAAGATGTGTGCTCAAGGTATCTAATATAAACCATCTAAGTGAACTGAGTGAGAACGTACTCGTCCGCTAAACCACCGGGTCATGTAGGTCTGTATAGACACAATAATAACTAGTAGTAATAGTAGTAGAAGTTACGTACATGCCCCGTCAAGGTACCTGCAGCACTATAGGGCTCGAAGCGCAAGCATCAGTAGCTAGTAGTGTGTGGTAGCCCAGTGGTACGGTAAATTCCCCCAACCCCATGTATCTCACATCTTATGTCCACGATACGCAAGATAATCACTATCAATGTCTCAAGTCCATGCGTAAATAATATCATGTCAACTAGCACATGTCTCAACTCCTATCCTAAAACAGAAGCCATAATCCTCGAACATCTCAAGTGAGACTTCTGTACATTAGAGTCCTACGGTAAATCGTGCAAGTGATGCACGTATAAGGTATACGTCGACAATGCAATCTCACGATATCCAATTTTCGCGTACGGAAGTCGGCACCCAAATATAACTCGGACGCTAAGTATCGTCACGTTCCTAGGGTCATAACAAAGTACATGTATTAAAATATAAACTATAAACTGCAATTAAAATTAAGCATAATTTATCGAGACCAAGGCAAGGTAAATCTTTCTGATGAGTGAACAAAGATCCTGCTTCGACAATCCCAGTCGTATCGTCACGTACTCCTATGAAAGTATGATATCTATCGATCAGCTATCATACTAAGGTATCTTACACACAACTATTTCATAGTCATCTATGGTCAAAACTAGATCACATGGCAACTAGTCTAGTTTTAGGTTCAAGTTGGTACTAAGCTACACCATTAATCTACCATAAATATATTCATAAATTATACTCTAATAATTATGAAATATTTACTATATTATTAATAAAATAGTATACTCTCTTTTGAAATGATGTATTCTACATCACAAGTATCACCAACAAAAACTAGTTAAAGTCTAGATTTTTTTATGAATAATTTCTTATCCTTGATTAATATATATAAATAAAAATATAATTTATATATTATGGAAATATATTTTAAAATGTTATTTTTTACTTAATTAACATATAAAAATAAATGTTTATGCTTTTGCAAAATATACTAGTTATTTAGTACTAGTAGCTATACATTTATAAACCAAATTGTTTTCAAAATAAATAAATGTTCTAACTCCAAATACATAATTATAAGTTCTGGAATCTAACATAAAAATTTACATTTTCCTCTATTTAACATACTATTTTATTTATTATAAAACAATAAAATTAAACTAGTTATTATAGACTAGTTCTTAGCACTCCATTCCAATAAAATCTCTTCATGAATTCTTATGCATAACACTCTCAAAAACTTAAATTAAAATTCTAAAATTAACCAAAATATAATATATAATTACTTTACTAACATGGAAATTAAAACTTCAAATGATAAAATACAAAATAGTTACACCAATCTAGTGTTTACACATGCTCAACACTATTACCCATATGAATTTCTACAAATTTTAATTCTAAATCAAATAATTTATAATCTAAAAAATATGTAAAATTTAGTCTAAATCATAATAAAATAATTTATTTTAAAGTTATTTCAATAATATAATAAGAATTACAAGTTGGTGTTCACTATGGGTAAAAACTAGGTTGGTATTAGGTTTCCTAGTGTAGCATGCAAAGTATATACAACAAGTTGATGAAAACTTTATAGAACCTAATATATATTATTTAGGAAATCTAAGGGGGTTCAAGGAGAAGATTTTTGATCACTAACCTCTTTGAAAAATGGGTTAAAAATGCCTCGAATTACAGCTTCTTCGAAACAATTTCAGATTTGACTTTTCCTCCTTGTATTTCCTTGTGATGCTTGTATAGTTTGTTCTATTGGTTGTGGTAACTATGTAAGATGGTAAGATGGTAGGGGAAGGATATTTGGGTTCTTTGGTGGTGTTTTGGAGGTGGTGGAGTGGTCTGAGAAGTGGTTATGCTGAATTCAGATTTACCTTGGACACCTCTGATGGTGGGGCTGTTTTGAGAAACTTATAGTGAGTTTTGATGGAAGGTTTGTGAAGAGAAAGTGTGAGGAACAGGGAGATAAAGAAGCATACTAAATTTGAGAGAAAAATACTTACTGTGGAGGGAGATATGGCCTAATTTATGGGGCTATTGCTGAATTTGGATTCAGCCTGGGTAGGGCAGGATAGATGAAGGTGTAGAGGGAGACGGAGAAGGAATTTGAAGATGGTTTATGAAAAGAAAATGTGTGGGAGAGGATTAGGAAAATATATTATTCAGGTAGTTTAAATGGGAGAGGTGAAGAGAGGGGGGAGGGGGGGGGGGTTATGGACAGCCTAGTGGGAAGGGGAAGAGTTTAGGGTTACAACTTTTGCTAGTGGGGAGAGAAAGAGTTTGGAGGTTGCATACTTTAGTTTGCTGAATATATTTCTCTAAATACTAAAATAAATAATGTATTTGTATGAGAAAAAAAATGGTATTTGATGTTTGGGATGATATGAGGGTTTTTGGTGTTTAGGGTTTAGTCATGTTGGTGCCAATGGTTCAATTTGGTCTAGTTTGTCTAGTCAAAGTGTCATATATATATATATATATATATATATATATATATATATATATATATATAAAATTAATTTTGCAACTTATTTAATAAATAAAATAATAAAAATAATTGTAAAATATTAAATTACTCCTATACTAAAATGAGGGGGCTTACAGAACACAAGTTGCCTATGACTCTGCTAGGTGTAAACCTTAGCGTTAATACCCCGTCGGACATGGATTTGCCTACTTCATCAGTCTGCAGAGATGGTTGTATTTACATCGGAGGTAGAAGATTGTCGCTCAATGCCATATTCCTAGATATCAGAGACTACAACATCATCTTGGGGGTGGATTGGCTTAGTGCATGCTCGACCACCATCGATTGTGCAGAAAAAAGTCGTGTTCCATCTACCCGGAGTGACCGAATTTTGCTACTCATGTGGTCATACGTCGAATGCATGTGTGGTAATTTCTGTAATTTCTGCTTGACGGATGATATATTCTGGTTGTGAAGGGTATTTAGCGTCCGTTCGAGATACTCAACATGATGGTACAAATATAGAAGATATTAACGTTGTGGCAGAATTTCTTGACGTATTTTTAGACAAATTGTCCGACATCACCCGATCGAGAGATTGAATTCACCATTAATATATTTCCAGATACCTGGCCGATTTATAAGGCTTCGTACATAATAGCCCCTGCATAATTGAAAGAGATGAAAGTCCAACTATAAGAGCTGCTTGATTGGGGATATATTCGGCCTAATGTGTCTCCGTGGGGTGCGCCAGTTTTGTTCGTGAATAAAAAGGATGGTAAGATGCGGCTATGCATGGACTATCGAGCAAAGTCACCGTCCGAAATAAATATCCTCTACCGAGAATCGACGATCTCTTCGATCAACTATAAGGTACATCAGTGTTTTCCAAGATAGACCTTTGTTTGGGATACCATCAACTCAATATCAAGCCGAACGACGTGCCAAAGTTAGCATTTCGTACTCGCTATGGCCACTACTAGTTCCTGGTGATGTCGTTTGGACAGACAAATGCCCCCGCCGCTTTCATGGATCTAATGAATTACGTGTTTTGACCATTTCTCGACAAGTTCATGGTGGTATTCATTGGCGACATCTTGGTGTACTCGAAGAACAAGGAGGAACACTCGGAGCACTTTTGGATCGTGCTTCAGATTCTTCGAGAGAACAAGTTGTACACGAAGCTGAGTAAGTGTAAATTTTGGTTGAGTAGTTTATCTTCCTTGGGCACATCATTTCTCCGGGAGGCATTTCAGTCGATCTGAAGAAAGTTGAAGTGATTGTTGATTGGAAGCGACCTGCGTCGGCCAGTAAAATTCAAAGCTTCCTCGATTTTGCGGGCTACTACAGGCGGTTCATGAAAGATTTTTTGAAGATAGCCTCATCTCTGACCTGCCTCACTCAGAAGGGAGTCATATACGCGTGGTTAGACGACTACAAAGCTTCATTCCAAGAGTTAAAGCAACTGCTCATCTCATCCCCGATACTTGCACTTTCGGATGGGCCTGAGGGATTCCAAATTTTTAGCGATACGTTACGACAAGGCTTGGGATGCGTGCTTATGCAGAACGATAAAGTGATAGCCTGCACCCGATATAAGGGTACGAGAATATGGGCACGTCCAGCCTACGCCACAACATCGATAGTAGAACGTTGTTTAGGTCAACAATACTATCTAAACATCTCACATAATATATATGTACCTGTCAAGATATCTCAACTCCAAATGGAGGACAAAATAATACTCAATACTCAATCACAATAAATTAGAAAAAGATGTAGCACAATATAAATATTTAATTACTAAATATAAAATATATTAAATGACAAAAATACTCTCATATAGAAATATGGCAGTGACAAGTCTACCCTCCTTAGAAAAATTTTGTCCTCAAAATTTAAGGAAAGAACTAACACTACAATAAGCAATCACAACAAGCAATCACAACAAGCAAGAAAAAATGATACCTCACGGCTCAAACAAATAAGGGTATCGCTCGCGCATCTTGGCTTTCCTCTTCCAGGTAAACTCTCCCGGAGAGTGATGCCTCTACATGATGCGTACCAAGGGAATCGTCTGGTTTTACAACACCTTCTCCCTGCGATCCATAATCTCCACTAGCTTCTCTGGGTAGCTGAGAGTCGGACCCACCTCGATCTTCGAGTTATCCAATACGTGACTAGGATTTTTTATGTTTCGTCTTAGTTGTGACATATGGAAAACATCATGCACTCCCTCCAGTACAGGCGGTTAGTCTAGTCTGTAGGCTACTACACCGATCCTCACAAGAATACCGAAGGGTCCGATGTACCATGGACTAAGCTTCCCGCCTCCACCAAAGTGAATCGTGTCCCGTGTCAGAGAAATCCGTAAGAACACCAAATCGCCAACCCAGAACAAATTATAGCCTTAACACTCAACCTAAAATAAAGCAATCACAAGCAATATAAACAAAACCTATACCTCAAACTCCAAGGGTCTTCGGCGGTTATCGCCCCAATGTCGTTGTCTGTCCTGCGCCACCCGAAGTCTATCTCTAATGAGCTTTACCTTCTCATCTGCATCCACAATCATCTCTGCTCCCAATAAGGCTCTCTCACCAACATCATCCCAAGATAGAGGAGTGTGACACCTCCGACCATATAAAGCCTCGTGGCATCTTAATACTGGCCTAGTAACTGTTGTTGTAAGAAAACTCTACCAGGTGAAGATGATCCTCTCAAGATCCTCTGAAATCTAAAACATAAGTGCGAAGTATCACTACCACATTCTAAAATAGGGATATTTTTGTCTTTTTAATTATTATAAGTATTGTGTATATTATATTGCATATTATATTTATATATTATATATAGTGTTCATTAATGCATGGATTAGTGTACTAGACCTAGAAGTCCACTAGATGAACCCCTGACTAAAATATAGGATTATAAATTTTAATTAGCATTTTTAGGATTAAATATTGTGATTATAATTTATTACTGTGATTTTTTTAATTATTGTACCTTACCGTTGCTTCAATATTTGGAGCGCTACACTAGCTTTTGCCTTCCAACAAATTTCATACCCTTTTCTTAGACGTGCCAGTCTTCCATTATGACCTTTGTGTAACTCATAAATATGCCCTTTTGTGCTTTATTTTAGTCGCACAATATTTGTCACATATGTTATTTTTAAATTCCAAATAAATCTACTTTGTATCTTTGTGCGTTCCAATCGAAATTGGAGACACAATCTTGACCCATTTTGTGCAACCCAAATTATGACAATATTGTATTCTAAGTCTTCTATGTCCATGATACTTGTGTCCCACCAAATTTTAACCTTATGTACTTCCAATTAATTTTAGAACACCATTTATATTAATTTTAATTAAATTGGTGTAAGGATCCAACTTAACCCAAAACTAGACCCAACACCAAGCCAAACTCCCACTCACACCCTCAAGGTTCGTACTAAATACCACACACACCCTTTTTAGCCACTACATCACACCAAACATGGTATTTTCCCTCATTCAAGAACCCCACTTTTTGTGCAATTTTTTAAATGTTGGGGACTTTTATACAAAAGTGCAGTGATGTGTCCACCTCCCATTGGACCCAACACATGAAGAAACACCTTCCCTCTTCATTGACCGGTCACATACATTTTTCTTTATATTTTGGAGTGTGCAACACTCAAACCTCACCCCTTAAGCCATCTTGGCCCTCTATTCAAACCCACTCAATCCTAGCCATTCAAATTTCCTTGTAAAAGCCAACCCCAATCCCTAGGAGGCATAGCCGACCTTAATCCCTAGGTTTACATCACCCTTTTCTTCTCATACATAAACACTTTTCTCCATTATTTTCATCACCATCAACCAATACTCAAAACCCTAAACCAAACCTCCATCTTCATCATCTTCCTCTTCACACCCGACCTCCCACCTTCGGTGATTATCCCGCCTGAGTTTCCCTCACAGCAGCCGACTGTAACTCGGGCCAATCCTCGAGCACTGACTGCAACCACCTTACACCGCCACCATTAACATCATCGACTTTCCCTCCATCATCATCTTCATCATCTCCTCAATCGCCACGACTTCCTAACATCCCACCTCCTTTCTCGACGACTCCGGCCATCGTCCCAGAGTACCACAGAACCACCACCATCTCGTCACCAGCCACGCCTTCTTTTCCACGTCTTTCCTGCCGGAGCAGCAAACACACCGCCGTACCATTACCATCATCTTCTTCCATCATCATCTCGATCCCGAGCCACTGCCTCTATCCCGACTTTATCTCCACCACTGAGCAACGACCTCGATTCCCCTATGCCTGAGCCTCCACCGCTGAGCAGGACCTCTCCATCCCTGAGCAACTCCGCTGTCAGCCACCATCACCACCGGATCGACGAGATCTTCATCACCACCATCGTCAACATCATTACCATCACCACCATCGTCAATATCATCACCATCACCACCATCGTCAACATCTTCACCACCACCACTCCACGGCAGCTTTTCTCTTCCCTGATCAACCTCTCTACCCTCATGACCGACCTGAGCACCACCTGAGCACCTTCTTCCCCTCGCAGCCCTCATTCCCTCGACAGAGCATGACCCATCTCACCCGACCGATCCCTCATCGCCGGATCAATACGGCACCACCTCTCCACGACGAGCAGCCCGACCACGATAGTCCCTGACTTGACCCCGACAACAGTCATCCACCACCATCTCGTCGTCGCCATCAACGACCTACACCACCAACTGTACTCTCCGCCGGAGCCCGAGTACCATCTCCAGTCAGTGTCACCCTCCTCTGTTACGTGCACGCCAACGCCAAGGTTCGTAACTTGCCCTTCTTCCGTATATACGATGTGTGACCCTGTGTTAGTAAACCTAATAATTAGTAAGTGTCTGTGCATGTATATATGATAATTAGGTTTATATATATATATATATATATATATATATATATACTTCATGGGAAATTGGTTGCTAGTATTACATATGTTGTATGGCCTTAGGTATTAGTTGTGGGTATCCCGTATTTGTATATTTGCATGACCCTATGTGTTAATGAACTGTCCGCCTGGTGTACACTAACGTACTAGCTTAGACATATGTTGGTGTTACACAAGATTTAGAGTTCTAGACATGTGTTAGTAAGTTGACTGTCTTGTTAGACACAGTATTTAAGGACATGACACCTGTGCATTTAGACGTGCACATTTGACCCTGCTAGTTGACCAGTTATCACCCCTAGCATAGTTTTGAGTTCAGTGTAATTATGTATATGGGTGTGCTAGTGTAACGACTGATGCTATATTATTATTATATTATATATATAGGATCGTTGGATTGTTTAGACGAGACTTCGAAAATAGGATATTGGTATTGCCAGCTCAAGACCACAGGCGAGTACATTCTCTGACAGTTTTTATTATGTTGATCATCTCTATGATTCTAGTTGTATAGTGTACTTGATTCTGATACTATGGATACACGGGTTAGCATCATCGATACCTGTCACGAGGAGTCATGATTGGGATCCATCGTGCTAGCTGGGGACGGGGAGATATTAGTAGATTATGTGATCATACCCCACTTTATATGCATCATAGCTCGCCCCACATATCACGTTGGGTGTAGCCTGACCATTTGCATGCCTCATAGCCTGTTATATATGATTAGCCTGACTATTACTCGCATCATAGCTAACCGGATGGTTAGCCTGACCTCACATAAATTATAGCCAATCATATATAACAAGCATGATCTTGTCCCAAGTCGATCACATGATAGACTGATATTTCACACACTTAGCTAGATATTCTATTATGTATTTCCAGTTCATTGTTCTAGCATTCACTGATATTTCTGTTTATTGCTAGTTGTGCTATTGCTGATAATATATTCTCCAGTATTTTATACTCATTAGTATTTCTTATTTCCAATATTTATCTCCATCTTGTATTTTTTTACACTATATTATATTTTTGTCAATATACATGGAACTGCTGTTACTACTTGTACTTCGCCCCAATCCTGATTAGATAATATTTTTTCAGAAGACGTTGAGGACTTCTGTCCTACACACTATGGGCCAGGTATAGAGGGAGACTATATACCAGAGATATTAGAGGAGTCCTTTCCCTTAGAGGAGGCACTACCTGCAGCTATTTAGACAGTTATATTTTATGCATCTTTGAGACTTATGTTGAGATTATGTTGAGACTTATGTTGAGACCTTGTTGAGACTATTTATGTTGGACAGCTCGACTTTAGTTTTATCTCTGTTTTGAGTCGTTGTATTTGACTATGTCAGTACTCCTAATCTTTTTATCTCATCGTGCCATTTATTTCTTATAGTTATTATGATTGAGTATATATTGTGAACTGTTGAGCAATGCATTATTCATTGTCCTCCTTATGGAGTTGATATCATTGACAGGCTGTGAGTTATGTTTAGTATATTTGAGACCTCGATAGCGTTCTACCGCCGATGCTGCGGCGTAGGCTGGACGTACCTACGGCTCATGGCCAAATTTTGGGTGTGGGTCATGATACGAAGCATATCCTCGAGAGTCTGAATAGTCCTCTTCGAGTGTCCATCTGTTTGGGGGTAATATGCGGTACTAAACTTGAGCTGGGTGCCCAAGCTAGCTTGCAAACTCCTCCAAAAGTGGGATATGAAGCGACTATCCTGATTCAAGACGTTGCTCACAGGAAATCTATGCACTCTGATAATCTGTGGCATATACATCTCTGCTAGCTTCTCTGTATATGTATCCACTTTAAATGGCAAGAAGTGGGCCGATTTGATCAACTTGTCTACAATAACCCAAATCGCATCTTTCCCACTTGGAGAACGGGGAAGCCCTAAAACAAAATTTATGGTAATATGCTCCCATTTCCACTCTGGAATGGGTAAAGACTAAAGTAAACCACCTGGCCTTTGCCTCTCCGCCTTTACATGTTGGCACACTAAATACTTGGATACGAAGCACGCCACCTCTCACTTCATACTATACCACCACACATGCTCCTTCAGATATCTATACATCTTGTTGGCACCTGGATGTATATAGTACTGAGATCGATGCGTCTCCTGGAGAACCTCCTCGCGCAACTCCCCACTTGACACAAATAGTCTGGTACCGTGCTGCAATAATCCATCATCAGCAATAGTGAAGTCCTCTGATAATTCCATTAGAACCTGTGCTCTGATGCTTCTCAGAGTCTCATCGTCATATTGGGTAGCCCTAATCATGTCCACCAGCTTAGACTGCATCTGCAATCCCCAGATCTATATCTTGACACGAGGAACTAGCACCTTAATACCCAAGCTCTCAAGATCGGCCAATAAATATATGTCTGTCGTCAAGTGCATAGCCACTGGATACCTTCTCAAGGCATCATCGACTACGTTGGCCTTCCCTAGATGGTACTACAATAATATGTTGAAGTCCTTCATCAACTCCAACCACCATCGCTGTCTCATGTTTAGCTCTTTTGTGTAAATACGTACTTCAAGCTCTTGTGGTCTGTAAATATCTCCACATGCTCTCTGTACAGATAGTATTTTCACAGCTTTAGAGCAAAGATGACCGCTGCTAACTCCAAATTATGGGTAGGATAGTTCTTCTCATGAGGACGTAATTGCCTGAAATTATAGACAATCACCTTCCTATTCTATTGCAGAACACAACCCAAACCCTTCACTGAAGCATCACTATAGATGGTGAATCCACCTGACCCCAATGGCAATATCAAAATTGGAGCTATAGTCAATCTCCTATTTAGCTCATCAAAAGCAGCCTAACAATCCTCTGTCCATACAAAATCTATATCCTTCCTGGTCGGCCTAGTCATCGGCTCTGTAGTCCTGGAGAAGTCTTGTACAAATCTTTTGTAATAACCTGCTAGGCCCAAAAAGCTTTTTCATCTCTGCCACTTAACTTGGAGTAGCCTATGAATCCCCGGCTGAAATCTTCTTCGAATCTACTGAGATCCCATCGCCAGTCACCACATGTCCAAGGAATTCATACTTGTCAAGGAAGAACTCATACTTTGAAAGCTTTCCATAAAGCTTCTCCTTCCTGAGAGTTTCCAGAACTATCCTCAGGTGCTCCTTATGCTCCTTCGGGATCTTCGAATACACTAGAATATCATCTATGAATACCACCACAAATTTATCAAGGTACTGGTGGAATACCTTGTTCATCAGATTCATAAATACCATCGGGGCATTGGTCAACCCAAACTGCATCACCATAAACTCAAATAGGCCATACCGAGTCTGAAAAGCTGTCTTCATAATATCCTCCTTATTCACTTTCACCTGGTGGTAGCTTGACCTCAAGTCTATCTTCGAGAATACCTTCACTTTACTCAACTGATCGAAGAGATCATCTATCCTTGGAAGCGGATATTTATTCTTGATAGTGAGGTTGTTCAGAGCAATATAGTCGATATACATGCGTACTGACCCATCCTTCTTTGGTACAAAAAGTACTCCATGATGATGAACTGGATCTGATGAAGTCCTTATCGTGCAACTCATCTACCTGCTTCTTCAACTCCACCAGTTCGCTGTTGTTAACTCTATAGACGTGCTGAGATATCTGATCTGCACTTGGAACTAAGTCTATAGAGAACTACATATCTCGGTCTGGTGGCAAGCCCGATAACTCCTCTGGAAAATATCCATAAATTATGCTATCAACGGATGTGGTAACTCATTCTCTTCCACCATAGCTTCATAGATGGTGTAACCACCCTAAATTTTTAATTAATAAAATAATATATGTATATATAAATATGCGGTTTTATAAGAATAGTGATACGTGAGGGTGACCCCTACTACGTTATTATATTAGAAATTGGAATTTCTTGTAATAAATAAAATAATTTTGGTATTATAGAATAATAATAATAATAATAATAATAATAATAATAATAATAATAATAATGATTCTAGTGTTAGTAAAAAATAAAATAAAATAAAGTAAAATATAATAATACTTAAGTTAGTTGTTAAAAATAATATATAAATAAAAGTAATATAAATAAAGAAAGTATTAATAAAGTAAAGAAAAGAAAAGAAAAGAAAAGAAAAATAAGAGCACTAGCTAATGCTACTAACAAAAGTAGCAGCAACATACACCTTTCACCCTCGCCCCTTAAACGCGGAACACAACAACATACCAATCCGACCCATAACTTCCTTCTATCGGGATATATATATATATATATATATATATATATATATATATATATATATATATATATATATATATATATATATATATATATATATATATATGCATCCAAGAAACAAAACCCTAACCCTACTTCTCAATCTCGAAGCCACGACCCATCTTTCCCACCGCCGTTGACCCTCGACCGGCTCCCAACACTGTCGTCGTTGACCACCTGGATGTCGCTTCGCTGCAGTCGATCGCCGCGAACTCGTCTTTCCGATTAACTCGACCAAGGTACCCACCTTCGATATCAGATTTCTTCCTCTATGCATGGTTAATTTTTGATCTGTAAACTCCTATGCACAGACCACATGATCTAGTTTATGATTGTGTAAATTCTTATAAT
>JAYESA010000002.1:83518961-83641461 GCA_036927795.1 Iris macrosiphon | reverse complement strand
TAGAGATATTATCGTGTCATGGGTATGGCATGAATAGAGCATGGGGTGGGGATAACAACAAGTAAGGTGTTTGGACTCCTTTGTACTTTTTCTTATGTAACCCGTACGCTCTGCCGAAGATGCATAGTCAGATGACCCTTATATTATATATCTACAGGCGGCCTCTAACGTTCAAAAGACATCATGCTTTTTAGGCCCCTTATTCTTTGAGAGAATCATGCCAATCCCATTTTAACCAGATAGCCCACGTGTTGGAAAGTTGTTCTCAAAGTGCATTCATATAGACGGTTAGGCAACCCTTGGATGTTTATTTTCAATACTTTATTGGCATGCTGTTTCTTTATCTTAGTATGTCCCTACCTGGTCCACTTCCAGGTGTAGATGGACAGGATTATCAGTAGGAGTATGGACCCGGACCTGATGCTTCGTACCAGATTGATGAGGTCTTACCTTTGGAGTACCATTGATTCTTTGCAGTTGATGGATATTTTAGTTGCTATTCTTTTATTGACATTTATCTTATATTAGAGTTTTGATCTCTTCTCTCATTTAGTTTTTGGTATAGTCGACTGGCAGTGGATTTGTTTCCACCCGACTATCATTCTTTGATACTTCATATTTGAGATTCAGTTATTTATTTTATATTTCTTTATTTGTGCTGTGGATGAGATATAGATTGCGTGTGACTTGTGTCGACAGTTTATTACCACTTGTGGATTTGATATTCATATACAACGTACGTATGTGTTACGTACTTCCAACACATTAGAGTTGTCATATATATACAGCTGGCATGTTACGTATTCCTAGTCCTACGTATTCAGGGACTGGGCATAACATATTTTTGTGGTGTCCCATGCAGGTCAAGGGTATATTGTCTCGGTTACGTTATTATATCGAGCAAGCCTGCAAATAGGATTAGAGTATATAATCTCATCCACTAATTTAATCACTTCCTTTGAATTCCAATTTTGTACTCTTCTTGACTGCTTGATTTGCATCTACCTTGTATCCGTTCCAATGCTCTCCTCCCCCCATGAGATATATTTTTACCCTCGTTATCACTACAGATGACTCAGCAACTCAGGAGGAGTTATACCTGTTAGCCGTGTTTGTAGATCTTGTCCTGTAGTGATTTACGGCAGAGAGATGAATGCCCGACTCTTAGTCTTTCCTATGCCGAACTTTGATGTTGTACTTAGGATGGACTGGCTAAAAAAGTACCACGCTTTCTTCGACTGCTATGGAGGAAGCATTCTTTTTAATGTACCAGGCCAGACGGAGCTCAAGTTTGCACGAGGATCCACAGAAGTTCTTGATGGTATTCAGCTGGCAATGAACGACTTTATTTATCATCCTATTATTTCAGAGTTCTAAGACATCTTTCCAGAGGAATTGCCAGGACTACCTCCGGACAGAGACGTAGAATTATCGATTGAGTTGACACCAGGAGCAGCACCCATAGCGTCGCATGTTTATAGATTAGAAAAGAAGGAGATGGATGAGCTGAAGGCACAGTTGAAAGAATTAGAGGAGAAATGCTTCATATGGCCAAGTGTATCACCCTGGGCAACACCAATGTTGATTGTACCAAAGAAGGATGGGTCAGTGCGCATGTGCATCGACTACAAAGCCTTGAATACTGTGACTATGAAGAATAAGTACCCGCTGCCGCACATTGATGACTTATTTGATCAGCTTAGTGGAGCCATGGTGTTCTCGAAGATAGACTTGAGATCAGAATATCACCAGGTGAAGGTACGAAAGCAGGATATTTTGAAGACCGCATTCAGGATAAGATATGGACACTACAAGTTTCTGGTCATGCCATTTGGATTAACCAATGCTCCAGCTGTCTTTATGGACTTGATAAATCGAGTCTTCCATCAATATTTATACCAGTTCGTGGTTGTCTTCATAGATGACATACTTGTCTATTCGAAGAGCTACGAGGAGCATGAGAAGCACCTATGGATTATCCTAGAGACCTTGAGGAGAGAGCAGTTATTTGTGAAGCTCAGTAAATATAAGTTTTTCTTAGATATGATCTATTTTTTTGGGCATGTCGTCACGGGAGATGGTATTTCTGTTGATCCAGAGAAAATCTCGGCAGTTGAGACATGGCTCATTCCTAAATCAGCATCGGAGGTGAGGAGTTCCCTTGGACTTGCGGAATATTATCGATGGTTTATGGAGAACTTCTCAAGGATAGCAGTGCTGATGACTCGGTTGACGTGCAAGGACCAAGAGTTCATATGGACTGATGAGTGTCAAGCCACTTTTGAGGAATTGAAGAAGCGGCTGACCACAGTGCCAGTATTGACTATTCTATCAGGATCAGGAGGTTATCTGATTTACAGCGATACGTCTGGAAAAGGCTTGGGATGCGTATTGATGCAACATGGCATGGTGATTGCATATGCATCTAGACAGTTGCGAGTACATAAGAAGAATTATCCAACTCATGACTTGGAGCTTGTAGCTATTATTTTTGCTCTGACGCTATGGAGATATTACTTATATAGGGAACGAGTGGAGATCTATACCGACCGCAAAAGCCTCAATTATGTCTTCACGCAGAAGGAGCTAAATATGAGGCAACGCCGGTGGCTTGAGTTGATGAAGGACTTTGAGATAGAGCTGTATTATCACCCATGCAAGGCTAACTTAGTAGCAGACGCGTTAAGCCGAAAGCCTGCAACATACTTCTTGATGACACAGTGAGAGTTACTGGAGGACTTCCAAGAGCTTGGCATAGAAGTTGTATTACCCGGAGAAGACGGGACACTAGCTAACTCACAAGTACAGTCATCACTAGTAGAGAGGATCAAGACAACTTTGCCTACGAATGCCAGATTCAAGAGGTTGAGAGAGAGGATAGAGGATGGAGAGTAGACATGATTATGCATTCATGATGACAGAATATTACGATATGGTGATCGTCTATATGTTCCCAATAAAGAGATTTGACAGGAGCTGATGGCAAAAGCTTATATTTTAATATATTCTATTCATACTTGGGGCACCAAGATGTACCGTGACTTACGATAACACTTTTGGTGGCATGGGATAAAAAGGAAGATAGCTCGCTTTTTGGCCAAATGTCTAGTATGTCAGCAGGTCAAGGCTGAACATCAAATAAAAGCAGGGCTACTGCAACCATTTCCGATTCCTGAGTGGAAGTGGTAGAACATCACTATAGACTTCGTCACGGGCTTCCCAAGGAGTCCAAGTGGGCGAGATGCTGATTGGGTAATCGTGGATCGACTCACCAAGTTCGTACATTTTTTGCCTTTTTGAGTTGGCCAGTATACAGAAGCTTTGGCTGACATATACATGAGGTAGATTATGAGGTTGTACGACGTTCCGGTCAGCATTGTGTTAGACAGGGAATCATATTTTATATCTCACTTTTGGAGAAGCATGCAGGAGAGTCTTAGGACTCGTCTGAAGTTTAGTACGTCTTATCACCCGCAGACAGATGGGCAGTCAGAGCATACTATTCAGACACTGGAGGATATGTTGAGGACTTGCATGTTAGACTTTGGAGGATCATGGGAGGACCACCTACATCTTGTAGAGTTTTCTTACAACAATAGCTATCAAGCGAGCATCCAGATGCCTCTGTTTGAAGCATTATATAGAAGAAAGTGTAGGTCTTCCATGTGTTGGAGTGACATGGGAGAACGTCAGATATTGAAACCAGAGTTGGTAGTCAGTACTGTAGAGACAGTGAAGAAGATACAAGGGCACTTGCGAGCAGCGCAAGACAGGCAGAAGCAGTGGGCATATCTTTACCGTCGTCCCTTGGAGTTTAAAGAAAGCGATTATGTTTTCTTGAGGATATCACCTACTAGAGGCACTATTCGCTTTGGAGGATGCGACAAGTTTTGTCTAAGGTATATTGGACCATTTGACGTGCTAGAGCGAGTGGGAGAAGTGACGTATCGACTGGCACTACCATCTTCACTCGAGGGAGTGCATGATGTATTCCACGTGTTGCAACATAGGCGATATGTGCCAGATAGTAATCATATTCTCGACCACTCCAAGATCACCATTGGGCCGAGCTTGTCATACCAAGAGCAACCCGTGGAGATTCTTGATCGTCGAGAGAATGTGTTGAGGAATCAGTCTTGTAGAAGCATGAAATATGCTGGAGAATTATATGCGTATTATACAGTCAAAACCCCCAACATACATGAAGTCCGCGTAAAATAGAGCTTCAAGGCCGTGTGGCATAAAATATGACTTCAGAGCTATACAAGTAAAACAGAGCTTCAAGGCTGTATGGCATAAAATATGACTTCAGAGCTATACGCGTAAAGTAGAGCTTCATAACTGCTCGCGTAAAATAGGGCTTCAGAGCTATTCGGCGTAAAGTAGAGCTTTAGAGCTGTCCGCGTAAAGTAGTGCTTCAAGACTGTTCCGCGTAAAAGGTTGCTTTACCCTCCCGCGTAATGTTTAAAATATGTTTGTTTCTAATGCAGCATAAAGTTGTACGAGGAACCCTTCATTTTCCTCAGATGAATTTGTGTGGCTATAAGGCTCAGGAAGAGTTATGCCTTGTGTAGTTGTGCAGGAGATGTAGAAGCATAAAAAATACGCTTAGAAATTATACGCGTAAAACCCTCAACATGCAGGAAACCGCGTAAAGCAGAGTTTCAGTATTGTGCAGCGTAAAGTATGGCTTCAGAGCCATGGGCATACAACAGAGCTTTAACGCTATTTAGCGTACAATATAGAGCTCAAAGAACAATCCGCGTAAAGCGTCACTTTCAAGGCCATTTTGTGGCGTAAAAGGTGGCTACCTCCCCCTTTACAGCATTAAATACACCTGCTTATTAATGCAGCATGGAGTTGTACGAGAAACTCTTCGTATTCCTTGAATGAACCTGTCAGACAGTACAATGAATCTGATCCCTGACAGAAAGTATCGCACGACGATCGAGAGGACGGCTATAATAATGATTCTACACAGAGACCCAGACCGTCGTTTAGTGACATTTCCTTGATACAAATTGCTTTTACGTATTTAAGGAAATATGCTGCCTACTTTACACAGGCAAGCATAAGCTTTTACGCTCAGGAAGAGACAAAATGAACCGCCACGTCAAAAGCCGCTCTTCGTACAGAACTCGAGGCACGTCTCTGTAGTTAATGCGCGTGATGGGGGCATATCTCTATATTTAATGCATGAGATTTGGTTCTACTTTTAACGACTGGGTGAGCCATAATTAGGGCTAATACGTTCACATCACCACCTCTGTATATTACGCCATCAGGCTATTTTCATCTATAGGAGCACGTTGTATGCTATCTCCTTGAATTATGTCGACCTGGCTATTTTCAATTATAGGAGCACGCCATATGCTATCTCCTCGGAATATGCCAACTCAGGCTATATTTGCAAAGGTACGTGATAAGGCTATTTGGTCCAGAATACGTTCAAAACCTCAATCAAGCAAGGATAATCAGCTGTCCTTACGCTGGCTACCTATCCATACGGCATCAGGCTTCTACGCCTACTTGGCTTCTATGCCTACTTGGCTTCTACTCCTACTTGGCTTCTATGCTACCATGACAGCTACTCGGCTCTTACGCCATCAAAATAGCTATTTGGCTTATACGCCAACGATACAGTTATTTGGCTTCTACGCCAATCATCTCTACGTGATGGGCAGTTACCTACGTGGCTTCCATGCCATGATCTTTGCAGCAGTTATACGCGTTACCTCGTAATAGGACATGCGTCACACGCAGATTCAGGGGATCATTTATACGTGGGTGGCAGTTATTATAAACTGTCACGTAAAAGATGCAGTTTTCTCTGTTGTTCGGTTTTTACGCCAACAGTGACCAAACCCTATAAATAGAGACCTCCAGCCACGGAGGTCCAGGGTCGAAAATCAATTTTTGAGAGAGAAGAGTCTAGAGCACAGATAGAGAGTAGTGATTGACGACTTTGGCATCGAGCATCCAATCCCTCTTGCGATCTTTGAAGCTTTTCCTTCTTCTACAGCACTTCTTCGTCATCGTGTGGTCCAAGAGACAAAGTGATCGACCGCAGATCAGACTCCTATAGCAATATTTCCTCAGAATCAAATTTTTGTACTTAGTATCCTCGTATAGGATCAATTGTACTTTCTTTTTCTTGTTTTTAAACCAAAGAAAGGGTTTCGTATAAACCTATTTTTATTTCTTTCGTTTATTATCAAACACAAGATGGCGACTTTGCTGGGGAATACTTTCTCATTTGACAAGAAAGCCATTGCTCAACACGATGTTGTATCCGTCGGATCAACAAAGAAGACTCTGGTCGTCCAATTCGACCAATCTGCTTATGAAGACATGATTCGTGCAGGGGGTAGCTCTCATTCCCTATCTGTTTAGGACAGCAGGAAGTTGCATAAAGTATGGATGCCCCGGACATCCTCTATCCTTCCTACAGGCTCTCTCTCTCCGATTAACAAGGTTGTGACATCCCAACCTATACGCTCTGTGCGTAAAAACTCGTCTCCCGTCTGTGACGTGGCAGACAGAGCTTCTGGCAATGCCTCAGCGCCAATCAAGAAGTATACAATACGCACTGTGCGTAAAAACTCGTTTCCCGTCTGTGACGTGGCAGACAATGCTTCTGGCAAGGCCTCAGCGCCAAGTCAGAAATTTCAAACGCGCCCTGTGCATAAAAACTCGTCTTCCGTCGCTGATAGGGCAGACGTAGTTTCTGACAAGGCCTCAGCGCCAAGTCAAAAATTTCAAATACGCTCTGCACGTAAAAATATATCTCCCGTCTATAAAGGGACAGATGATCCCTGCAAACTCCACAAGGAAAAAAGTGGCAGATTTCTCGACCTCTCAACTTTTACGCCATCAAGAGAAGAAGTTGCCTGCTCTTCAGATTATGCGGAATGCCGATGGCCGTTTGAAGACTTCCTCAATTTTTTGCCAACCTGAGCAAAAATCCAGATTACGCTAGGAGAAGTCCCTCGGCGTAAAGAAGGCCCAGTTTGTGGATAAATACGCTCCTCATGGATCATGTGCTACTCACATGGCTGAACTGCTGTATTCATATGGCAGGGAGAGAGTTATGATTCCTAATATCCGCGTTCCGACTAATGTAAAAAGGCAAAATAAACCTTCTTCTTCTTCCTCTTCTGTTAATCCCCCTGATTTGCGTGATTTTTTGATCCAGAAATGCAAAGACAAGGGATCTTCGGATATGTCTATTACACCCCCTAGGGAGCACTGTTGTAATAGTCATAAAGTTGTAGTTAATTATTGCTGTTCTAAGGCAAAACGATCAGTTTTCGACCGGTTGAACTACTCTTTGTCCCTATAGGAAGAAGAACCGACATTCGCATCGGTAAACATGACATCGCATATTCTTAGAGGAAGGTCAAGTTCAAGACGTCATCCCTCTAGAACTTCGAGCCAAAGGAGATTCGACAAACTCCTTGAGAATATTGAAGCAGGTGTGTTTCAAAACACCCGTTCGAGGTCACGGCAATCGACTTCATATTCTTCTGATTCTGACACTAGGGGTTGCCAGTTTCCCGAATCGGATGCTGAAAGTATAGACTCAATATCTACGGAGATCTATACTAATCATTCAATAGCATCCAAAGAAATGGGAGTCTATGCCATTGGAGATGAACATGAAGAGGCTTCCCCATCAGGAAGTACGGAACAACGCGTCGCTGTTTTGGAAGCATCACTCAAAGAGATGCATACCATGATGCAGAGTATGCACCAAATGTTGGTAACTCAACATACACCTTCTATAGCTCCAGCATCGGTTCCTTCGACTCAAATACGTGTGGGGGTAGACCTACCACAATCCAATACAAACCAGGAGCCTGTTCTAAATCAAGAGTCAGCAGCTCCTCCACTTCCTAACTTGGAGAATGTATTACCCCCTGTCGGAGTTATGATACAACCGATTTCTCACCACTCTGCGGTCCCTTTACCAGCTGAAGACCTGATGCAGGCAGTACGGGAATTGAAAGCCCAATTTGATGCCTTGAAGCATAAGGATCAGCTCAAGAAGTTGGGAATCAACCAACCTTACCCAGCTATCTGGGATGAGATCCCTTTTCCTCCAAAATATAAACCACAGGCTATGGCTTTGTTTGAGGGAAAGATGTCACCGAGCTAGTACATGAACTACTTTAGCATGATGACGGTGTTGTTGCAAGGGAATGACGCCCTTCTCACTCGAGTGTTTAAAGGATGTCTGTCTGGAGTGGCCTATCAGTGGTACCGTAGTCTTACGGACAACTGCATTACTTTCTTTGAAGATTTTAAGACTCTGTTCTTCGTGCGATTCTACGAAGGAGGGATGTACATGTCTATGTCCTCGCTCATTGAAGTAAAGCAGAAGGAGAAAGAGAGTGTTCGTACTTTCATCGAACATTTTCGTTAGGCCACTTTGCAAATGCCTCCCGGAGTTCCGGATTCAGCCTTGGTGGATATTTGCAGGAAGAACCTTCTTCCACTAATCTCGGTGTTCACAGGACCATATCAGTTCCATGATTGACCCTCATTTATCATCTCAGCGGTAGCCGCTGAAGACAACAGTCGGAAGGCGCGTGACAATGGAATCATGATCTCTACCTCTGATAGAGGAAAGAGGTCATCCTCCAATAGCGACCATCCTCGTGGTTCTAAAGGAAAAGAAGCTCTGGCGATCAATACATCCAGGCAAAATACTCCGGCAACTACACAGACGAAACCTGGGACTTCTAGGCCCATTGAAGCATATTCTTTTGATGACGACGATATTCTAATCATATTCGAGTGTCTAGTCAAAAGCGGCAAGCTTACTCTCCCCGAGGTAAAGTGGCCTAATGAAGTCGGCAGTACCAATAATCCTAAGTACTGTATTTTCCATAGGTACATACATCATCCCACCAAGGCATGTTATGTACTAAAGAAGAAGATCCAGGAGTTGATCGACGCCAAGGCCATCACTCTGCGCAATAGTGAGAAGTCCCGGATGGTATAATACCTATTTCCTGGACAATAATGAACATTGTTAATCTCCCTCCGGCCAGGGGTCAAAATCATGACTTGGTACCCCTAACTACCCAGCGTGGTGAGATTATGTGGGTTCATCCTGATCTGGTGTCAGAGATTGAGGAAAAGACTCAAGCTGCTAAGGCTAAGTCCCGAAAGAACTCAAGGCGCAAACCATGCCATATGGTTACAATATCCCCAACATCAGAAGAAGAGGCTTTGGCTACTAGAACCCGTTCAGGGAAAGCCTACCTCAAGGACTATGGAGAAAATCAAGAAGAAGGAACGACAGACACTTCAGCTGCCAAGCCTTCAGAACCGGAACCTGTTATACAAGAGACAGGTCCTTCTAAACAATGACGGCGGACAAGGGCAAGCAAAAAGAAGTGCGCTTTGATAAACCTTTGAAGAATATTCAAAACAAAGGTTTGGAGAAGCCATATAACTTTGACATCCTAGCCCAGTTGGCCAATACACCAGCCAAATTGTCCATTTTTGAGCTCCTAAGGCTGTCCAAAGATACTCGTCAAGCCTTGAGTAAAGCGTTAATGCAGGCGGATGTATGCTTGACTCAGCTCAAGTCCCCCGATAAAGAACCTGTGGCATGTCCTCAATGCCATAGTGTGATGGAAGTGGTCCCCAACATCACTTTCACTCAAGATGGCATGCTGTTAAAACATAATCGGCATGACAGACCCCTCTATTATACCAGATACGTCAGTTCCATGGAGGTAGACCGGATTCACATAGATCCGGGATCGTCGATCAGCATTATCCGTTATAATCTGCTCAAACTGCTGAGGATTCCTACAAGCGAACGGGCTTACACCACCACTACAATCGTGGGCTTCAACGCCAGGAAAAGTAAGCCGTTGGGGAAGATTCGGCTGAGGATCCAGATAAGAGATCTTAAATCAGTGGCTACATGCTATGTCATTGATTCAGAGATATCCTACAACATTCTGTTAGGCAGACCATGGATCTACGATCACAACATTGTTCCTTCGACTCTATATCAATGCTTCAAATATGTAGATGCCCAAGGAACAATAAAAACGGAGTTTGCTGACCTTAACCCGTTCAAGGGAGTAGAGTCCTACTATTCTGATGCCATGTTGTACACCCAAGACTACATAAAAGAGGTGTCAGGCAAGACGAAAGAGGAATCCCACCGGGAGCCAGGAGAACCGTCTGTTGAGCAACCTCTGTCAATCCAGGTGAAAGGACGGACTACCGTCCTAAAGTCAGGGAACCCATGACTATCCACTTAGACAGAACCAAATCAGTTGGAGAAAAGGATCCCCTAGTGATCACTCTGAACCAGAAGCCTCTACCCTTGGTCATCAACCTTCGGCGCAACAAACAGCTGACTGATGTAAATACAGCCGGGAACATAGTTTCTGATGATAATAAAGAACCTCTTTTCCAGTATACTAATGCTCAATTTCCTAATCAGGAATCATCTCTCCATAATGATATAGAGCCTATAGCACAAAAATTCTTGAAAGCTATAGACTTTTATCGACTGTATGTATGGGAAGTGGCATCAACATCTAACGTCATCACGACATATGGGCTACATGAAGATTCTATCTTTATTGTCCCATCTGCCCGTAAAGATCAGCATCCAATATTCTTCGACCGCATGCGAAATTGACCGATCGTACAAGAAGATTCTCACGAGTCTGATGCTGGAAAAATGTAGGTTTTCAGATATAGCCCACAGGCCTTGAAAATCATGCAAAGCATGGGTTATGACTTGAAGTTGGATCTAGGCCTCAACTATGGAAAAGGCAGACGAATGCCGTTGTACGGTGATCCCTACTGTCAACGAACTCATTTCAGGTTAGGGTATCTCACGTCTCTTGCAACTTTGAGCAACTCTGAATCAAGCGGAGAGACCATTTCTTCTTCTCAGGATGGTTTGTCGTCCTCCGATTCAGATGATGAACTCCCACGGATATTGTCAGCAAACGCAGTATTGGCAGATTCTCTCAAAATAGAGGAACAAGAATCTGAACTATTTGAAAATGAATCATGGACACAACAAATGGATACACAATGGGAACTCCGGTTCGAGTAGAGAGAACCGCCCACTGAAGATAAAGTTATCCAAATCGATGTTGGGGATAAACTTTCACCAAAGCCGATATTCATCAGTAACAATCTTTCCGAAGAAGAAAGGGAAGAAATGACCCAGCTGATAAAAGAATATATCGACGTCTTTGCATGGAATTATGAAGATATGCCAGGTCTTGATCCAAAAGTGGCTACTCATAAGCTCAACATACTGCCCAATTCAAAACCTGTAAAGCAGCACCAACGCCGGTTCCGCCCGGATATGATGGATGCCATCGAAGCTGAAATCAAGAAGTTGATAGCCTGCGGGTTCATCAGGGAAGAACAACATCCCGATTGGGTCGCCAACGTTATCCCGGTCATAAAAAAAAGTGGGAAAGTTTGCATTTGTATCGACTTCAGAGATCTCAATGTGGCCTGCCCCAAGGATGAGTTCCCTCTTCCCGTTACAGACGTCATGATCGACAATACATGCAGTTTTGAACGCATGTCCTTCATGGACAGATTCTCAGGATACAATCAGATCAAGATGCATCCTGAAGACGAGAAGCATACTACCTTCTGGACACCTTTGGGGTATATTGCTACACAGTCATGCCCTTCGGATTGAAGAATGCCGGGGCTACATATCAGCGAGCTATGAGTAACATATTCTATGAGCATTTATGCAAAACAGTGGAATATTACGTAGACGATTTTGCTGTCAAAAGCCGTCTCAAGGATAATCACATCCAAGACTTGAAGACTGTATTCGAGTTGATACGCCAACATCAACTCAAAATAAATCCTACAAAGTCCTTTCTTGGTGTATCCAGTGGCAAATTCCTAGGATTTGTCATTACCGCCAAAGGTATTCAAGTGGACCCTGATAAAGTGAAGGCTATCTTAGAAATACGGCCACCCCGTAATTTGAGGGAACTCAGGGGATTTCAAGGTCGTCTGGCTTATATCAGGGGATTCATATCCAACCTCTCTGGAAGATGTTAACCTTTTTCTTGCCTCATGAAGAAAGGTGTATCCTTCGTATGGGATGAAGCCTGTCAGCAAGCGTTTAATGATATCAAATACTACCTCATTAATCCATCAGTTTTGGTGCCTCCTGTCATAGGAAGACCATTTTTGCTGTATGTTCGAGCAATGGATCATTCTTTGGGAGCTCTCCTCGCACAGAAGAACGAGGAAGGTCATGAACAAGCTATCTACTATTTAAGCAGGATGATGATCGGAGCTGAACACCGATACAATCCAGTAGAAAAAGAATGGTTGGCCCTAATATTCGCCATTCAGAAGACGCGACATTATGTCACAGGCCAAACTATTCATATCATCTCCAGGATCAATCCTCTTTGGGTATTGATGAACAAGCCGAGTATTCTCAATTCCCGACTCACGACTTGGGCGATATTATTAACACCATATGATATGGTGTACGTCCCTCAGAAGTCCATCAAAGGCCAAGCCTTGGCTGATTTCCTAGCTGCTCATCCGATTCCGAAAACCTCCAGACTATACGAGGACATTCTCAACGAAGTTACAGAATATAATTCCGTAATGGAAAGTGATACATGGCAGCTATTCTTTGATGGTGCCTCCAGGACTGGTCCCGGGGGAAACGTGGTTTCAGGAGTAGGAATTGTCCTGGTCACTCGTGATAAACTCATCATCTATCGAGCATATTCTCTTAGCGAACCCTGCTCTAATAATGTGGCAGAGTATAATGCCCTACTCATCGGGCTCTAAGTCGCTAAAGAATTGGACGTCGAATATCTGGAAGCTTTCGGTGATTCTCTGCTGATCGTCAATTAGGTCAGAGGAATATATAAAGTCCGCAATCCAGACCTCGTTCCTTATCACCAAGCAACGATCGAGATTGCAATATCTTTTAAAGGATTCTTCCTAGAGCACGTGCCTCGATCTCAAAATTTGGAAGCTGATGCCCTGGCCAGTCTAGCTGCAGATCTGGCTATTCCTATAAGAAGACAAAATTCGGTAATTCTTCTCAACAGAGATCTATTCTGTGTGAAAAATAACTTTCACATAGAACGCAACTACACTATAAATATGGTGCCTCCTAAGAGAAACTGGAGAAATCCCTTTATAGACTTCGTGGCATACGAAATCTTACCAGAAGATCCCAAAGAAACAATATCGGTTAAAAGACGATCACTACGCTTCTATTTTGATGCTTCTTCCCAAAGTCTATATCGTCGAACTTATGATGGACTATTGTTACGATGTCTCTTTGACGATGATGCAAAGCGGGTTATCCGAGAAGCTCATGACGGTATATATGGAGCACATTAACCCGGTCCTAAGCTACAGGATCGTATCAGGAGGATGGGCTACTACTGGCCTACTATGATCGCAGATGCAGTAAAATATGCAAGACAATACAAAGCTTGTCAGGTTCATACAGATTTTATATATCAGCCTTCTGAGTATCTATATCCGAACATTGCATCATGTCCTTTTAAAGCATGGGTAATGGACATCATTGGTCCTATTCACCCATCATCTTCTAGAGGACATCAGTTCATATTGGCTATCACGAACTACTTCTCTAAATGGACAGAGGCGATCCCTCTTGCTGAGGTTAAGACATCCAACGTGATCAGCTTTATCAAGCATCATGTCATTTATCGCTTTGGGATACCCCGAAGGATAATCCATGACAACGGGCCTCAATTCATCAGCTAAGCGTTTCACCGATTTTGCGATAAGAATCGGATACAAAATATAGCCTCTACGGCATATAATCCAGCTGCTAATGGTTTGGCGGAAGCCTTCAACAAAACCATCATTAAACTCTTGAAGAAGTTCGTTTCTTCGAACAAAAGAGATTGAAATGAGAAACTGGAAGAATGCCTCTAGGCATACCACACAACGGTACAAACACCGACAAGGTGTACCCCATTCTCATTGGTTTATGGGAGTGAAGCAGTTCTCCCCATTGAAGTTCAAATTCCTTCACTCATAATAGCAGTGGCTAATGAGTTGACTCAGAAAAAGAATGATCTACTACGGCTTCAAGAGCTAGAAGGATTAGACGAGAAATGCCTTCAAGCTCAACAACGTATTACGTTCTACCAGGCACGCATTTCCAAAGCTTTTAATCAAAAAGTGAAGGAAAGAGTGTTCAAAGTTGGCGAGCTAGTTTTAGCTGTGAAGAGGCCAATGATCATTACTCACAAAAGTAAGAGTAAATTCCAGCCCAAATGGGAGGGCCCTTATGTGATCGAGACGACACTTTCAAATGGCGCTTACAGATTAGCCAAGCCTAATGGAGACTTGTTAATGGCTCCTATCAACGACAAATTCTTGAAGAAGTACTACGCTTAACCTTCCTTGCTTAAACAGAGAATGGTGAAGATCTTATTCTGACGATACTACGTATAAAGACTAGTTGGAGCATATTCTATCATGTCCATATAACCTCTGAATAGAGATGTTTAACTAATTTAGAACTTCAAAACCTATCACGTCCATATTACCTCTGATAGTGTTTTGTATACAAATTTAGTTGGATCATATTCTATCATGTCCATATAACCTCTGAAAAGATATATCCAGCTGAAGCCTACCGAAAGTATATTACGTCCATATTACCTCTGATATCACTTTCACCCTAGCCTATAATTTATGTTAAAAAATGATGGGTCCACCAAAGTCAGATAAAATATCTTTATTATCTCCGGAAAAAGCAAGTTACAAAAAAAGAAACAAAAGTGTACATCATTGGGGAGGAGCTGTTAAATCACGAATCTGTCCCGCCAAAGCAGTCATTCTCTTATTTCTGGAGTTCAAGATATTATTGCGAGCCCGTTCCATCCTTGCATCATCGTTGTTCAGGGAAGATAGTCTGGACAAAGACTCAACATAACCTGCGTGAATGACACCGGCATGGGCCAAGTTCTGCTGAGCTTTCTTCATTTTGCCTTCAAATACATCATGAACTGCCGATGTCTTAAGAAGCCTCTCTCTTGCCTGAGCGAGTTCAGCTTCCAATCTTTAAACCGTCGCTTCAGTTTCTTCACGTTCGGCCTGATACAGAGTTAACTGAGGAATAACCTCCTCCAAGACTACTCGCTCTTTATCCATCTCTTGCTGCTGTTCCTGGATGGATTTGTTTAGCAATTCTATCTGCTGAGCAAGTTCTGCAGTCAGAGAGTCGTACTCGGCCTAAACTAAATTATCAATGCCTCCTCTGGATAGCTGCAAATATTCGTTAATGGGTTGTTCTAAACCATTAACTATTTGCTCTAGCGCATCAGCTCTGTCATTGTCATTGAAATTTCTAATCTGCGCTATGGTAAGATTGGAGGACATCTTCAAAGCATCAAAGCCCAAATTCTTCTCCAACACCATGGATATCAACGATTTTAAAGTGACATAGAATAGGCTAGTATGTTATTCAACTAGCATGGTGAAATGCGAATGGATGCTAGGAGTGGCCGCGATATCAGTAAAACCCCTTTGTGGAACGTTGGCAGAGGATGTTGCCACAATTGTCGCTTCAATAGATGGCGCAACAAAAGAGGAGACACCAACAATAGTTGAAGTTGCTGGCATGTTTGACGAAGGAGGCACAGTCGAGACGATAGGCTCATCCTCCTCTGATATTGATTGAACTGCTACTATTGGGACGACACCCGAGAATATTGTGGATGGAAGATCGGCAGCTTCAAAACCTGCTTCGTCGATGTCGAACACCGTCGGTTCATTAGCAGGGTCCACAACAAAGTCAGAAGTGGTGTCAACTCCGCCCTCCCCTGAGATGTCTTCCCCTGAAAAGAAGACAAGAGAAAGTTAATATCAACTCGATGTTAATTTTCCTAAAAGAGGCATAAAAGATGACATTTACCCATGGTCGATGGTATATATGTCGCGTCCGCAGCCAGTACAGCTAAATCAGTTTTTAATGAGGCTAAGCGAGCTGTCATACCTGGAGAAGGGGGTGCACCGACTAACACTGGCGGGTATTCTTCCCAGTCTTCACCAAGATCCAATCGAGGTTCATCAGGTAGAATCTCGCTGGAAATATTTACAGACGAGGTAGGGGTTATTCCCATTATTAGTCTGGATAAAGGGATTCTTAAAATGCTCGGCCTTATAGGCGATCTCGTAGTGCTACCAGAAGCAGTAGTAGCAGCGATCTCGAGCAAAGAATCTCTGGCACTGCCGGCCGGAACTGAGGAGGTTCCCTCTCTAAAAGGCAAAGGACCTCTAATCAACAAATCATCCCCAGCTGGGGAAACAACAAGCTCGCTCCTAGAAGCCTCCCTGGTAGAAGCCCTTTTCGGACCTCTGGCAATCCTCTTCTTGCAGAGAGAAGGATCTTTTGGAGCAGAAGCCTTCCTTTTATGGGGGATAACGAGAGGCTCTGCAGTCAGAGCTAGAATGCCTCTCGGTATTATCGTCAAGAATTTGTCTGTCCCGGTGGTGTCTTCATTCTCATCCGAGGAAACAGACGGAACATCCTCCCTTCCACTAGACCTATGGGAGGGCCTTCTAAAACTTCCATACATATCAAAATCGCGATGGAAGGTATTAATGGACGCATAGAACTGTACGTACGAGTGAAGCATGTGCAGCTCCATGGAAAGAGAAGTCGCGGGCACCGTAAAAGTTGCACCAGTGCAGCCCGCGATGAAGTACCGCCACCCTCGGGCTCCATCAATGAGTCAACCTATGGACTTGAAGCTGGTAATGGCATTTCCCACATGCAATTGGTCATACCCAAACTGCCTGGCGAACCGACTGGGCAGATAGGGCTCCAAGAAGCAATGATCATCACTCCTGTATAGCAAGTGGGAAGGTCTAATACAGATCAACCAATAGAAGGCTTCAGAAGAAAGGATGGTTCTTCCATGACCTTCATCCTTGAGTTTCCTTCCCTGTTGATTGATGTGTACAGGGGGAACGATACAGAAGATCTTCCAACTGTGGGCTACGTTTAAAGCCCGCCGGCAATCTGTGACGGTCGCCACGTTCCAAGAGGAATTCTTGTAATTCAGCAAAAAATTATTTCCTAAACTGCTGGCGGAACCGGGAGACATCACCCGGGCATTGTGAAGAATTAACCATCCCATCAAGTACATGAATGGTAATTCTACCCCGGGAAAGCTTTCACACTGCGTATCATCAGCTAACAGCCCATCAGTAAGCGCCCTCAGACCTGTTTGTATTCTACATACCATAGCAGGAAGCAGGCCTAGTCTTGCTCCGAACACTAAATGCACTGAAGCCATAAAATGTTACGATGGATGCGATCCGCAGACGTGATACCCGGCACTACCCAGTGGCGTAGCCAGATGGAGAGAAAGCCAGCCAATTGAGCTTCCTTCGACAGAGGCTTCCGACAATACCTTATATAACTGAAGGCTTTTGTGCCGGCAGGATAACCCTCTATCTCCTCGTAAAAAATATGATCCGGAGCTCCTGCATTATTGATGATGTCGTCCAGCGTGTCAGCATTGAGCATGCTCAGGAGGTTCAAGGGCCTATCTTGGCTATCTACCACCTTGTCCGGTTTAGCATTTCTGGCCTGGTGGAAGAAGAGATATGTTGCCCACTTGTTGATGTGAGCCAAATCAGACGGCTCCTTGTAGAAAGTGGTGCAAGCAAGGTAGTGGCTCATCAGCTCCTGATATACTGCCACCGCCCGAGGGTTTGTATCCCTTAACTCCTTGTTTGTAGGGACATACTCTTCATAAGGAACGTCCCCCAGTGGCAGCCTTGAAATCTCTGCCATCTCATGAAGGGCTAAGCCCAACTCCCCCAGCAGAGTGGCAAAAGTCCTAGTGAACGAATTGTATCGCTCCATCAAGGCTAAGAACAAGTTAGGGTTGACAGGCAACCCAATACTTGTGGCACTCACGGCCGCGAAGAAGCCAATATTTTCCAGCTCCGTCTAGAAGTGCTTCAGGGCCCATGCAGTCAAACTGGCCCATCGAAGATTCCCAGGGCTAGCCATCCATTGGTCCGAGGGTTGACCCTGGGATATATTCCTCCCTGTCCCATAAAGTCGTTGCAGAAGGTCGACATCTGAACCGGCTGGATCAGTGACGTGTCCTCCCTCGGGACACTACCCGGCAGTAATCCCCTAAAGGGCATAACAGGGCCTGAGGGACGACTCATATAGGCCCCCCCGTAGTATTCCTTATTGTATAAGATTTTCTCCAGTCGGCCATGAAGATCGGGAGTCAGCACCCACACCATCTTCCTAGGATGTGTGGCATAAAAGAAGGCCGAGATGGGGTAATCCCTGGGCATCTTTAGCAAGTACATGACCGTGCCCTCAATAGTGAATACCCAGTCCTCCTTCTTGGGCTTGGTCTGAGATTGCTTGTCGATAACGTCCCCGAACAAGAAGCCCGGCTTCTTATACTATGTCCCGTCTATGTATGTCAGGGGCTCCCTACTGATCATACTCAGCAACATGCGCTCTCCTTGGGACGATATCAGGGTTCCCCTCTCTTCAGGGTAATTGGTTCCAGAAATGGGGAATGTCACATGTGACAAATCCTCCAGATAATTCGAGTTCAGCATCCCGGCAGCAGAGCCCATCACCTCAGCCAAAAGAGGGATCTACAAGTCCACTACAAAATACAAGAAGAACAAGTCAGTTTCTACACTACACTGTTGCAGTTTGCTCCAAAGATTACCAGTTTGTGCTTTTACGCCAAGACTGCAAAAACTTGAGCTTTTACGCCGGAACCTATTTTTGAGGCATAAAATTCAAGGTTGGCAGTATACACAAAAACTTAATAGTCTGTACTTTTATGCCAGACTGCCAAAATTTGAGTTCTTACGCCGGAATTCTCATCTAGCGCGTAAAACTCAAAGTTTGTAGTATACACCAAATTTTGACAGTCTAAGCTTTTACGCCGGACTGCAAAAATATGGAGTTTTTACGCTGACACATTAGGAATATGGGCGTAATAATAGAACATCTCTGTGCATCATCGTCCTCGAAGAGGTTCTCAGCACAGAAGATGACCTTGCGCGTTCACGTACAACGTGTGCGAGGGTTTTTTTTTCTTCCCAAAATACTTTACCTATGACATCCGAAGCACGGCTCGACGGAGGGGCACTGCGTTCCGATTAAGGTTCATTCAGTCTAACAGGAGTTGCTTGTGCTTGAGCAGAGGAGCGAGAAGAAGAGGCAACTTTCTTTCCTTTAGCGATGGAAATTTGTTTCGGTGCCATGGATAAAACTCAGAGTGCTCAGAAAAAAAAACCGAAGAAGAGTTCTCAAAGAAACGAAGGTTTTTTGTAAAAGACAGATGAAGGGTTTCTTCTCTCAAAGCCTTGGGGTATTTATAGAGTTCGGATAACTCTTCGAATCCCTAACCAAATCCGATATTTAATATTCGGTTATGAGTTGACACCACGTCAGCATATCATTAGAAGACAGACAGCCAGTGGATCCAGAATTTACGCGCAGAGCAAATCTATGATTTTACGCTCAGGAGCTTTTACGCTCGAGAGGCTACAAATCTACAGTTTTACGCTCAGAGGCTATAAGTCTATAGTTTTACGCCCGGATGCTTTTATGCTCAGTAGCTTTTAGGCTCGAGAGGCTATAAACCTACGACTTCACGCTCAGAGGCTATAAATCTATGATTTTATTCTCGGAAGTTTTTACGCTCAGGGGCTACAAATCTACTATTCTACGCTCAGAAGATACAGATACTACGGATCTATGACTTTCCGCATATCTTAAAATACGCATGCCAGAATACGCGCATATGCTCCTTTTTGGCTACAAAAATATTCCAAGTGCCCAAAACATACAGAGTTCAATATTAAGGATGACTCTTCTTCTTAGGTCGATTGGAAGCTCATTCAAAGTCCAGTCAGAATTCTCTCTCAAAAGTTCAAGTATGGCCTATTTGACGGTCATTTCTTGCCCATTTCAAGGGATTTTCGAAAAATCATTTCTTGAAAATGATAGTCTGAACAAGAATTCTTCGCATCAGAGAAGTGAAAGTTCAGAAATTCTACGCGACTCCTCGTTCAAAACAACATGACAGTTCAGATATTCGACTTAAATGCTAAACAGCTTTCTACGCGTCTTCTGTTACGTGTAAAAGACAAGACGAGATCATATCTTTTTTATCAGAGTCGGCGTAAAGTTTATTCAGACGTGCTGAAGCTGCACATATTCAGACTTCATCATAGCAAATATGACAAATCATCAAATGCGTAAAAGAAGACAATTTTATTAAATCATGATTACATATGATAGAAATCCAGTCTACAAAGGGTTTTTCATATTCATGATTACATATGATGGAAATCCTTTTCTACAAAGAGTTTCTCATTTAAGATCACACTAAGAATCTGTTCTGCCGGGTTATCATATTGGTGGAGATCTTTTTCCATCTTTTACGGTACTTCATCGGCTTCTGCAGTCGATGAACAAGAAAATGGTGAATGGCGGGAGGATACACAACTGGGCCTGTATAAATTATTCAAGCCCACCCTCCATACGCCATGAAAGATTGTGTTGGGGGTTTAGACCCAACTCAATACTGGAAGACAGGGCCAAGCTGTCTGCCTTCGTCCAGCGCCATGATGGGAGAGAATACAGCTTGCAAGCTGTGTGGTCCAATACGACCCTTCCTCTCTCCTGGACAAATTGCCATATGAAATTGCTGATTATTCTGAGCTAAGGAAGCTATGATATCCTTCCATGATCCATCGTTGAAGATGATATTTGCTCGAAGATGCCTCTTTTTATGGCTCCTTACATGCTGGAAGAACATGATCTTCTTCTTCCTTAAGTCGACCCGACGAAGCTCGGCAACCATCTATGTATGGTGAAAGAAATGTGGGAAAAACAGGTTAACTCAGTCACCTTTATATAGGCAGAGGAGATCACACCAAATCCTAACAAATTCCTAAATATTTATCGAGAAATCAGCCTCGCGGAACGAGTCAAACTTGACCGTTTCATGCTTCATTCAAAGTATTTCAAATTACGAGGAATTTGAAAACTTTGAAGGGGGTCTTGTAGAAGCATAAAAAATATGCTTAGGAATTATACGCATAAAACCCTCAACATACAGGAAACCGCGTAAAGCAGAGTTTTAGTGCTGTGCAGCGTAAAGTATGACTTCAGAACCATGGGCGTACAGTAGAGCTTTAACGCTATTTAGCGTACAATATAGAGCTCAAAGAACAATCCGCGTAAAGTGTCACTTTCAAGGCCATTTTGTGGCGTAAAAGGTAGCTACCCCCCCTTTACAGCATGAAATACGCATGCTTATTAATGCAGCATGGAGTTGTACGAGGAACTCTTCGTATTCCTCTAATGAACCTGTCAGACAGTACAATGAACCTGATCCCTGACAGAAAGTACCACACGACGATCGAGAGGACGGCTGTAATAATGATTCTGTACAGAGACCCAGACCATCGTTTAGTGACATTTCCTTGATACAAATTGCTTTTACGCATTTAAGGAAATACGCTGCCTACTTTACACAGGCAAGCATGAGCTTTTATGCTCAGGAAGAGACGAAATGAACCGCCACGTCAAAAGCTGCTCTTTGTACAGAACTCGAGGCACGTCTCTACAGTTAATGCACATGATGGGGGCAGATCTCTGCATTTAATGTACGAGATTTGGTTCTACTTTTAACGACTAGGTGAGCCATAATTAGGGCTAATACGTTCATATCACCACCTCTGTATATTATGCCATCAGGCTATTTTCAGCTATAGGAGCACGCTGTATGCTATCTCCTTGAATTACGTCGACCTGGCTATTTTCAACTATAGGAGCACGCCGTATGCTATCTCCTCGAAATACGCCAATTCAGGCTATATTTGCAAAGGTGCGTGATAAGGCTATTTGGTCCAGAATACGTTCAAAACCTCAGTCAAGCAAGGATAATCGGCTGTCCTTATGCTGGTTACCTATCCATACGGTATCAGGCTTCTACGCCTACTTGGCTTCTACGCCACCATGACAGCTACTCGGCTTTTACGCCATCAAAACAGCTATTTGGCTTCTACGCTAACGATACAGTTATTTGGCTTCTACGCCAATCATCTCTACGCGATGGACAGTTACCTACGTGGCTTCCATACCGTGATCTTCGTAGCAGTCATACGCGTTACCTCGTAATGGGACATGCGTCATACGCAGAGTCAGGGGATCATTTATACGTGGGTGGCAGTTATTATAAACTGTCGCGTAAAAGATGCAGTTTTCTCCGCTGTTCGGTTTTTACGCCAACAGTGACCAAACCCTATAAATAGAGACCTCCAGCCACGGAGGTCCAGGGTCGAAAATCAATTTTTGAGAGAGAATAGTCCAGAGCACAGACAGAGAGTAGTGATTGACGATTTTGGCATCGAGCATCCAATCCCTCTTGCGATCTTTGAAGCTTTTCCTTCTTCTACAGCACTTCTTCGTCATCGTGTGGTCCAAGGGACAAAGTGATCGACCGCAGATCAGACTCCTATAGCAATATTTCTCCATAATCAAATTTTTGTACTTAGTATCCTCGTATAGGATCAATTATACTTTCTTTTTCTTGTTTGTAAACCAAAGAAAGGGTTTCGTATAAACCTATTTTCATTTCTTTCGTTTAATATCTAACAGGAGACACCTTATTTTTCTCCTCAGTTGGCACTGGAGTTGTAGTAAGGACAAAAATAAATCCTAAGTAAATAGGATAATAGAGATGAATGGGAAATGTGTGCCTTAGACATTTACTCAGCACGGGGTGCTGCACGGGAATAGTAGAAGCAAAACCAGAGTTAGTCTCTACCGGAGAGGAAGTAAATGCCTCATCCGTCTCCCTTACCTTCTTCTTTGAAGCATCCTTAGAAGCCATAGATCGAAAGTAAATACGTGTAAAAAGTTAAGAATAAAAAAAAATCCACCCTAGTACTTATAAGGGAAAGTTGACGGTTCATATTTTCATCCATGATTCGTAAATGAAGGGAAGCGACGGGTTGTTTCTCAGAACACCTGAGCGAAGAAGTTTAGCACGACATCGAAAGGGATGCATGCCTGTTAGGATTCTCTGGGTTTATTATTCCTTTCTCATTAGTCGAGGCAGAAATTGATCGGTTAGTAATGCGCGGCAATAAAACAACATTAATCCAAGATTTTATTTTGAATCATGATTACATATGATGGAAATTTATTATATTTAGATTTTTATTTTAAAATTATGATTTGATGGAGATCTATCACAGAGCCATCTCTATCTCTTCACTTCTTAGTGCAAACCTTAATATAAGGAAGAGAATCTATACTGATTGATAATAAGAGAGTTTGCAACACAGAGACTGGATTTCATAAGTTTGTTTAAAATATGCATGAACCCCCTCTGTTACGAAGATGCAATGCCAAGACCTGACCCAAAATCCAACCATTACATCCTGGCCATATACGGGGAATAGCTACAACGAGCTGGGTTTAAAGACAATGAAGAGTCTTTAAGATAATATGTATGTTCAGTATGAACCACAAGACGTATGATATCCTTTCATGCTCCAATGCGAAAGAAGCGAGCCAGTATGCTTTCTGCACAGAACGACATATTTTACATACATGAGTTTTTAAATGGAATAAGTAACATAGACTAGTAAACAAATATATCACCTATCTTTAGAGAGCGCCTCCTCCTAGAAATCATCAAAAACTAATAGAACCAATTGTGACACTGCTGTGATATTCTTTATAGACCTACGCTAGAGGATATCCATGCTTGGTTTCATTACAAAGAAGTGAAGAGTTCTGATGGGGTTCAACCCATACTTATAAGCAGAAGTTGAGGTAATCTTTGGAAGTTGCTACCATAAAGTTGCATATATTTTCTTGAAGACCGTGTCAAATCAAAGATTACGCATTTAATGCGCGATCACATCAGCAATCTGTTGGGATTCTGCACCAAACATGCGTGCTCAAATCCAAAGAGCTTTTTATGTTTCTAATTTAAAGTATTTCAAAATTGTTATTGAGACAATTAGAACAATTTGAAGGGGGTCTTGTAGAAGCACAAAAAATATGTCTTTCCCAAAAGGATGATTTCATCAGAAGTAGTAGCGTACTAACCTTCAAACTTCAGACAATGAAGCAGCAGCGCACTCCATATGCTTTACTTCAGCGGTGTATTCTACATGCTCCAACTTAGTAGCGTATTCTGCTCATTGATTATCCAATACAACACAGTGACGTATAATGCCACCATTCGTCCAAACAATAAATGAGATGAACCTGGCAGCTGACAGTCGGACACAACAATTGAAGATATTGTGGCATTAAATACAAAAGATTATTGGCACGCCGACCCAGGTTATCGTCTAGCGAATGAGTGAAGTTTCCACTACATTGTCATATGTCGACCTTCTGGTTTCCTCTCAGTACACCAAGGATTTTAGCTTTCCATGGTACGCCAAGGCCGTTACTTCATCAGAGTACACCAATGTTGCCACTTCAAAAGCTGCCTCAAAATGATACACTTGACACACCAAGAGATTAATACAAAGGATTTATAGCACGCTGACCCAGGTTGTCATTTAGTGACCAAGATTGCTACCTCAGTCCAAGTACGCTACCAATGCCACTTTGCTATGATACTTCGAACAGAGTACGCCATTGATGCTATCTCTTTCAAATATGCTGATATAGATACTCTAGCAATATTATGCCAATGGTACTACCACTCATTGAGTATGCGAAGATTGGTCCTTTAACCTGAGTATGCCCGCATAGTTATCCCCTAAGGCATATGCCAGAAAGGCCATTTCTTCAGATGTACTCCATCTTGGCTACTGCTTTCAAAATAACTAACAGAGAGCAGTTATGGTGATGTGCCAAACATGCCATATCCCTTACGAACGTATACAAGTAACTACCCCCATGTCCCGAGCCTTCCTCACATAGGAAATTATATGTCGAGCGGACAGTGATTTGTGCACCCATCTTCCAGAACGTGGGTCACATGCCAACAAAGGGAACGCGTACGACAACAAACAATGCATATTTCTCATGTGTATGCATGTATGCAAGTAACTATTTTTAGCATAAAACATTATAAATACGTGGATTAGCATATCCATCAGCAGTAAGCAGCAGCCTGGACGGACAAAGGAGAAGAAGAATATAAGCTTTTTGTTCTCGTATAGCCAAGCTCTCTCATTGCCAGACTCTCCAAATCGTCCAAGTATTCAAGCATCTCTTCCTTGTGTCGAGTAGTCAAAGGAGTAATGTAATCGACCATAGATTAGATCTCCATAGCTATACTTTTCCAGATTTATTGTAATTAGATTTCTATTTAGGATCTTTTGTACCCCTTTTTCCTTTAATAGTTTATAACATAAAGTTTCGTATAAACTTTTGTTTATGCAAAATAGTACCTAATCATAATACTTGCACATCGAGAAAATAGTCATCAGCAACTCTGAAATAACTCAACCACAAACAACGCTACTAATCTGGAAGGAAACCTGGTCCTCAAAGGGACGTAACAAGATACAAAAATATATGTCGGATATAAATACTAAATAAAACAAACAAGGTTGAACTATCTATCTAACTAAATGTATTCTGAGGACAACTTTGGTGCGTATGGATAGGTATAGGCTAAATAGAAAATTTGGCAAAGCTCAAAGCTCGAAGCCATATATATAGTGACATATATCAAAAATTGACATAGCTCGCGGTTAGCGACCATCGCCTGATATACCGACAAACATATATAAATAATGACCGTAAGGTTCAGTGAACGTCAATGGATATTTGCATGTATATAAATCCAGGATCATCATACCTATAGTTCCTTCGGAGACTACGATTTACCAATTTGTGTATCCCATACGCCTAGTAGTTGTCCTCCCATCCAATGCTAATGTATATGACATGATAACAATGTAATATTTCGTATCTACTAGTAAAATATCAAGAAAATAACCTCAGCTACGTATTGTACCAACACACGTGTCGTAGGTACTAACAGCTAGTCAAGTACGCGGGTATACACCCTAACATGATTCTACATTATGTCATAAGAAGTATGTGTCAAGGCTTACTGAGTTATTAGGATATCTCCTCCAATTTGGCTTTGTCTAATAATGACTAGGTCGAAACACAAAATCAGGAATCGACGCATTCGTCAAATGCACCCGAGACTTTCTCAAATGTGCCAAAAATATATTGTTATACAACAAAAGAATATGAGCAATAATAATTGTATTTAAACAGTAAAACTCCAAGTTGCCTATACAGAGAACCTACTCCCGAATCCTCGTCTGAACGATCCCAATTGCTATATATATATATATATATATATATATATATATATATATATATATATATATATATATATATAATATTAAATCAATCACTATGCTACGGTTCACTATTCATGCACAAGAGTACAACTTACACACAGGTATCAGTTATTTAGAGTCTAGATCGTTTGGGGGTTCCAACTAGGTCAACTAGGTAGTTTGACTAGGTTGACTATACAAGCATCAAGGAAGTGTGTAATCACTAAGTCCTCTCCCAACACAATATCCTCAAATATATATATTCACAACTTTTGGTATACATGTTTGCTAAGTTGCTCTTCAAACATGTGAGTGCTAGGTGCTCTTCTTACTAGGATTTTCATGTACAAGTATCACATCATATACAAGTATGACATAATATTATCCCCAAAACTCATTAAATAAGTTTCAACATAACTCATAGAATTACTAGTGTTCATCTACAAGTTCTTGGGTAAATGAATCAACCAACCTAACACATAATATGGTATTAAAATCCAACTTACAATACTCTCATTCCATTCTAACATATATAAACATAACACCAAATGATAAGGGTTTGAGCCACACATATCCACAATATGTTAAGTTATTCCAACAACAAAATATAACATCATCCTATATATATATATATATATCATCAATACTTCCAAGATCATCTAGTTCCTTGTAACTTCCAATATAATGACAAATTGATCTACCTAATATCAAGTGCTCAACATTAAATATAATAACAAAAATCTGAATGCTACCTAAACATGGTATGAAACAAGTTCTAAAACATGTATTAAACACATAACCTCAACCAAACAAATCTGAATTTCTCGACATAATAAGCAGTTTGTTAGCAAGTTTAAATAAGTGTTTAAAGGGATTTAACATGTATTGGGTGAATATGCATACATTGAGGGGTGTTCTTGACATAAATGAAGAAGAAGAAGAAGAAGAAGAAGAAGAAGAAGAAGAAGGAGATGATGTACCTAAGGAGGAAGGGGATGTGACTTGGAAAATCATAGTTGAACAGGAGGGAAGTGGCCAAACTTTTTGACTTGAAGCTCGAAAAGATGGCTCGGGGGGCACCAATAGTAGCTAATGCAGCAGTAGGTGCATTGGTAGCAACAAGCGCAGAAGTTAAATGCAATAATGGCAGCAGCAAAATGTCATAGAAGAAGGGGAAACAACTCTGGAATAGAGTTGAGAGAAAGAAGAAGAAGTGGAGAGGACAACATAGTATACATATTGCTTGTTATTGTAGCATAATATACTTGATAGTAATTTAGGACAGCGTAGTACGCTTCGACGGGTCCATTAAATTGGAAAAAACCTTTAGTCGTATTTGTTGTCCATTGTCACGTGGCCTGGTCCCGTATATTTTGGGATTGGGGCATGACATAATTTTAGTGGTGGCACATGCAGGTCTCTGTTTATCGCTTGCGATATGGTATCATGTTAAGCGAGCATACGATAGGATAGAAAGTATTAGATCTCATCCTCCTTGACTACCATCTTTGAACCTCCTTCGTATTTAACTATTTGAATATCTATATCTTGTTTATTTGTTTTTGCACTATTTTAATGTTGTTCTATCTCTTGTAGATAGATGAACTTGTATAGCGGATGTGCGACATATGGTGCCATTGTGCCATCCAGCACCGTACAGAGGAAGGATAGATTGTCGGGACCACCTGGAGAGCAGCCACCACCAGAGGTTTCGATGATACCTTAGACCTCGTTGATACACTGGCACCCGACTTTGCAGGCTATTTTGACACAACAACATGAGGGCCAGACTTCGCAGGCTATTCCGACACAGCAGCATAAGGGCCAGACTTTGAGGGCCACACCAACGTTGCAGCCCGAGGGGCCAACATCTCAGTAGGTACCGACATCGCAACCGATAGTTCCATTGACACCACTGTAGAAGCATAAAAAAAATCAAAAGCCCTTATGCACCTCAGCCCTCATGCACCAAAAGTCAAGTGATACATAAAGACTTGGACGCATGAAGACACCTCAGTCAAGTCAGTATATTTATGACTCTGACAACAATAATAGCTTTGACATCTCGATTTTGACGATGACAGTTAGCGTCAGTATTCACGTCATCGTCATACTTTTTTTTTGTCTGGATATAGCTGAACAGTGCCCCGTGTATGTAAGACAAAGGCCCTATATGTTCCAGACACCATGTGTTCCATGCTTCTCTGGCCTGATACGTCCCATACTCCATGTGTTCCATGCGTATCTGGCCCTATGCGTTCTAGACTCTATGTGTTCCATGTGTTTTTGTCCCTATATGTTCAATGCATATCTGGACCTATATATTCCAGATTCCATGCGTTCCATTTTATTGGTCCATCCGATCGCAGTCAACTTGATTTTGATAGTTAACTAAATCATGTAATGATATGTCACGATCTGAAGCCTCAACACTGCTAATATATATCATCTGTATTGCATTTATTCAAATGTAATCTTTTAATTACTTGAGTCTAGGATTGATGTAAGCTGAGTCGCACTGGCAAATCAAAGTACCTTTACCCAAATACCTAGTCCACTCAAATAAACCAACGAACATATCCACCAAATCAGGCCACATTTATTAACAAAGTCTACCTTACTTTGAAACCGAACTCAGGTCAAATTCATGTTGAACTCGAAATGAACTCGATTACCCATTTGGTATAAAATCAGTACTGTAATAATATTCCTGATTTCCTGGCCAAACGTTTGAAATTTTAAATTGAACCCCATTCAAATTCTGCTCGAATTCTGTTTGCCAATACACTATAAATAGGATTGTATTTCTATATTCCTACACACTCGACTATTCTTAATCCTTCAACCCTATTATGAGTAAACATCTGAGCCTTAACTTTTTTATCTCCAAGAGCAACTCTCTAGCCTTCCTAGTGCCAAGTGCGGTCTCGGTCTAAAAGCTACAGAGTTGTAAAAACTTGGCTCCTTCAGTTTCTCTCTCTCTAGCAGTGAAGTTGTGAGACTTCGAATCAAACCTCATGGTGTAAAGAAGTGGAAAGCCTTCGGATCAAAGGTTGTGATTCACTATTGGTGATTTTAGTAGATAAAACTCTGAGCTTGAGTTCTCGGGACTGGACTAGTCCTCTCAGAGGGAAACCAGTATACATCTTGGTGTTTGTATTTGCTTTCTCTCTCTATCTTACTTCTTTACTTCACTGTCTTTATATACACTATTAGTTAGCAATTACCTTTATTCTGATAACTTAAATTGGGTAGTTATTCTGTTGTACTCTATTCACCCCCCTAGAGTTGCTTTACGGTCATTCAAATGGTATCAGAGCAAGTTCTCTTGATATTTGGCTAACATCCTAAGAGACTTATGGCAACTGTTAGATCTATCCACACCAACAATGGTGAAGGCCAGTCCATAAATAGGCTACCCCTATTTGATGATACTAATTACACATACTGGAAGACATCTATGAGTTTCTACCTAAAGTCACTTGATTTTGACCTTTGGGCTGTAGTAGTAGAAGGATACAAGAAGTCACCTAGAATAGTCATAGATGGTAACCTTGTAGAGAAACCTCATGATAAGTACACAAACACTAAAAATAAATAACCTAGTCTTGATGCTAAAGCTATTAACGCTCTATTTTATGCTGTAGACAGAATTAAATTTAACAGGGTCTTCACTTGCGAAACTTCACACGAAGTATGAAAAGTTCTTGAGGTAACCCATGAAGGAACCTCTCAAGTTAAAGAAAAAATAAGTCGTCTAACACAAGAGTATGAAGCATTCAAGATGAAGCTAAATGAGATGATCTCTCAAATATTCATAAGATTCCTCGATATCGTCAACCCTCTATTATCACTTGGCAAGGAGTACATCAATCACGAGAAGATTCGCAAGGTACTCAGGGAACTCACCAAGAATTGGAATTCCAAGGCCACTGCAATCATAGAAGGGAATAATCTTACCATTATGACCCTCGAGACACTCATGGGCAAGTTAATGACTCACGAGCTGGATCTCAAAAAATTTGAAGAACCCACTCCCAAGGAGAAGACAATCACTTTTAAGGCACATTATAAAAAGGTCACCAATTATAACTCTGACGACGATGAGTCTTAAGATAAGGAAGTTGCCCTCATCACTAGAAACTTCAAGAAATTTCTAAAGCTTGAGAGATCAAAGAAGAAGGAGCCTACTGACAATAGTGATGAAGAGTCTATATTCTACAACTATAAAAAGATAGGACATATAAAAAAAGATTGTCTAACCCTAAGAAAATAAAATTGCCACAATCACTCATCCAGAAAAATAACACAGAAATATGCAAACACTAGTATCTAGCACGAAAGTGGAGCTAGTAAATCCGAAGAAGAGAATCCTCGAGAAGCAGAAAACCTATGCTTCATGGTGTTAGCTAATCAGGTAACAGATAAAAACTCTTATGATGATTTTACTTTTGATGAACTAGGTAATGCATTTAGTGATCTGCTTAATAATTTTAGGAAACTTAAAAATAAGTACAAGCATGCTAAAAAAGATGTTCAAGAATGTCAGACTGAAATAGAAAAAGTAACATATCTACTAAGTAAAGTAAAGGATACCTATAACGATTTAGATGAGAATTATAGACTTAAGCTTAACCTCCATGAGGCACTTGCCAGTCTTGATAAGAGCTCTCAAGAGAATGCTAAACTTAAGGAAGAACTCGAATCTGAAAAAAAGAAGTATTCCATTGTTGCATGTAGAATATATGCTCTCACTTCTAAATATGATGAAGTATATGCTACATCTAAAAGATTAGAGATTAGATTGGGTAAACAGGTCAAAAAAATCTCTACCCAACCGAACATGAGACACGTAGCAAGACAAAAGAATACTCACAGCTATGCTCCTACCTACGTGCATAACAGTTCATACAATCAGATATTCAGAACACATCATACACATAGAACCAAACATAATCATACATTCTATTATAGATATCCACGAAGACCACAAAGAAATATCCTACACAATCATGCATTATATCTACATAGACCACAAAGAACTGCTTCACACAATCATATCTATTATGTTGTACCAAGCACCAACCACACAGCTATATGTCACTACTGTGGTAAGAAATGGCATATATCTATATTCTATAAAACAAGAAACTTAGTAGATATAAATGTTTATGCATGGGTACCTAAAACTAACATAGCAGGGGTCACATCTACAACTCATTTTGTAGGTAGACCAACCCTCTCATGCTATAAGAAAGTGGATTCTTGATAGTGGTTGCTCACGACATATAACTGGTGATGGTAACCTATTTGCAATGCTATCGATGAAGAAAGAAGGTTATGTCTCATTCGGCAATAACCTCAGAGAACATATTATTGGTAATGGTAATATAGGCATTCCTTCCTATTCTGTCATTAAAGACGTTTGTCTAGTAACAGAATTAAACCATAACCTACTCAGTATCAGTCATCTAGCTGACCATGGTTATAGTTTTAACTTCGTTAAAAACAAATGCTCTATTTATAAAAGAACTACAAGTAAGGTTATCTTTGAAGGGATCAGGGAAGATAATATATATATTTTCTATCTTGCAAAATATACTAACAATGCAGAAAAAATATCTATACCCCGACAAAGATGACAGCTGGCTATCGTATATGCGTCTAGGACACGCAAACATGGAAACTATTGCAAGACTATCCATAAAGAAGCTCGTAAGAGGCTTACTAGAGATTACTTTTAAGAAAGATATGGTATGTGCTGACTGTGAAAAGAATAAAGCTACTAAATTTTTCTTTAAATCAGCCAACTCTGTAAGTACCACTAGACCTCTACAACTCTTGCATATGGAATTGTTTGGACCCAGTAGAGTTGCTAGTCTTGGCGGTAAGCTTTATGCTTATGTTATTGTTGATGATTTTTCTAGATACACATGGGTTTATTTTCTTGCAAACAAAAATAAAGAATTCTCTGAATTTGTCAGTTTTTGGAAAAAAGGTTCAAAACGAAAAAGTTTTCATGATTACTCGTATCCGAAGTGATCATGGAGGCGAATTCGAAAATAGTGATTTTAAAAGATTTTGAAACAAAAATAGTTTTTCTCATAAATTTTCTTGTCCTAGAACTCCTCAACAAAATGGCGTTGTGGAGGGAAAGAATAGAACTCTTGGCGATATGGCTAGAGTTATGTTAAATTAGTATAACCTTCCAAAATACTTTTAGGTTGGAGCTGTAAGTACTTCATGCCATATTTTAAATAGGGTACTTATTCGACCTATATCGAAGAAAATCTCCTATGAACTTTGCTTTGGTACTTTAAAGTTTTTGGCTGCAAATATTTTATTCTCAATACCAAAGGTAATCTAGAAAAGTTTGACTCCAAGGCCGATGAAGGTATTTTTCTAGGTTATGCTGCCAAAAGTAAAGAATTCAGGATATTCAACAAGAACTCATTGACTATTAAAGAATCAATCAATATTATATTTGATGAACACAACACTCAAGTACTAAATGACATCGACGATGAAGGTAGCTAACCCTCAACCAACAAGACATCTGAAGATACAAACAGTGCAAGTCTTCCAAAATATCTGCTAAGGAGACTAAAGTTCTTCACAGATCTTCCTGAGGGCTTGGTAATAGGTGATGTATCGAAAGATGTAAGTACACATTCCTCAAATAGAGATACCATTACAAATGTTGCTTTTATTTCTCAAATAGAACCTAAAAATACTGTTGATGCTTTTGCTGATGAATTTTGAATTTCTGCTATGCAAGAGGAACTCAACAAATTTGAACGAATCAAGTTTGGGAACTCGTTCCTAAACCTAATGATTATCCGATCATTAGTACTAAATGGGTTTTTCAAAATAAATTAAATGAGGATGGTTCAGTTACACGTAACAAAGCACGTCTCGTAGCTCAAGGTTAAAACCAAGAGGAAGGTATTGACTACGTTGAGACCTATGCTCTTGTTGCTAGACTTGAATCTATCCAAATATTTTGCACTTTTGCTTGTTTTTATAACTTCAAACTTTTTCAAATGGATGTTAAAAGTACTTTTTTAAATGGAGTTATCAAAGAAGATATTTTTGTCAAACAACCCCCTAATTTAGAAGATTTTAAACACCCTAACCACGTATTCAAGCTATGAAAGGCTCTATACGGACTCAAATAAGCCTCACGTGCTTGGTATGAACGTCTTATCTTCTTTTTACTTGGAAATAGTTTTTTAAAAGCAAAAATTTGTACTACCCTTTTTTATAAAATCTTCTGTTGATTCTTTGTTATTAGTGCAAATATATGTTGATGATATCATATTTGGATCCACTAATGAGATACTATGTAACGAGTTTGCTAAGTGTATGTAGAGTGAATTTAAGATGAGCATGATGAAAGAACTGACATTCTTCCTAGGATTGTAAATCAAGCAAGATTCAGAAGGGACCTTTATCCATCAGGCTAAGTACACGAAGAATTTGCTCAAAAAGTTCGACATGGACAATGTAAAGCCTATCGTAACTCCAATGGTAATATCCACTAAGATTGACCTTGATAAAAGCAGTAAACCAACAAACATACGTAAGTATCGAGGTATAATTGATAGTTTGTTATATCTAACTACTAGTCGCCCAGATATTATATTTGTTGTATGCTTATGTGCTAGATATCAAGCTAATCCTAATAAATCATATTTGTGCGCAGTTAATCGTATCTTTTGATACCTTAAAGAGACTTCGTCGGCAGGCTTATGGTATCCCAAAACCATATCCTTTGACCTTGCTGGTTACTGGGATGCTGAATTTGCTGGATGCAAAGTCGATCAAAAAAGTACCAGTGGTACCTCTCATTTCGTAGGAAAGTCTCTAGTCTCCTGGTTTAGCAAGAAATAAAATTTTGTTGCATTATCACCAACTAAGGCTGAGTATATCGCCGCGGGATATTGTTATGCTCAAATTTTATGGATGAAGCAAACCCTAAAAGATTTTAATCTACACTATAAGAATTTTACTATTCTTTGTGATAATACTAGCACCATTAATCTCACCAAAAATCCAGTATGTTATTCACTTACTAAGCACATAGAAATCTAAAATCATTTATCATCAATTACACGAAGATATTTGTTTGGAATATGTGGACAAGGAACATCAATTAGCAGACATCTTTACTAAACCTATAGCTGAAGATCGATTCAACTTTATCAGTCAAGAATTAGGTCTTTTAGATTTTGATAAAATATAAAGAATCATAAGAAGCTTTACAAATTTTTTGTCACATTTTTCAAAAGTTTTTAAAAAAAGTTTTGGATACAAGCCGAAAGGGCCATTCTGTCAAAAAGGTGTAAATAACCTTAAGAGATATGGTATTTAAGTGTCCTTGGACCACCACTAGCTGGGATCCGGCTCCTACAGCTACTCCGAGATGATTTAAACTCTTGAAAACGTATAATTTAAATTCAGCACATTATTCTGTATTTATATCAAGTCAAGAAAGACATAATATCGATTAAAGTTACATTGAGATTCTGAAAATAAATGTACACAGAATTTGGACCGAACTCGGGCCGAGCTCGGTTAGTTTAATTCCAGAATATGCTATGTCATTAATCTTCTTCCTAAGTTAGGTTTATGCTACTCTATTTATATATCTTTTCGTGGCTCATTCATTCAGACCAACGAAAAAAATCCCCTCCTCCACAAATAAACTTAGTTTTTCTTCCTACATCCTTTTCCAATGGCCCCTAAAAGAAAAATAGATTCCTTTTTCAACTCTCTTTTCTGTCCCATTATGCCAAACATAGGAGAATTCGACAGTTTTACTTTTTGAAGCCTCAAAATTTCAAATTCTTGGTTTAATGACTTCTCTAAGAGACACATATATCTTGGCCATCCTATTGATTTTTCCTTCCAACACAATGACTATATACTTATTCTTCAAAAACTACAACCTGAAGAACTTGTTATGACCCGTACCAATATTTATACCAATACTATTCAAATGTTCTATTGTAACTTAATATATGAACATACTACTATTTCATCTAGAGTTTATGGTATTCCAATTAAATTTGATACGGACGACATGGACAAAATCCTACGCATTCCCGCTGATGGACAAACCCTAGTCAATATCACGCAAGTTCAATTAGATCATGGCTTAACTCTAGACTCTTTCAAAAATATCCTTTGTCATCCTCTTGAATGTCTACTGGAAAATTTTATGCTAGATATTTGAATGGTCACTTATTTGAAATGCATCGTATTATCTTTTTAATTTTTCTACCTAAGAAAACTTACTTTGATGAGGTCTCTTATCTAAAAATGTCAGCTTTATACCACTTGCATTTCGACATTAACTTTAATATTTTCCAGACAATCTTATCTCAAATGTTTTAATGTCGCAAGAAAGGGCGTCTACTACTCTACGCCATGTACTTGCCAGCCATTTTCAGCTATTTCAACATTCTATTGGATACTTGTCCACATCTTGAGGAACCTTTATCCCTCAATTGAGTTCGGAGAATTGAGCCATCTATGCTTCTACCATATAACTCATCATCAAACTACAACACACATCTTGCTGATTTCGTCCCTCCTGTTGTTGAACAATCACAAATCTTATAGTCTATTTTTAATCTGTTGCATGATTGCTTCCATAAAGAAGATATACGCAATCATGCTAATGATCATCATCAAACTCTTCAGACTCAGGCTATTGGGAATACCTTGATATATATCCAGTACACCCTATCGAAGCACCCAGCCGGACCTTTTCTATTTCTCCGGAATCTAAATCTATAAGGTTTTCATATTAATTATCCCTATATTCAGTGACATTTGGATCCAGCTGATGCCTTCTTTAATCAAAACAAAATAGTTGAACCTGATGATGAAGATGAAGAAAATGACAACTAGTTACTCAATAGTTTTAAATATTTAAAAAGTTTACTTTTAGTTGCTCTACTATGATGTTTCCACTACACATCTGCTTTTGTATGTTTTCTTTTTAAATGAATAAAGTTTAAAGCAATTTTTTTGCCATTATATATTATAATGTATACACTTTACCCTCTTATTTTCTTGTCACCTCACCGATTTCAGGGGAGCATGCCATTTCGATCAAATGACAACGGAGGAGAAAGACATACGTGATACTAGCTTACAAGATAATATTTGATAGACGTTGCCTTCAGCATGTCAACTACTCCACAGTTATGGGGGAGTCTTGTATATCAAAGACTTGCAGTATTATTCATATTTTGTTAATTATCAAAATAGGGGAGATTGTTGGCCCATCCAATCTCAGTCAACTTGATTTTGATAGTTAATGAAACCATGTAATGATATATCGCGATCTGAAGTCTCAACGTTGCTATTACATGTTGTCTGTATTACGTCTATTCAAATATAATCTTTTTTTATTTGAGTCTACGATTGATGTAAGCTGAGTCGCACTGGCAAATCAAAGTACATATACCCAGATACCTAGTCCACTCAAATAAACCAACTAACCTATCCACCAAATCAGGCCACATTCATTAACAAAGTCTACCATACTTTAAAACCAAACTCGGGCCGAATTCATGCCAAACTCGGACCGAACTCAGTTACCTCTTTGGTATGAAATCAGTACAGTAATAATATCCCTGATTTTCTGGCCCAACGTTTGAAAAATTGAATTGAACCCCATCCGAATTTTGGTCGAATTATATTTGCCAACACACTATAAATATGATTGGATTTCTGTATTCCTACTCACTCAACCATTCTTAATCCTTCTATCATATTGTGAGCAAACATCTGAGATTTAACTTTTCCATCTCCAAGAGAAACTTCCTAGCCTTCCTAGTTCCATGTGCAATCTCAGTCTAGAAGTCTACAGAGTTGTAAAGAGCTTGGCTCCATCAGTTTCTCTCTTCTCTCTCTCTCTCCAGCTGTGAAGTTGTGAGACTTCAGATCAAACCTCATGGTGTAAAGAAGTGGCAAGCCTTCGGATCAAAGCTTGTGATTTATTATTGGTGATTATAGTGGATAAAACTCCGAGCTTGAGTTCTCGGGACTGGACTAGTCCTCTTAGAGGAAAATCAGTATACATCTTGGTGTTTCCGTTTACTTTCTCTCTCTACTTTACTGCTTTACTTCAGTTTTTTTATATACACTGTTATTTAGCAACTGTCTTCCTTTGGATAATCTTAAATTGGAAAGATTATTTCGCTGCACTCTATTTACCCCCCTAGAGTTGCTTTACGGTCTTTCACATGCGTCTCTGGCCCTATGCGTTCTAGACTTTCCAGACTCCATCCGTTCCATGTATCTTTGGCCCTATGTGTTCCAGACCTCAAGCGTTCAAAGCAGCAATACCTTCTCAAGCCAAGATATTTTTGTTGTAATTGATGATTTTCTCCACGACTAAGTGTATACCACCTGTCTAGATGACCAAGTCGTACACACCAAGGACCGAAATCGATCAGATTTTTAGCAGCAGCAGATCCTAACAAAGAATCCACGTGGTGACTCAACTGTGGCCTGCGTCTACGGAAGCAGTTGCAGATGAAGATATGGCAACTTTAGCATATATATGCGCATAACCTATGCGTGTGCATAGCCTATCAGCATGATGGCTATAAATAGCCGGGTAGCATACCCAACAGGGACACAGATGGAGAGACAAGGGTAGAGCTACGAACGTTCACACAAGCTCAAGAGATAAAAGAAAAGAGAGCATACTCATTCCCTCGTCAGACCGTCAACGGAGTAAAGGAGTCACTGTAGTACTCGATCTCCATCGTTATATTCCCTAAAATAAATAAATTGTATTTAGATTATCTGGCTAGGACTCGTTTGTATATTTTTGTTGGTTATTAAACAAAATTTCTTAAACTTGGTTTAATGGCAAACAAGGTAGAGACTTTGTTGGGGAGTTACTTCTCCTCTGATGAGAAGGTCGTAACACAGTCAGACGCATCGAAGCTAGGATTGAGCCAGAAGATACTGGTTACACGCTTCGACCAACAAGCCTTCGAGGAAATGCTCTCTAAAGGCAACACTTTTCCAAGGCTGCCAAAGCGTAAGAAGACCCACAGGACATGAGTATCCAAGGCCACTGCGTCTCGCCCAACTACAGAGTATGCGCTCCCTATCTCTCTCCTTGCCACAGAAGACACACATTATACATCCACGCAGGTTATCCCCACTCATGTGGTGGTCACTTCTGACAAGGAAAGTTCTCAGCACCTGAACTCTGGCAAAGGAAAACATTATAATACCAGAAGCTTGAGTGTTAAGACCCGTTCCATGCTACCACAGCGAAGGTCGCAGAAGAAGGCCCATGCGGCATCCAACTCCGGCAGTAGAAAGAGGGCTATGTTAGGCCCCAACTCCAAGAGAGGCTCGGCCTTTGACTGAATCTCATGCGACGCTGACTCCATGCGCCATATTAAAAAAGGGAAAGATTCAAACTTGGACTCTTCATACTATACACCAGTGCGTGTTGGGACAAGGACGTCTAGGGGAGTGCAAGCTCGTCAAGCTAAAGCAACTGCTCATTCGGCCAACCATCAAAAGGCACCACTAACTATTAGGTATGCCACTGACGGAAAGTTGTACAAGACTGACCCATGCGTCCATCCCGCGGCGGCAAACACACATGGTCGATCTTGAAAGTCTTCTACTAACGACCCAGAGAAAGTTCTTATATAAACCCCAGGTCAGGGAGCAAACATATCACCTACCTACCAGTGTGCTATGTCTACCTATGCTAATAAGGAGGGTTTAAAGGTGAGTCATCCCTCGCCTGACTTGCGTGACGTAATCAATCACAAGCGCAAGGCAAGGGAGGCAACCACGACATGTGAGATGTACGCTTCTGGGCACTAGTATGCCCAAATTATCATTAACTGCTGCTGTGCTAGGGCAGTAGTACCTATAAACAGGCAGTCAATATTCCAACGACTACAACCAAAGGTGCCCGTCTAGCAACATCCCGAAGAGCAGGTGCAAGCAACAGAGGAGGATGAGCCTCCCTTCGTCTCATGTTACTCTGTGTAAAAATCTTCTTCCATAAGGGAAGGACGGAAGTCTAGCACCTCCAATCCTTCACTCTCAGCCAGTGCATCAAGTAACCGAAGGCAAGTCATGGTGCCCATAGAAGGAGTATTCCTCAGTACATGCTTGAAAAAGAAATTATCAGCTTCTGGGGGTAGCCCATCTTTAAGACCCTAGATGACTCTACAAACCGGGGGTGGTACTCCCTCAGAACTCTACAATAATTCGATGATCTGATGAACTGACACTGAGATTCCGAGGGGGAACCACCCTTGTCAACAGAGTTTCCTACACTGGGGGTAGTATTCCATATGAGTCCGAAGAGGATGCCACACTCTATCTTCTATAAGTGTCTGAAACAGAGAGTGTGATATCCACCGTCTCCTCTATCTCTCTCCGTGTAAGAATAATATACATGGCAGGGGATGATCACGAGGGCTCCAGTAATCAACAGTGCCTCGAGACCCTAGAGGCTATGATGCCAACTATGAGTGTGTCAATGCAGGCCTTAACCCAGATAATGCTGGAGATTAAGGCGAACATGGCTTCATAGCCCTCAAGGGCCTCAAGTCAGGCAAGACTGGATTCTGAAACCAATGTGGACTCAAATACAACCGCTCCTCTCGCTGGCGGTAATCACACCTTGCTTGGATCATCTGCTGCTTCTTTAGTAGATGAAGCCCAAAGAGCAATCAGGGAAGTACAAGAACTTTGAGCCCGCCTAGACTCACTAGGTAATCGGGATAACTTGCACGAGCATAGAATACGGTAACCATATCCCCTCGAGTGGAGAGATGTGTTGTACCCGCCCAACTACAAGCCTTTTAACCTGACTTCGTTTGATAGAAAAACTTTTCACCCTCACTTTTCCAGCTAGGGGTAGTTTGGTAATTTGGCATGAATATTTATTTTTTTAGAATAAATATTGAATATTAGTGTGATAATTTTATTAATTATTTAATTATGTTGGGCTATAATTATTGTAGCTAGAATTAGTTATTTAATTAGAGACTTGTGTCATTTGTTAGTAGAGAGACTAGCCCAAATATCTAGACTTGACACCTTTGGACCCATTAGATTTGTCATGGCAATTAGTGAGCCCATATTTAACCCAAGCCCATTAGTCATTTCTACTAATTAATTTAAGGAGATTAGTTTAAGACTTTCACAAATATCCACCCTTAATTATTCTTCATAATTCACCATGTAGGGGTAGTTGAACATTTAATTTTTCTTGGAAAGAGGGAATAGGTCGGCCACTTTTAGAGGGGGTTCTCCTCTCTCTCTCTCTCCTCATTTATAATGTATTTTGCTTCCAAATTCTAGATCCCCAATTTTTTTATTTTCCCTCTATTGATTTTCTACACAATTCACCACCAATTCCTTCTCAAATTTATCACTCTTGGAGCTTAGGAGATTGGAGAAGCAAGGAGAACTAGAAGGAGGAGCTTTGGAGCTAGAGATCATGTTCGGATCATATCTAATTATATTTTTATTTGGAATCCATCTCTCAATTGGTAATTCCTAAATTTTTCTTTCATTATAGCTTATTAATCATGCATTTGAACATTAGGAATGATCCCATAGCATAGGACTACCTATAGGAACAAGTTCTAAGCAATTTGGCTATGTATTGTATATTATATGAGGTAATTTGTGGGTATTTTAGGAGAAATACGAATTGACAAATAAATTGTGTGTCATAAAATTAATTAGATCTAATTAGACTTAGATCGGGGTTATAGGACTAGGTATGTGTCCACAATTGGATACATGTCGACCATATCAAAATATTTTGTGATACGATGCGACACGGGGCTCTATTTTGGATATTTTGTGCAATTACTTCTCATTTCTCTTTGTAGCAAGTTGTATTAACTAGTATTAGGTGAAAATAATTGGTAGGAATGATCATGGTAGTAGGATTAGGATTTTAGCACTTTGGTTTAAGGTGTATCATGAGTATCATGGTTTTGAGCACAATGTGTTTGATTAAATATCATGCTAGTATGTGGTGTGTATTAGTATGTGACATATTTGGCTCTGTAATGAGGTTCTTCCCCAGATTTAGTTGAAGTAGTAGTTGGCACTGAAATAGAGTTGAAACATTTTAATGAACATGGGGAATGGAGAGATTCAGTTGAAGTGTGGTTAGCATTTTTAGACATAGCAGCAACAGGGTGAACTACTACTTATAGCAACAGTTAGTCGAGTACAGGGTATTGAGGTTGTAGTTTGGGGTTTTGGTGTTTGTGTGCACAAAAGTGTTCTGAGGGGTATGCATGAAAATATATGCTGGATGCAATCATGCAATTGAATGCACATAGGTGAGGGAGACAATACTGCTGCCATTTAATAGTCGGGTTTGGGGTGAAGGGATAGGTAAATGATAAGTAGCAGCAGCAGCAATATATAGGGGGAGCTCCTAGTTGTAAGTGTGAGTGGTGTATCCAATTCGAGGGAAGACTGTGATGGACTGAGTGTCTGTTAGAGACACTAATGTCTGTGTATAGAGATCAAGTTATTGGCAATATGGGAGAGGAGAATGAGAGTCTACAGTGTGTGTCCAGATGTAGGTTCACTTGGGGGTAAACATTAATGAGTGGTCTCAGGTGCAGAGTTATTAGAGTATCAGGGGCAGTATGTACTGCAGGCAGGGGGGGCTGGGTACATGTTCAAGAGGGGTATGGAAGATGAATACAACAGTAGTATCATGATAAGGTAGTATGCCCTAGGGTCAGTTCCACAAAGATGTTAGGATATGGCCTTGGGGTTATAGCAAGCAACATATAGGTGAAGTGGGGTATATCTGAAATAGATAAATAGGGTAGTATATCCAAGCATTGATATAGGTGAGTGTATGTAGTGACTGTTATAGGTTTTAGATAATAGGATAAGGGAGTGCAGGGGGATGTATTATATCAGTGAGAAGGTTGCAGGTATTGGGTTAAGAGAGAAGGAGTGGGGGAGCAGGTAACTGTTACTACTAAGATATAGATGTGAAAACAACAATATGGAAGTGAGGTATATATTAGTTAGTTTAATTAGAGTATCTGTTTCAACCTTCGTATCATGAAATTCTAGCTTAAATGTTGTTATTAGGTTAATTTGGGGCCATTGGGATTTTTTTCCATAATTTTTTATTAATTAAAAACTAGTAACACTAAATTTTTAGGACTTTCAAAAATTTATGTTAGGGTCAAACATAATTAAAAATGTCCTAAACTTTTACTTTTGGTTCTAAATAATCAAATATATTTTTTAGATTTTTCTAAATTTTTTTTGATTATTTTTAGTATTTATTTTGAGTTAATTATACAAAACTGAATTAAAAACTATTTTATGAAAAAAAAACCCATAAAAGTAATTATCCTGCCCAGTCAGCTAACAGGGGCCTGCCCGTCAGCCTCCCGCAGCCAACAGTGATGGGCCCGCCTGTTAGTGACCTGCAGGTGTGGGTGAGGGAGAAATCAGTCCGAGCCGAGCCGAGTCCTAACCTGACTCGGACTCAGTCGAGCCAAGTCGGGCTGAACGCTGGCTGTCCGATCTCGACGGGAGTGCCTGGATGGACGCCACGTATCCCCCTTTAGCCGTGGCTCATTCTCTCTCCTCTATATATATAGTATTAAAGTTATAATTTTTAGGGTTTTCTTTTAGCCGATTTTGGAGAATTGTCATCTAGGGTTTCCTTCATCTTCCAGAAGCCATTACTCATAGCTCTGAACTCCAAACATGGCCTAGTTTATTGCATTAGAACTGTATTGAGGTTACTTTTCTGAATAAATAAACTGTTTCATGAAATTTTGAATATTAAATTTTGGAAAATCGTAGAGCACAGCATGTCCAAAAATAGATGCATTATAGTATTTTTGCAATTTTGGGAGAACCAAGAATCAGAATCAAGAACCGCTTTAAGTTTCGGAAAGCTAATGTCGAGTTCATTGACATATATTTTTTCCAAAATTTAATTCGAAATATTTCTATGCTGTTAATTATGTAGAACTTCTAGGTTAGTAATCAACCACCGTTGCACAATGTAATTTTGTATGTGCAATAATTTTCAAATAAATTTGAATCCGGATGAGCCATAAATTCTTGTATGTTTTTTATACTAAAATCTACAGGAAACCATACATGAAAGTTGAGTTTGCATCGGTTGACTTTTTATTAACAGATTACCTCGATTTACGTGCCATGAGTCTCGAGTGGATAAAGTTTAGTTTCTTTGGACAAAATTTGGATTTAACCTAAAAATTAGATTAATCAGATTAATCAGATTAAAATAGAATTTTAGAGTAATTATTCCCAAACTAAATAAATTAAAATAACTTATCTCTTGACATGATAACATATCATACGTAGAATTTGGACTCTGAATTGGGACATGATCCAACCACAACTAAGGACCACAGGTAAGTACATTTCCGTGATTACTTTCAGTGCTTGATAGTCTCTTTAATGCATGCTTAGTATTGATTATTTGATTCTTGACACCTGTGACACGGATTAGTATGATGGATTCTTATTATTAGATATGTGACTGTTCTGGATTATTGTTATTTCTTCGTGACTGGTTCGGAATCCATGTTGTACTCGTGGGGAGGGGAAATATTTAGTAGACGTGTGAACTACCCTTTTCATCCCATGGTCTTACTGAAATAATAGCAGCCACGCACGATACGTGTGGTTTGCCGAATTTTACCCCTTAGCCATTCACATGTCAATAACATATTTTAAATCACATCGAGTACTTGTTCCTATCTGTTCTTCCATACATTGTAGTTATTTCCTTGTTGCTTGGAGTTATTGTACTACAACTTTTCCATGACAGGACTTTAGCATTTAGTTATTCTAGTTGCCTTATTAAGATTTTAGTTTTGTTGCTTTCATATATTCTTTACTATTTATTGTTTTATAGCTTCTACCATATGTTGGAACTATTTTTACTGTGATGTCCTCATTCCTTTCCTGACTGGATAACCATATTTTAGGTGACTATAATGAGGATGCAATCCCTACACATTATGGACCGTATGCTAGCGACATAATAAAGCCTGATCTTGCCCTTCCGGAGGATCAGAGAGAGTTAGCAGCATAAATACCATAAAAAATAGAGTAGTTTAGTAGATTAGTTGATTCTTTTAGTTATTTTGGACCAGATTATTCTCCGATAATTTTTTTAAAGTATTTTGAATATTGTACTTTGGATATTTAGTTTTGGGAAGACTCCATGGACCCGCATCGACACTATTATTTCATTATTATCTTGGTATTTTTATTTAAACTAGTGATTGTGATTGAGTATAGTATGGAGATGAATATATGTTGTGAGTTATAGATTATACATGTGGCTTATAGCACAGTGTTCTACCGCCGACACTGCGACGTAGGCTGGACGTACCCATAACTCATGCCCAAATCCAGGGGGCGGGTCGTGACATATTTTTAGTGGTGGCCTATGCAGGTCTGGTTTCGCACAAGGTTGTGAACTCGTAGTAGTACTCAAGTTAAATGTATGACTGCGAGCCTGCTAAAGGATATATATACTAGGAATAAGAAGATACTGAATCATAACTAGGGATCCTATATACTCAACTTGCTAACCCTTATTATTTTCTTTCGAGCAATCAAACCTCTTTCATAGTTGATTGTCCTTATTGAATACTTCCTTATCTTGTGCCATATCAATTGGATTCTTGTTGTTTTCAACCTTTCAGAATTCCACCCAAGACTAGAGCGCGCGGTTCTAGAGCCAATTGTGCTTTTCATACACCATCCACATCGTAGGAGGCCTCGTCAACTGGATTGGGGAGTCTTACTCCTCCTCCTCAGCCATTACATAAACTCTTCAGAAGCATGATGGAGGCTCAAAAGGTTCAAGCAGAGGCTCAGAGGCAACAGACGAAAATGCTGAGGGCAGGAATAGAAAATGCCCAACAGGTTGCCCTAGCAGCCATAGAGAGGGTTGTCCAGCAACGACAACAACAGGCCGCTCAACCGAAGGTGGGTAACATCCAGGACTTCAAGAAGATGGAGCCTCGGACGTTCAAGGGGACAGAGGGAATCCTCTACGCTGATGAGTGGCTCGAGGATATCGAGCGAATCATGAGAGTTTCTTAACTTTTTGAGGACCTGAAGATTGAGGCTATTGGCTTACAGCTCCACGACATTGCTCATACTTAGTTCAGAAATAATCCTAGGATTGTAGATCCAAACCTGACTTGAAAGCAGTTCAAGGACCTCTATAAGAGAAAATTCTTTCCTGCAGTAGCCAAAGGGGTTCTGGAGAAGCAATTCCAGAACTTGGAGCAGAACAGGATGACCGTAGATGAGTATGCTACAGAATTTGGCAGGCTGAGCCAATTCATAGAGTACATGGTGTGGGACCCGGAGGATAGAACTAGACGATTCAGAGAGGGCATGAACCAAGAGGTCAAGGTTCATATTTCTTCGGATCATACGACTTTTGCTGACATATTGGTAGAGGCTCAAAGAGTCGAGGTGGAAATGGGTCTTTAGAACAAGAGAAACAGGGATGCTATCGGCGGTAGTAGTAGTCAGGGGAAGGCAAAGCATCCACAGTTTTAGCCAAGGACCTTTCAGAAACAGCAATAGTACCGTGCCCCAGCTCAGCAAGTGTAGCAACAACCACAGAGACAAGTACAACAAGCACCCCTATGCAATTATTGCAAGAAGCCAGGGCATTCATGGGATATCTGTCGGAAGAGATTAGGCGTGTGCTTATACTATGGATCACCTATGCATCAGATGAGAGAGTGTCCTACCGCACCCCCTATAGGAGGATCCTCAGCCCAGAGAGGACCAGTAGGACCACCAGTGGACCCGCAGACAAGAGGACCCCCACTTCCTATGCAACAACATTAGTTTGCCCAGCACCAGCAAAGGGGAGTACCTCCACAGGGCAGAGCTTTTGCCATGACCGTAGAGGAGGCTGAACCGACTAGTGATGTGATAGCAGGTTCTATTCTTCTCAATTTTATTCTTGTTATTGCTTTATTTGATTCTAGTGCATCGCATAGCTTCATATTTGTATCCTTTGTGCTTAAGCATAGTTTAGTAATAGAACCCTTGAGTAGGAGTTACAAGATCACGACTGGTGGAGGCATTATCCTAGTCAGTGATACTTGCAAGGGGTGTCGTGTTACCTTTGGAGGCCATAATTTGGATGCTAGTTTACTCGTAATGCCACTTTCGAGTTTTGACATTATCCTTGGAATGGATTGGTTGAGTTTACACCATGCTAGCATAGACTGTCATGGAGGACGTGTACTGTTCCGCCCTCCAGGAGAGCCAAAATTTGAGTTCGTTAGGGAGGAGGAGTTAAACAGAGTGATGGGATTATTTGTGGTGCCATGGTAGCAGAGAAGGACTTGCCACACCCTATTATTGCAGAGTTTCTAGACATATTTCCAGAGGAGCTACAAGGATTGCCACAGGATAGAGATCTTAAAATTTCTATTGACTTAGTGCCTGGGGCAGAGCCGGTGACGCAACTGGTCTACAGGATCAACAACAACAAGCTGACAGAACTGAAGAAGCAAGTTGATGAATTACTAGACAAGAATTTTATTTGATCGAGTTTCTCGTCTTGGGGAGCCCAGGTCTTTTTTGTACCAAAGAAAGATGGGTCAGTGCGAATGTGCATTGATTATAGGGCTCTAAACAACCTCACCATCAAAAACAAATACCCGCTACCAAGAATAGGCGATCTTTTTGATCAGTTGAGTGGTGTGAGGATATTTTCGAAGATTAATTTGAGGTCTGGCTATTATCAATTAAAGGTAAAGAAGGAAGAGATTCAAAAAACTTTATTTCAGACAAGATATGGCCAATATGAGTTCATGGTGAGGCCATTTGGGTTGACTAATGCCCCTGCAGTCTTCATGAACTTGAGTGTTATACCAGTAACTTGACAAGTTCGTAGTAGTGTTCATAGATGATATCCTTGTCTATTCGAAGACACTGGAAGAGCACGAGAAGCATCTAAGGATTGTGCTAGAAACCCTTCGGAAGGAGAAGCTCTTTGGAAAACTCTTGAAATGTGAGTTCTTCCTGGATAAGGTAGAGTTCCTTGGGCATGTGGTGACTGGAGACAAAATTTTGGTGGATCCAAAGAATATTGCTACTGTAGAGTCTTGGACCACTCCGAGTTTTGTTCAGAGATCAGAAGCTTCTTAGGATTGGCCGGGTATTACAAAAAAATTATGAAGAATTTATCTCGTATCGCAGAGCCATTGACTAGACTCACTCGGAAGGATGTACAGTTCGTGTGGACCGAAGAATGTCAGGCTGCATTTAATGAGCTAAAGAAGACATTGACCACATCACCTGTTTTGACGGTGCCATCAGGGATGGGTGGATTTGTCATTTATAGCGATGCTTCAGGGAAGGGCTTGGGATGTGTTCTAGAATAAAACAAGAAGGTGGTGGTGTATGCTTCTAGACAGTTGCGACCACATGAGAGAAACTATCACACTCTCGATTTAGAATTAGCAGCGGTGATCTTCGCTCTAAAGCTATGGAGATATTATCTTTACGGAGAGCGTGTGGAAATATACACTGACCACAAGAGCTTGAAGTACGTCTTTAGGAAGAAAGAGCTAAATATGAGGGAGCACAGGTGGCTAGAATTGATGAAGGATTTCGATATTTTACTACAGTATCATCCAGGGAAGGCTAACGTAGTTGTCGATGCCTTAAGCAGTTATCTAGTAGCGATGTACTTGACAACGGATCACCACTTATTAGTAGACTTGGATAGTTTGGCCATCGAGGTTATTGTTCCAGGAGTGGAGACACAGATGATGGGCATACAAATTTAGTCGGGGTTAATGGAGAAGATCCGAGAGACACAGTACTAGGATGAGGGTCTACGAAGCCTCAAAGCTCAGGTGGAGGCAGGATTGATGGATGACTTCTCTATTGCTGAGGATGGTTCACTAAGACACGAGACTAGGTTATGTGTGCCTAGGGGGGACCTGCGGGAAGAGATCATGCAGGAGGCTCATCGTTCCCAGTATTCTATATATCTGGGAGCTAACAAGATGTATAAATACTCGAGGGAACACGTGTGGTGGTATAGGATGAAGCGAGAGATAGCATATTTTGTCTCCAGATGTTTAGTATGCCAGCAGGTCAAAGCCGAGAAGCAGAGACCAGAAGAATTGTTATAGCCACTACGATTCCTGAGTAGAAATGGGAGCATATCACGATAGATTTTGTTTTCGGACTTCCACGCACTCCAGGAGGGAAGGACATAATTTGGGTCATTGTTGACAGGCTGACCAAATTATCCCACTTTTTGCCTTTCAAAGTGGGATTGTCTATGGAGAAGCTCGTCGATTTGTATGTGAGACAGATAGTCATGCTGCATGGAGTTCCAGTAAGCATCATGTCCGATCGAGATAGTAGATTTACATCCCACTTTTGGAGGAGTTTGTAGGCTAGCTTGGGTAACCAACTCAAATTTAGCACTGCTTACCACCCTCAGACGGATGGACAGTCCAAGAGGAATATTCAGACGCTCGAGGATATGACATGTGTACTAGATTCTGATGGCTCATGGAAGGATTATCTTCACCTAGTAGAGTTTGCATACAACAATAGCTATCAGGCCAGTATCGAGATATCTCCTTTTGAGGCTTTGTATGGTAGGAGATGCCAGACTCCATTATCTTGGGACGACGTAGGAGAGAGAGTACTTTTAGGACCAGAGATGGTAGTTGATGCTGCAGAAAAAGTGAAGCAGATTAGATAGAGACTTCGTGTGGCTCAGGACAGACATAAGCAATGGGCTGATAGCCACAGGAGACCTTTAGAGTTTGAGGTATCAGTTTATTTATTTAATTATCGATTACATTTTTAGGTTATGCGCTAAGTTACTATTTTGGCATAGGTTGGCGACTTAGTGTTCTTGAGGATCTCTCTGACATGTAGTATAATTTATTTCGGTGGAGGTGGAAAGCTTAGTCCAAGATTCATCAGACCTTTCGATATTCTGGAGAAGCTCGGGGCAGTAGCCTATTGACTAGCCTTACCACCTAAATTGGAAGGAGTACACAACGTGTTCCATGTGTCCAAGCTGAGGCGATACGTGGCAGATCCTAACCAAGTATTAGATCATTCGGAGCTTGAGGTTGGACCAAGCCTCCGTTATCCGGATCAGCCTGTGGAGATCCTCGACCGCAAAGATAAAGTGCTTCGTAACCAAGTAATTCCCTTTGTTTGTGTCACTTGGAGGCATCACTCTCCCGGTGAATCTACTTAGGAGCGAAAAGACGAGATACGAGAGCGTTACACCTATCTTTTTGCACCATGAGGTAATTTTCTTCTTGTATTTGACCTGTCTTAAATTTTGAGGATGAAATTTTTTTAGGAGGGTAGACTTGTAACCTCTGTATCCTGAAATTCTAGCTTAAATGTTGTTATTAGGTTAATTTGGGGCAATTGGAGATTTTTTCCATAATTTTTGATTAATTAAAAATTAGTAACACTAATTTTTTAGGACTTTCAAGAATTTATGTTAGGGTCAAACATAATTAAAAATATCCTAAACTTTTATTTTTGGTTCTAAATAATCAAATATATATTTTTAGAATTTTCTGGAAATTTTCTGATTATTTTTAGTTAATTATGAAAAACTAAATTAAAAACTATTTTCTGAAAAGAAAACCCATAAAAGTAATTATCCTGCCCAGTCAGCCAACAGGGGCCTGCCCATCAGCCTCCCGCAGCCAACAGTGTTGGGCCCGCTTGTCAGTGACCCGCGGGTGTGGGTGAGGGAGAAATCGGTCCGAGCCGAATCCTAATCTGACTCGGACTCAGCCAAGCCAAGCCGGGCTGAACACTGGCTGTCCGATCTGGACGGAAGTGCCTGGATGGATGCCATGTGTCCCCCTTTAGCCGTGGCTCATTCTCTCTCCTCTCTATATATAGTGTTAAAGTTATAATTTCTAGGGTTTTCTTTTAGCTGATTTTGGAGAATTATCATTTAGGGTTTCCTTTATCTTCCAGAAGCCATTACTCATAGCTCCGTACTCCAAATGCAGCTTAGTTTCTTGTATTAGAACTATATTGAGGTTAGTTTTCTGAATATATAAATTGTTTTACGAAATTCTGAATATTAAATTCTGAAAAATTCGTAGAGCACAACATGTCCGAAAATAGACTCGTCTCGATGTTTTTGTGATTTTGGGAGAAGCAGGAATCAAAATCATGAACTGTTTAAAGTTTCGAAAAGCTAATATCGGGATCATTAACATATGTTTTTTTAAGAATTTAATTTGAAATATTTATTTGCTGTTAATTCTGTAGAACTTCTAGGTTAGCAATCAACCATCGTTGCACAATACAATTTTGTATATGCAATAATTTTCAAACGAATTTGAATCCAGATGAGCAATAAATGCCAGCATGTTTGTGATGCTAAAATCTATAGGAAACCATACATGAAAGTCGAGTTTGCATCTGTTGACTTTTTGGTCAATAGATCGCCTCGATTTGCGTGCCATGAGTCTCGAGTGGATAAAATTCATTTTCTTTTGAAATTTTTTAGGAATTAACCTAAAAATCAGAATAATAAGATTAAAATAGGATTTTAAAATAATTATTCAAGAATTAAATAAATTAAAATAACTTATCTCTTGACATGGTAAAATATATCATACGTAGGATTTGGACTCTGAATTGGGACCTGATCCAACCATAGCTAAGGACCACAGGTGAGTATATTTCCGTGATTACTTTCAGTGCTTGATAGTCTCTATAATGCATGCTTAGTATTGATTATTTGATTTTTGACACTGGTTACACGAATTAGTATGATGAATTCTTATTATGAGATACGTGACTGTTTTGGATTATTGTTATTTCTTTGTGACTGGTTCAGAATCCATGTTGTACTCATAAGAAGGGAAAATACTTAGTACATATGTGAACTATCCTTTCCATCCTATGGTCTTACTGGAATAATAGCAGCCATGCACGACACGTGTGGTTTGCCGGATTTTACCCCTTAGTTGTTCACATGTCAACAAGGTATTTCAAATCACATAGAGTAGTTGTTCCTATTTGTTCTTTCATATATTATAGTTATTTCCTTGTTGCTTGGAGTTATTGTACTACATCTTTGCATGACAGGACTTTAGCATTTAGTTATTTCCTTGTTGCTTGGATATTTTATTGTTATCTTAGTATTTTCATTTAAACTAGTGTCGGTGATTGAGTATAGTATGGAGATAAATATATGTTGTGTGTTATAGATTATAAAGGTGGCTTATAGTACAGCGTTCTACTATCGACATTGCGCGTAGTCTGGACATACCCATGACTTATGTCCAAATCCAGGGTACGGGTCGTGACATCTGTTATTAGTCTAAAACAATTATTAGTATTATTGATGATCTTGGTTGGTATCAGTGTACAATATCAGTACACAATATCAGTGCACAAACAGAACTATACATGTCTGCGAGTGTATTGTAACCAATTTGATTAGCAGTTAGTAGGCTAGTTAGTTAGCCAGTTAATGATTAGTTTTAATTAGTATATGCTAAACTGTCAGTTACCAGTCAATATATATATATATATATATATATATATATATATATATATATATATATATATATATATATATATATATCAATGTCAGTTAGTCAGTTAACATATCTCTAAGGATAGTTAGTATCACTAAGATTGGTTAGTAATAGTTAGCAATTAGTATCAGTTAAGTTAATGTATCAACGAGTCATTATTACTTAGTGATATATAGGGTAAGTCAGTATATAGATTAGTGAATAACTAACAGAAATTAGCTAAATATTAGATAGTATAATTAGCACTAGCAAGTATAGTCTTATACTAGTTGTTTTTGACTTAGAATATAGGTAATAACCTAGTATAGCTAAGATAAGCTAGTTTGAGATAGTTAGTGACCAATATAGACCAATAACCTAGAATGGACCTAGAATCATGCATTAATATATTTTAAACCAATTCTCTCTTATTACACCAATTAAAATAATATTTCCTAAATAGGATTGTGTGACACTAGCTTGGGCATCGAGATACACTATTTTCTTCGGACCAGAGGCGAGTATATTTCTCTGTTAGTTTTTATTTTATGATAGTGTATTTATCACATGTTCTAGAACTGTATACTTGATTCGACACAGTGGTTTTATGAACTAGTACTATATGGATCCTGTCAGAAGATGTTATCCCTTACCGTGTTCAGTGGGTACTCCTTCACATGTTTTTCATCATGTGCATCTAGTATTGATTTTAGTGTACTCCATGTTCACATATTGTTCATGTTCAGTGTGTCCATATTCATGTTCGTAACGTATCGTGATTGGATCCATATGTATTGATTAGGGATGGGGGAGTAGGAGTTGGTTATGTGATCAAGCCAAAGTATATTCATGTACATATCGATTACATATCACACGTGTAATCGAGTTACAATATTGTATTCGTGTTCAACCCAAACCGATCACATAATGAACTTGTACTCTATGGCACAGTAACTAGTTTTATCTATTTATTTTTATTGCATATATTCTATTACCTGTTCTTCATTCCATTTTATTACCTATTCATTAGCATTTATTTCATTCTGATGTTTAGTTATCTTGTATTATTTTTTTATTATCTGTTATATATGCTCGATTATGTATTTGAAATTGCTTTCAGAGGTATATACTTCGTTCCAATCCTGACTGAATATATTTTTCAGATGATTGGCTTGTAGACCAGTTTTTTACGTACTACGAGCCGTAGTATGACGTACCATTAAAGGATACTCCTTTAGAGCAGGAGGACCTAGTACCAGAAGCTCAGGAAGTTTAAACTTACTGTTTAGATTTGTTTTAGACTTTTATTGAGGCTATTGGCATGTATATATATTATTTCAGACTTGTGGATACATTGTGACTCTTTCTTTCGTTATTCCATCTCGTGCTTTATCTTTCTTTGTTGCTTTGTGATTGAGAATAGTTTATCATCATCAAATACCATATTGCTCCTCTATTTGGAGTTGAGATGATGAAAGGTACTATATATATATTGTATGAGATATTTAGATAGTAGAGTTGACCCAGACATTGTTCTACCGTCGATGCTGTGACATAGGCTGGGCGTTGCTCACTACTCTTGCCCTTATTCCGGGTGCAGGTCATGATACATTTTTAGTGGTGGCCCATGCAGGTCTTAGAGTCGCAAGTAGAACGATATCGTAGTGGTGCTCGTCTAGAGTACTACTACAAGCCTGCTTTAGGATATAGGATTTTGGCTGAGAGTATACTCAATCACAGCTAGAAAATATTTCCAAATATTTGTTTTGCTATCATTATCTAATAGAATGTTTGCTTTACTTTGAATAATTATGTCCTCCTTTGATGATATTGTATCATACTCAATATTAATTCATTTGTTTCAATCTATCTTCAGGATGCCGCCGAAGATGCGTTCCCAGCGCTCAGGCGCAATGTCAGCGAGGTCGGTCACTTCGTCGCCTATAAGGGCAGCACCACCAGACATTGTTCCAGCACCTATATTCCAGAGGTTTGCTTCACCGATCCAGGTAGACATTTTTGCAGCATCTTTCGGAGGTGCTCCACCTTCGGTACAGAGAGCAGCGCCGACAATTTTAGGGGAGCTTCCACCCCCACCATCCGTAGTCGATCAGATACAGATGTTTGCGCTCTTTCAATAAATAATGGAGGCGCAACAGCGCCAATCAGAGGTCATGAGGCAGGGCATTGAGAATGCTCACTAGATTATGCTCGCAACAGTCAAGAGGGTCACCTTAGTCCAGCCATATATGACACCACCTCAGCTTATCCCGTAGCTGCCGCGGCCGGAGACTATCATAGATTTTAAGAGAATAGGGCTGAAGGACTTTAAAGGCGCTGAAGGAATTATTTATGCTGATGATTGGATAGAAGACATTGAGCGAAACCTGCGACTGGCACAGATTTTAGAGAGTTTGTAGGTAGAGGCCACATGAAGCATAATGTTTAACACCGTATTGACTTGGTGTAGGATGGACCCAGGATCTCATTACTGGGACTTACTTGGGAAGCTTTTTTGGAGCTCTTCAAGAAAAAGTTTTTTCTAGATATGGCTCTGACATCCCTAGAGAGCAAGTTTCAGTACCTCGTTCAGGAAGGTATGACGATGGATGAGTATGCGGTAGAGTATTTCAGATTAGGCCACTTTGTGGAGGGGCAGAACCCCAGAGAAAGGGCCAGAAAGTTCAGAAAAGGCCTGAACAAGGAGATCAAATCATATATGAATGGAGACCCCAGTGCTACTTTTGAAGAGATTTTGAGACAGGCACAACGGACATAGGATAATCTAGAGCTTGGCTCTAAGAGGCTGAGGGACATAGGAGGATCCAGTACTAACACGGGTCTAATAAAGCGGCCTCATTTTTAGCAGCAACACCAGAGGCACTTCCAGCAGCCATGGTAGCAGTACCAAGGATCAGCTAGAGCATCAGTATAGCAGATGCACCAGATCCAGAGGCCAACTATTCCTTGCCAATTCTATAAGTAGTAGGGACACTGATGGGATGCATGTAGGATGAGATTAGGCCAGTGCTTATTTTACGGAGTAAGAGACAATCAGTTGAGAGCTTGTCCTAAAGCTCCAGCTCGTCCAGCTCAGGGCAAAGCTCAGGCATAAAGAGCACCCATGAGACCACCAGCAGGGTAGCAGAGAGGACCTCCTCTACCACCATAATAGCAGCAGTCGCTCAACACCAACACCAGCAGAGAGGTGCCCAACGACAAGGGCAAGCTTTTGCCTTGACCGTCGAGGAGGAGAAGCAAGTCGGTAATGTTATCTCAGGTTCAATATATCTTCATTCTTTTTTAACTCATGCTTTGTTTGATTTTGGTGCTTCACATATTTTGTATCTATATCTTTTGCTTTGAAATATCACCTTGAGACAGAACCATTGGTGAGGACTTACAAGATCACGACCGGGGGTGGCATCATCCTGGTCAGTGATTGTTGCAAGGATCGGAGAGTTTCTTTGGGAGGCTGAGAGTTGAGCGTGTGTTTACTCGTAATGCCACTTTCGAGCTACGATAAAGTACTTAGGATGGATTGGTTGAGTAGGCACTATGCTAGTATTGATTTTCGTTGTGGTAGAGTTTTGTTTCAAGCACCAGGAGAGCCAGAGTTTGAGTTCGTCTGAGGAGCAGCAGAGCAGAGCGAAGGAGATTTCTGTGGAGTTATGGTATAAGAGCAGGAGCTGCCACGTCCATTGATTACAGAGTATATAGACATCTTTTCAGAGGAGTTGCCGAGATTACCACCAGACAGAGATATAGAGTTCTCTATATACTTGGTTCCAGGCGCAAAGTCGATATCACAACATGTCTATAGAGTGAACAATAGCAAACTGGTAGAGTTATAGAAGCAAGTGGATGAGTTGCAGGACAAGGGCTTCATCCACTCCAGTTCATCACCATGGGGCGCTCCAGTTTTATTTGTACCAAAGAAGGATGGGTCGGTATGCATGTGTATCGATTACATGTCACTCAACAATCTCACTATCAAGAACAAATATCCGTTGCCGCGGATTGATGATTTATTTGATCAGTTGAGCGGAGCGAAGGTATTTTCAAAAATAGACTTGAGGTCGGGGTACCACCAGGTGAAAGTAAAGAAGGAAGACATTCCAAAGACAGCTTTTAGGACTCGGTATGGGTAGTTTAATTTCTTGGTGATGCCGTTTGGGTTGACCAATGCCCCGGTGGTATTCATGAACCTGATGAATAAGGTGTTTCAACAGTACTTGGATTAGTTTGTTGTAGTCTTCATTGATGATATACTGATTTATTCGAAGACCCCGGAGGAGCATAAGAAACATCTAAGGATAGTCCTAGAAACCCTCAAGAATAAGAAGCTATATGGCAAGCTTTTGAATATGAGTTCTTCCTTGATACGGTTGAATTCCTCGGGCATGTGATTACAGGAGACAAAATCTCATTAGTCCGAAAAAAGATTTCAGTAGTTGAGTCGTGGTCTACCCTGAGTTCAGTGGCAAAGATCAGGAGTTTTCTTGGATTGGCAGGCTATTATCGAAGATTTGTTCAAGATTTTTCTAGGATTGTCGAGCCTATGACTAGACTAACCAGGAAGGACGTAGAGTTTGAATGGACTGAGAATTGTCAGTCTCCTTTTGAGAAGCTAAAGAAGAGGTTGACTACAGCTCCAGTTATGACATTGCCACCAGGGACATGAGGATTTTTTATATATAGTGATACATCGGGTAAGGGTTTGGGTTATGTGTTATAGTAGAATGGAAAGGTGGTTGCCTATGCTTCCAGGCAATTATGCCTGCATGAATAGAATTACCCTACCCATGACTAGGAGTTGGCAGCAGTTATTTTTGCTCTTAAACTGTGGAAGCACTACTTGTATGGAGAGCAGGTAGAGATCTTTACAGATCATAAGAGCTTGAAGTATGTGTTTACACAAAAAGAGCTCAATATGAGGTAGCGACGGTGGTTGAAGTTGATGAAGGACTTCGATATTGCTTTGCAGTACCATCCAGGAAAGGCCAACGTAGACGCAGATACTTTGAGCAGGTATCCAATGGCTATGTACTTGACAAGGGACAAACATTTATTGACCGATCTTGATAGCTTGGGTATTGAGGTGCTAGTCCCTGGAGTTGCAACACAGATGTGAGAACTTCGGGTATAGTCAGAGTTGATAGACCCGATCAGAGCCACACAGTTCAAGGATGAGTCTTTGATGAGCATCAGAGTGCAGGTCCGGATGGGATTGGCAAAGGACTTCAGTATTTCAGATGATGGATCATTATGGCATGGTACCAGGTTGTGTGTGCCGAGTGAAGCATTGCACTAGGAGGTTCTTCAAGAGATGCATCGATCTCAGTACTCTATGCATCTAGGTGCCAACAAGATGTATAGGGATATGAGAGAGCATGTTTGGTGGTAGGATATAAAGTAGGAGGTGGTTAGCATCGTATCCAGATGTTTTGTTTGTTAGCAGGTAAAGAAAGAGAGACAGAGGCCAGGTGGATTGCTTCAGCCTTTACCCATTCCAGAGTGGAAGTGGGAGCATGTAACGATAGATTTTGTATCGAGGCTTTTACGTTCTTCATGAGGTAAAGACGCAATTTGGGTCATCGTATACAGGTTGACCAAATCAGCCCACTTTCTGTCATTCAAAGTGGGTACATCTACAGAGAAGCTCGTGGAGATATATGTGCGTCAGATAGTCAGATTGCATGGAGTTCCTGTAAGCATAGTCTCGGATCAGGATAGTTACTTTACATCCCAGTTTAGAGGAGTTTGCAGGCTAGCTTGGGTACTCAACTCAAGTTCAGTACCGCATATCACCCTCAGATAGACGGACAGTAGGAGAGGACTATCCAGACTCTCGAGGATATGCTACGCACCTATGTTTTGGATTTTTTGAGGCTATTGGGATGATCATCTTCACTTGCTAGAGTTTTTTTACAACAACAGCTACCAGGCAATTATCGAGATGTCACCATTTGAGGCATTGTATGGACGGAGATATCGTACTCCGCTATCATGGGATAATGTTGGTGAGAGAGCCTTATTGGGACCAGAGATGGTCGTGGATGCAGCTGAGGAGGTAAAGCTCATCAGGGATAGACTTCGGGTGGCGCAGGACAGATAGCGGCATTAGGCCGATAGCCACCAAAGACCATTGGAGTTTGAGGTATAGATTTTGTTTTGTATTTCTTATGATTGCCTAGTGCTAAGGCTATATTTTGTGCTAGGTTGGCGATCTAGTTTTCTTGAGGATTTCTCGTACATGGGGCATGATTCACTTTGGTGGAGGTGGAAAGCTTAGTCCACGGTACATCAGACCCTTCGGTATTCTTGAGAGGGTTGGTGCAGTGGCCTAAAGACTAGATTTGTCACCTGCATTAGAGGGAGTGCATAACGTGTTGCATATGTCGCAGCTGAGATGGTACATGGAAGAGCCTAGCCTTGTACTAGATCACTCGGATCGAGGTTGGTCCGACTCTCAATAACCCAATGTAGCCCGTGGAGATTTTGGACCACAGGGAGAAGGTGCTGTGAAACCAGACAATTCTTTTGGTGCGTATCGCGTGGAGGCATCACCCGCCAGGATAGAGCACCTAGGAGCGAGAGGCCGAGATGCACGAGCGATATGCTAATCTGTTTGAGCCGTGAGGTATAATTATTACTTGCTTGTATTGATTGCTTGATAGTTAGTTCTTCCATAATTTCGAGGATAAATTTTTTCTAAGGTGGGTAGGATTGTCACCTTCACTTTTTCAGCTAGAGGTAATTTGGTAATTTGGCATGGATATTTATTTTATAGGAATAAATATTGAATATTAGTTTGATGTTTGTATTAATTATTAAATTATGTTGAGCAATAATTATGCTGGCTAGAATTAGTTATTTAATGAGAGACTTGTGTCATTTGTTAGTAGAGAGACTAGCCCAAATATCTAGACTTGACACATATGGACCCATTTAGATTTGTCATGGCAATTAGTGAGCCCATCTTGAACCCAAGCCTATTAGTCATTTCCATAAATTAATTTAAGGAGATTAGTTTAATTACAATTAGTTAAAGACTTCCAAAAATATCCACCCTTAATTATTCCTCATAATTCACCATGTAGGGGTAGCTTGGACATTTAATTTTTCTTGGGAAGGGGGAATAGGCCGGCCACTATTAAAGGAGGGTTCTCTCTCTCTCTCTCTCTCTCTCTCTCTCTCTCTCTCTCTCTCTCTCTCTCTCTCTCCTCATTCTAGATCCCCAATTTCTCATTTTCCCTCCATTGATTTTCTACACAATTCACCACCAATTCCTTCTCAAATTCATCACTCTTCGAGCTTAGGGGCTTGGAGAAGCAAGGAGCACTAGGAGGAGGAGCTTTGGAGCTAGAAATCGTATCCAGATCGTGTCCAATTGCATTTTTACTAAGAATCTACCTCCCAATTGGTAATTCCTAAATTTTTCTTTCATTATAGCTTCTTAATTATGCATTTGGCTATTAAGAATGACCCCATGGCATAAGACTACCTATAGGAACAAGTTCTAGGCTATTTGGCTATGTATTATAAATTCTATGAGGTAATTTATGGGTATTTTGGAGAAATTATGAATTTGACACATCAATTATGTGTCATGAGACTAATTAGATCTAATTAGACTTAGATCGGGGTTATGGGACTAGGTACGTGTCCAAAATTGGATACGTGTTGGCCGTATCAAAGTATTTTATGATACGGTATGACACAGGACTCTATTTTGGGTATTTGTGCAATTATTTCTTATTTCTCTTTGTAGCAAGTTGTATTAACTAGTATTATGTGTAATTGATTGGTAAGAATGATTATGGTAGTGGGATTAGGATTTTAGCACTTTGATTTGAGGTGTATCATGAGTATCATGGTTTTGAGCACAATGTGTTTGATTAAATGCCATGTTAGTTTATGGTGTGTATTAGTATGTGACATATTTGGCTCTGCAATGAGATTTCTTCCCCAGATTCAGTTGAAGTAGTAGTTGGCACTAAAATGGAGTTGAAATATTTTAATGAACATGGGGAATGAAAAGATTTAGTTGAGGCATGGTTGGCATTGCTAGACATAGCAGCAACAGGGTAAACTACTGCTTATAGCAACAGTTAGTCGAGTACATGGTATTGAGGTTGCAGTTGGGGGTTTTTGGTGTTTGTGTGCACAAGAATGTTGTGAGGGTAAAACACATGATGGATGCAGTCATGCAATTGTATGAACATAGGTGAGGGGGGACAACATTGTTGCCATTTAACAGTCGGGTTTGGGGTAAAGGGATAGGTAATAACAAGTAGCAGCAGTAGCAATATATGGGGGGAGCTCCCAGTTGCAAGTGTGAGTGGTGTATCCAATTAGAAGAGAGACTATAATGGACTGAGTGTCTATTAGAGGCAGTAATGTCTGTGTGTAGAGCTCAAGTTATAGGCAATATGGCAGAAAAGAATGAGAGTCTGCAGTGTGTGTCTAGATGTAGGTTAAGTTGGGGGTAAACATCAATGAGTGGTATCAGGTGCAGAGTTGAGTATCAGGGGTAGTATGCACTGCAGGCAGGGGGACCTGGGTACATGTTCAAGAGGGGTGTGGAAGATGAATGCAGCAGTAGTATCAAGATGAGGTAGTATGACTTAGGGTTAATTCCATAGTAATGTTAGAATTTGGCCTTAGGGTTGCAGCAAGCAACATACGAGTGAAGTGGGGTATATCTGAAATAGATAAATAGGGTAGTATATCCAAGCATTGATATAGGTGAGTGTGTGCAGTAACTATTATAGGTTTTAGATATTAGGGCAAGGGAGTCTAGGGGGATGTATTATATCAGTGAGAAGCTTGCAAGTATCGGGTTAAGAGGGAAGGAGTGTGGAGCAGGTAACTATTACTGCTAAGATATAGATGTCGTAACAACAATATTGAAGTGAGGTAAATATTAGTTAGTTTAATTAGAGTATCTGTTATTAGTCTATAACAATTATTAGTATTATTGATGACCTTGGTTGGTATCAATGTACAGTATTAGTACACAATATTATTGCACAAACAGAACTACACATGTATGAGAGTGTATTGTTACCAATTTGATTAGCAGTTAGTAGGCTAGTTAGTTAGCCAGCTAATGACTAGTTTTAATTAGTACATGCTAAATTGTTAGTTACCAGTCAATATACACACACACACACACACACATATATATATATATATATATATATATATATATATATATATATATATATATATATATATATATATATATCAATGTCAGTTAGTCAGTTAATATATCTCTAAGGACCGTTAGTATCTCTGAGATTGGTTAGTTATAGTTAGCTATTAGTATCAATTAAGTTAATATATCAGTGAGTCATTATTACTTAGTGATATATAGGGTAAGTCAGTATATAGATTAGTGAATAGCTAAAAGATATTAGCTAAATTTTAGATAATATAATTAGCACTAGCAAGTATAGTCTTAGTTTGATCTAGTCAGTGACCAATATAGACCAATAACCTAGAATAGACCTAGAATCATGCATTAGTATATTTTAAACCATTTATCTCTTATTACACCAATTAACATAATATTTCCTAAATAGGATTGTGTGAAACTAGCTTGGGCTTCGAGATACACCCTTTGCTTCGGACCAGAGGCGAGTACATTTCTCTATTAGTTTTTATTTCATGATAGTGTATATATCACATGTTCTAGAACTATATACTTGATTCGACACAGTGGTTTCATGGACTGGTACTATATGGATCCTGTCAGGAGATATTATCCCTTACCGTGTTCAGCGGGTACTCCTTCACATATATTTTATCGTGTGTATCGGATATTGATTTTAGTGTACTTTGTGTTCACACACTGCTCGTGTTCAGTATGCCATATCCGTATTCTTAATGTGTCATGATTGTATCCATACGTATTGATTAGGGAAGGGGCATTATAAGTTGGTTGTGATCAAGTCCAAGTGTATTCATGTACATGTCGATTACATATCACACGTGTAATCAACTTTCCTTCGTTATTCCATCTTGTGATTTATCTTCCTTAGTTGCATTGTGATTGAGAATAGTTTATCATTATTAGATACCATATTGCTCATGTGTTTGGAGTTAATGTCACGACCAGCACCCTGAATTTGGGCACGAGTGCGTGGGTACGTCTAGCCTACGCCGCAGCATCGATGGTAGAATGCTGTCTAGCTCACAATACGATCTAATCAATCGTACACGAATATCCAACTCTATAAGGAGACATAGATATCATAATATAATATAAAAATACTCAATCACAGAACTAAAGAACGATAAGATATCGAAATACAACACAAGTCTAAATAACAAAATAATCTAACTCAAACAATAACATCCAAGTCTCCAAATATACCAAAAACAAATCCGGTACCATAAACTACTAAAAGAAACTAACTGAATAACTAGTGATCTCGGCTAGACCTCCCAGAATCACACCTGAGCTACAAGGTCCAAGGCTGCAGCAACTCTCCCTGTGGTCCATAATATGTCGGATACCAGTCCTCTAAGTCGCAGTCTGAAAAATATATCTAGTCAGGATTGGAGCAAAGTACAACCCGATAACAGTTCCAATTAATTGACAAGGAATATAAAATAATTAATAGTTGATGCTATATACTGAAAGAAAATAATAAATAGATGCAATGACAAATAGTAAAGAGAACAGGCAATATAGGAAATATGGTATAGTCAATGCATATATGAAATAAAGAGAAAGAGCTACAATATCATATACAGGGTAATGTAGTATATGAAACTGAAATGAAGAACTGTAACTATGCTAAGTGTTTGAAATATAAGTCTATTATGTGATCGGCTTTGGACAAGATCAGGCTTGTTATATATGATTAGCTATGATACATGTGAGGTCAGGCTAACCATCTGGTTAGCTATAATATGAGCAATAGTCAGGCTAATCATATATAACAGGCTATGAGGCATATAAATGGTCCAGCTACACCAGACGTGATGTATGGGGTAAGCTATGATGCATGTAAAGTGGGATATGATCACATAATATGCTAATATTTCCCCCGCCCCCAACTAGTACAGTGGATCCAACCATGACATATTATGATACACGATCAATGTCCAATATATCATGTACAATGTCAAATATCAATATCTAATATCAATGTCGTGTACAATATTAATACGATAACCAATGTAACATCTCATGACTGCAGATCCAATCTATATACTAGTCCGTGTAGCACAAAGTCAAGAATTAGATATAATATTTCTAAATACTTGAATTATAGAAATTATCAAATAATAAAAATTATCAGAGAATGTACTCGCCTGTGGTCCTGAGCGGGAAATACCAATATCCTGCTCCCGAAGTCTCGCAAAACGATCCAATGGTCCTATATTTATATAATATAATAATAATATAACATCAGTCGTTACACTAGCATACATATAAACATAATTATATTGCACTTAGAAGCTACGCAAATATGGGTTACAACTGGTCAACTAGCAGGGTCAAGTATGCACGACTAAAGGCATAGGTGTCATGTCCTCAAATACTGTGCGTAGCAAGACGAAATAACTAACATTATCACATGTCTAATCTCTGAATATCGTACAACGTTAACACAGGTCCTAGCTGGTATGTTAGGGTACACAAGGCAAACAACTAACACTTATGGTCATACAATATTTTTAATACTAATAACCAAAATCCCATGAAATATATATATATATATATATATATATATATATATATATATATATATATTAAACCTAATTATTATATGCACACACATACTAGTTATTAGGGTTTTTACCAACACAGTGTCATACTACACACAATATGAAAGAAAGGGGCAGTTTTGAACCTTGGCATGCACGTGACCGGGGTATGGTCGTGCTGTTGGGGAGGTCATGGGTACTCGGTGGCTGCTGTCCCGATGGAGAAGGATCGGTCGTGGGTGTTTACTGTGGTGGTTGTGATGATGACGGAGGCGGTGGTGATCGTTGACGAAGGATGGTGATGATGATGGTGTAGATAATGGAGGTTGTGGTGGTGTTGTCGGGGTCGTACGGAGGAGATCTATCGTGAGGGTGGTCAAGACGGTAAGGAGGCTGCTGTAGAGTGGTGGTCCGGCATGGGTGAGATGATGGTGCTCAGGCGGAGGAGGTCGTTCGTGGTGGTGATGTAGTTAATGGTGGCGGTGGTGATACATGCATCCTCATCTCTAATACACTGTTGTGCTATACACTGTTGTTGCTGCTGCTTACTGCTTATTCACACTGCTGCTGCTGCTTATTGTTGCTGCTGCTTACTGCTTTTTCATACTGTTGTTGTTGTTGTAGAAGCATAAAAAATACGCCGGATGGCTATACGCAGCATATTGGTGCAGAGCAGTATAAGCAGAGGTCTTCAAAGCCACCAAGCGTGCAACAGAGTTTTTTCTGCTAAATCCAGCGTGAAATATTAAAAGCTCAAAAGGCCATCCGCGTAAGGCAGTACGTCCAAACTACTTCAGCGTAAACGGGGTGCTTCATCGCCTCAGGGTATAAAACTTATCCTCTTTCAGACGCAGCATTGAGGTGTACAAGAGACGCTTCGTATTCTCCGAAGTGAACCTGTCAGACCCTGCAATGAAGATCCTGCAATGAACCTCACGTCTGGACTTCTGACAAAGGGATATGGCTCGACTACCCAGACGACGGCTAAAATGATGGTACAGCACTGCGACCCAGGCTGTCATTTACCGCCATCCCCTTTGCTTAAACTGCTTTTACAAAGCACGAAGGGATACGCTGCCTTGTTTTATATAGGCAGACACGAGCTATTTACATTCTGCAGTAGACAGACCGCCTGCCACATCAAAAGTTGTACTCCGTACGGGGCTCGAGGCACGTATCTGCGTCCAATGCACAGAGCGATGACAGTTGCTCGAGGCACGTCTCTACGGCTAATGCACAGAGCGGTGACAGTTTCTCAAGGCACGTCTCTGCGACTGATGCGCAGAATGGGTTGCAGACCTTCAAAAACACGCCTCCACATTTAATGCGCAGGATGGTGGCAAATCTCGGCATTTAATACAAGAGATTTGATTATATCTTTAAAAGCCGTAATTTCGGCTAAGACGTCCACATCAGCACTTTGGCACGGTACGCAGCGGCTTCTACGCCCATCCAGCTCCTGTGCTCACCCGACCTCTATGACCGCTCGGCTTCAATGCCCATTCGGCTTCTACGCCTACTCAGCCTCTATGACCACTCGGCTTCTACGCCTATTCGGCTTCTACGTCTATTCGGCTTCTATGCCGGTTTGATAACTATTTGGCTTCTATGCCATGGTGACAGACATTTGGCTTCTACGCCTACCTCTTCTACACAAGGGATACCTACCTACGTGGCTTCTACGTCGTGATCTTCGTAGCGATTATACACATTTTGTCCCTTAGTTGGACCCGTGTCTCACGCTCATTCAAAGGATCATCTATACGCAGGCATTGGTTATTTTAACCGTTGTGTAAAAGGATGCTATACTTTCCACTCCTCGGTTTCTACACCGACGAAGTGGTCAATGTCACTAAAACTCTATAAATAGAGACCTTTATCAATGAGGAACTAGGTCGAAAAATTGGTCAAGAAACTAATATCAGATCCAAGGTCAAGAGAGAGAGAGAGAGAGAGAGAGAGAGAGAAGAATCCGGAGCTCAGGCAAAGAGTAGGGATCGACGACTTTGGCATCGTGCATCCACCCTCTTCTGCAACCTTCGAAGCTGCTTCCTGTCTTCTACGGCACTTCTTCAACATCGTGTGGTCCAAGGGCTAAAGTGATCGAGCATCTCATGAGGGTGTCACATCTTGCTGAGGATCTGAAGGTTGAGGCAGTAGGACTTTAATTTTTTGACGTTGCCCGCACTTGGTTCAGAAATGAGCCCCTTCTTACTGATGCGGGGCAGTCTTGGAGGTATTCAAGGACCTCTTCAAGAAGAAGTTCTTTGCTCGGACGAACATATTGGACTTAGGAAGGCAGTTTGAGAGCCCTACACAGGGGAGCATGTCCATAGAGGAGGACGTCACAGAGTTTGGGAGGCTGAGCTGATTTGTGGAGTACTTGGTGAGGGAGCTAGAAGTTCGGGCTATCCGTTTCTGCGAGGGTCTGAATTAGAAAGTGAAGATCCTCATTCGATCTTTCTATGAGACATAGTCTGAGATACTTGCGGAGGCACGCAAGGTTGAGTGGGAGTAGAACTTGAAGCCGAAGAGGGACCGTGATATGTTTGGGGGTGCCAATAGCAGTACGGGACCGGCGAAGAGGCCGCAGTTCCTGTAACAGTATCAGGGGCTTATCAGCTTCAGCAACAACAGTTTCCAGTACAGTTCAGAGCTTATCAGCAGTAGTATCAGATGCAGGAGCTGATTGTTTTTCCAGTACAAGCTCCAGTACAGCAGATACTACAGCAGCCTCAGAGACAGGTATAATAGGCTTCATAATGTACCTATTGTAAGAAGACTGGGCACACTTGGGAGATGTGCCGGAAGAGACTTGGAGCATGCTTATATTGTGGATCAACGGAGCATATGGTGAAGGATTGTCTCTGAACCCTTTATCATCCAGGATAGGTTACAAATCGAGGGCAGAGAGGTGGAGTTAGGCCACCTGTAGAACTGCAGATTGCTCATCACCCACAGAGGGAGCTACCTCGATTGGGAGGAGCATTTGTGATGATGGTCGAGGAGACCGATACTACAGGTAATGGGTTAGCGAGTTCTATTCCTTCTTTCTGTTTCTTCTATCTATTTTGATTGATTGATTCTTTAGTACCTTTTTGATGCTTGTGTTATATAGTTAGTATAGAATACCCTGACAGAGACAACAATAATAAGACAAACGAAGACCATGACCATATATGTTGTTTTTTATATAGGACTGTTCTTTGTGTACTTTTAGATAAGATCTTCTTGGACTATGATTGTTGGGGGTTTGACCTAGAAGGAATACGATTACCCTTAAATTTTGAGGACAAAATTATTTTAAGAGGGGTAGACTTGTCACTACCATATTTTTTAGGAAATAGTATTTTAGTCATTTTATAATTAATTAAATATTATGCATGTTGAATATTTATTTATTATATTATTTATATATTATTAGCTTGTTAGATTTTATTTTGGACTTATGTTAGTGGACCTAACTAGTTTAGATTAGATCCATGGACCAATAATTTATTCTAGTTAGAATTGAGCCCAATAATAAGCCCAATCATTAGGAGGAGGATTAATTAAGTTAAACCCATTAGACTAGAACCTTCCTTCATTAATTTTTTTTATGAGAGGCCCTAAAGGGTATTTTAGACTTTACATAGTATCTTGAGGAAGGGGAAAAGGGGGCCGGCCTATATAAAATGGAGGAAAATTCTCTCTCTTCATTTTTCTATTTCCAATCTAGATCTAGATTTTTCCTCAACCAAAATTTTTCATTCCCACACCAAATCCCTACCAAATTTCTTTCCAATTCCTGCCCAAATCATCATTAGAGGCCATTGAATCAAGGATCTATAAAGAGAAAGCAATGATCTACAAGGATGAGCAATGATCTACAAGTTAGAGGTTCTTTTCACTTAATTTGGGAATTTTATTGGGAATCCATCTTCCAATATGTATAATTTATTTTTTTCTCTTTAATTAGATGCTAAATCTGTGATTTAATTATTAGAAACCATACTATATGCTAAGGCTACCCATAGAAATTGGAATTAGGTTCATAGGAGGCCTATGTAGAAAGTTATGTAGTATTTTATGTCAATTTTGGGAGAATTTCGAGATTGACACATTTTGTGTTCGTCAATTAATCAACTAGACCAAATTGATATGTGTTTGATTGTGTTTGGATAGTGTTGTATCCATAATTGGATACGTGTAGGCCGTATCCCAATAATTTGGTGATACAGAATGATTTGGGAATTTTCTTCCGATACGGAGGTTTGAGCATGTCATATTTTGACACAAACACGTAGATGTGTAATTAGTTCTTCGTATTGTTCTTATATATTATTTTAGACTTGCTCGTGTCCTTCGGGGTATGTTTGGTGGTGTGGTGGACTCGTATCGCAAGCGTATCATAGATCTAGTGTGAAATGGGTGCGATGCATTCCACGTGTTTGTTTTCTTGCATTTTACTATAATTGTTTATAGCTATTAGAGTATTATAATTTATGTTTATCTATATATATGTATGGTATTCATATATGTGGAGGTAGATATATATAGATATATATGTATGTGATTATATATACATAAAGATTGCATATATATATATATATATATATATATATATATATATATATATATATATATATAATCTTCAGACTATCAATGCTGAAGAAAGAGAATTACAAGAGCTAATAGCTCAAGCAAAGTAAAAATTTGCTATTATTAGTGACAATACTAATAGGAATAAAACTGCCATTAATGATCTTACTGAAAGCATTCAAGTTATTAATGGTCAGTCTTCAAATACTTCTGAAATATCAGAAGAAGATCAACAAACTGAGGATCCAATTGAGGGTGAAATTAATCCACATCAAATTGAGGATCTTTAAAAATCTTTTGTTGAATCTAAAATACATAATTCTCAAATTCGGGCGGACTCTTTCTTTGACCTAATTAAGGTCTGCACCACTATCAACGAGTGCAATCAAATTAGTTATATAATACTCATTATTAATGAGTAGATTTATTTTAATATACCATTTATGGGTAATAAATAAATTCATTTTTGCAAGAAATAATTTTTTCTTTCTTCTGAGTTTATCTGTCCTATTTGAACAGACTGATTCTCCCCCTCTTGTTCTTGTGGGCAAGAAGAACCAGCAGAAGATTTACTAGTGTCTAATCTTCTAGATGTCTTTCTAGATATATTATCTAGTTCCAGCTTGTCCAGTCTTTTCTAGATTTGTTGATCTTGAGATTTTAAATTTTTAATCTCAATTTTTAAAGTTTTTATTTCAGACTGAAGTTCCTGTATAGTGACAGGTTTAAGTTGTCTGCTATATATATAAGTGTGATGATTTGTGTATATATGTATATGTATCTCTATTGTATATATAGATATGTATATATATAGATACGTATATGTATCTCTATTGTATATATGTATGTGTGTATATAGATAAATATTGTATCTCTAAGTGATATGTATGTATATATATATATATAGTTATGTATTTATATGTTTATATGTGAGAGTGAGAGTGTTATATATATATATATATATATATATATATATATATATATATATATATATATATATATATATATATATATATATATATGTATGTGTGTGTGTGTGTGTGTGTGTGTGTATAGAGTTGTGTGGATGTGTGCTTGTATGTATGTGCATATGTGTGTGTTGTGCAGTGAAGGGGGGGATCGGGCAATAGCTAGCTGAAATTTCAGTAGCTCAGGCCACAACAAGAAGGATAGTAGTGTGCCTTAGCTGCAAAACAGAGAACAGTTAGCTGCAATATTAACAACAATGTGCAACTAGAGGGAGGGGAACAACTTCAGCATCAGTGCAGTAGAGCAATAAGCATATGCAGCAGCAAGCACTGCAGCTATACAGTGGTAGCAGCCATCAACAACAAGCAACAGCATATTGCTGCAGCAGAGTTCGAGCAAGCTGCAACAACTAGCTATCAATGAAACAGTGAGCAAGTAGCAAGGTAGTGCAGCTAGCACTGCAGTGGCATGGTACAACAGAACAATAACAACAAGGCAGTAGCATGCAACAGCAGCAGCAGCAACTGGAGTTCAGCATTAGCAATACCAATGCAAGAGGAGCATGGGCAGCTGCTAGAGCAAGGTTAGATAATAATCTAGTTAACTAGTTAAGTTCCTTTATAGTTTAGTTAACAGTCTAAGTTAGTTAATTAGTAGTGTAGTTTACTAGTTAGTTCATTAGTAGTTAGTTTGGTTAGTTAGTTATTTGATAGTCTAGTTAGCTTGATAGTTTAGTTAGTAGTTAGTTAAGTACTTACTTGTTATGTAGTTACATATATATATATGTATACATATTATTATTAGTAGTTAGATATATACTTGTTACTAGTTAGTGATATGTAGTTGTATGTATATATATACATGTATTAGTATATTAGTAGTTAGTTAGTAGTATTGTAGTAGTTAGTTAATGTTAGTTATAGTTTCATTTTGGGTAGTTAACTATCTATTAGGATTTGAATTAAGGTAATGTCAAGGTATTGATGGATACTCAAGGTATTGGGTTTGAGTATCAAGTTGGGTATGTAGTGGTGTGATATCGCATTGGTTCAAAGCCAAGGTATCTACTTAACATTAGCTTAGTTAGAAATATTATATAATATTGATTGTATATACATATTATAATATTTTTATATCTTAAACTTGCGTATCTTAGGATACGGTATTTTTGATTGGTATCCTAGTATCGTAGATTAGCTATTGTAGCCTAGTTGCATAGTGTATGGACTTAATATCCTAGAGATTGACTCATACAACTTAAAAATAGCTAGTTTGACCTAGAGTTGACCTAGTTTGACTGTTTTGACTTAGAAATGGCTTTATGACCTTGAAGTTGACTAGTTTAACTTATTTTTATTCCAAACCTTGTATTAATGCAATATTCTATATATAGGTCTGTGTGATATCAGTTTGGACACCGATTTACATCATTTGCTCTGGACCACAGGTGAGTATATTTTTTGATAGTTTCTATTATTTGATTACTACTATAATTCAAGTATTCAGAAATGTTACTTATGATTCTTGACACGATGATACAAGGATTGGTATTGTTATTGGATCGTCAATCATGAGATATCACCTTGATTATTGAGATGGTATCGAACATTGCTCCTTGTTGGTATTGGATAACATTGAATATTATAGGTTAAACATTGGATACATTGGCTAGTAACGTGTCATGATTCAATCCATCGTATCAGTCGGGGCGGGAAAAATACTGATTAAATATGTGATCAAGAACTATTGGCTAGTAGTGTAATCATTGGCTACTAACTAATCATGCACTTCATGTATGGTTGAGTTAGCTCCTTAGTGTAATTATTGAATCTCCCAAGCCGATCACATATTTAGTTAGTATCTCAAACACATAGCATATTGTAGATTCCATTTTTAGTTCATAGATTACCCTGTTCTATTTTTTATATTATAGATCATCTCCTTCATTCTTGTACGCATTGATTTATATTTCTATTGCTAGTTTTGACTATTCCTTCATTGTTCTTGATCATCAGTTATATTCTCGTCATAGATAGCATCCTCTATTTTACTGTTTTATAGTTTTTATCAAATAATTGGAACTGCTATTTGGTTGTACTTTGCTCCATTCTTGACTGGATAACATTTTTCAGAGGATCCGGGAGATTGGTGTCTGACGTACTACGGACCTCGATCTATTGATAGTGTAGACATGGACCCACTAGTTCTGAAGTGATTTCGGAAGGTTTATCCGGATCACTAGTTAGCATTGTTAGTTTTCTTTAGCCTTTTGGTACCAGATTTGTTTCTGGCGTATATTTGAGACTTGGATATTATTTCTATTTGTTGTTGTTATATTTAGACTGCATAGTTATGTTAGACTTCTTTTATATCTTATCGTGCTATAGATTTGTGATTGAGTATTGTGTTGCATTAAGTTTAGTACCCTTCTTCTTGGTGTTGAGATATTATTGGCAGATTATATATTATTGTGAGATGATTAGATAGTATAGTCGACCTAGACAGCATTCTACTGCCGATGCTGCGGCGTAGGCTGGGCGTACCCACGTACTCGTGCCCCTTCACCGGGTGCGGTTCGTGACAGTTTTATTCTATCGCATGCTTGTAACTTGGGCTAAGGCAAGATATAAAGATTACAAAATAATAATTTATATGCTTCATATGAATACCGTATCTATTTGATGAGTTGGGTTAGCTCATCTTTACCAGTACATTTTGATGTACTAACCTATGTTGTAATAGGTTCCCCGAGCCAAGGTGACGTTGCGAGGAGCTAAAGATTTCCTCCCAACCAGTCTATCAAGAAGACGTCCTCGTGTCATTTTGTGAAGTGCTTGTACAAATTCTTTAAGCTCGTGCACACATCCCATGAAGCTCCGTGGCAAGGCGAAGACTCACCCAGAAGGTCTTTTGTGTTTTGATTTTAGTAAAGGGATGTAATGTATGGAACGACTATCTTATTTTGCTTCCATTTAGTAAGCCCGCTTGGAAACCATCTACTTGTATTCAAGAGTCTATAAATGATGTTCATTATCAATAAAGAAACTTTCCTTCTGTGTAATTGTGTTATTCAATATTTTACGTACTCTGTATTATGCCCGTTGTATCATAATGCCTTTATCTTATGCGAGCACAGCTTAGGCTCGTACGATATCATGCCTGGGGACGACTATCGATTCTACGGAATTGGGATGTGACATATTAGTATCAGAGCACGACTTCAGTTCCATTGACCCTCGTGTCAAAAAAGTTTTCTTAAAAAGACCTTGTCCCTCTCAAATGAACTCTTGAATTCGTATGGTTAAAATAAGATGCGTTCCAAACACTGAGTCCATAATACGTTATGAGACTGATACAAGTTAATCTCTTTAAGGAATGGCCCAGGAGCAGGGAATGGCACAAGAGAAAGGAGCGACACAAGTGCAAGAGAGTAGTTCCGATGCCTCGGGTAGTACGAGTAGCCAATAATTTGCGCCCTCCGTCGACCCAATCGAGCGGATGATGTAATTACTGAAGACGCAGCAGCGAAGGGACGAGGCTCGAGTTGAGCGAGCCGAGAAACATGCGAAAGAACGTTAGAACAAATTCGAGCAAAATCTCAAAGCCATGTTTCAGGTCCAATAGAAGCAGATAGATACCCTGCAGCAGATTATGCATACCTTGGCATCCAATTATTCTACAACGTCGACTATACCGGTTGAGCAACTAAAATTGAAGTGCCCTATGTTGGTCCAATATTTATATTAAGTTTTTGAATATGGCTAATCGATTAAGTTTAGAATTATGATAATCAATCAATTACTATAGTATCTTCTACATAAACTCAGCATTGTCCAGATATACATTAATATTTGCTTCTGTATATTGCTTTGTTCATCTAACATGCATCTGTAGAAATCAAAAATTAAGATAAGCATGGACATATGATATAAAGAAATGATGATGAGGCAAAGACGGCGTTATACAAAAAAATGTTTCTGAACCGCCTACGACTTATCAGGAGCCTCGCACCCGAGGTTTTTGTTGTCCTGTCAGCGGACGGGGGTCGAGGGGATATCGCCCCTATGGGGGTTCGGGGGCAAAGCCCTCAAAAGGTATTCATATTTCCAGATATGGTTATCTTTGGACAATTATCGTTAAGGGAAAATGCATCTTGAAGTCAGCATATATTTCAAAAGTTTGGCGTCAACAAGTTCTATTGGTTTTTAATAACGTAATTTGATTTTTATTGAGTCTAGGACTTATGTACATTGATTCGCATTAGCATACTCAAAGTCCACTCAAAATAGCTTGAAACCCATCCACCTATACAAACCCAAAATCGGGCCAAAACTAACATGAACCAAAGCTAAGACCATTCTAAAATAGGCCAACCGAACTCGCTCCGAACTTGGTCCAAAACCTATCCGAACTCGGACTGAACTTCATCTGCCTTAAATACAGAATCTAGCTAACTGTTAATCCCTAATTTTGTGGTTACAACGTTCAAAAATTTATAATATCTAGACCGAACTCTGACCAAATTTGGTTTGCTAATACCCTATAAATAGCCTTGAATTTTAATATTCCTACTCACTCAACCATTCTCAATATTTCTATCCTATAAGTGAGTAAACCCCTGAGCTTTAACCTTTTCTATCTCCAAGATAAACTCCCAAGCCTTCTAGTGCCAAGTGCAATCTCGGTTAGAAGTCTGTCAGAGTTTTAAGAGCTTGGCTTAGCAAGTTTTCTCTTTAGTTTGAAGTCAACATGCCCTTCGTATCAAACGTACGTGTGAAGTCTTTCGAGCCTTCGGATCAAAGGTCGAGGTTGTAAGAAGTCAGCAAGCCTTCGGATCAAAGCTTATAATTCACTATTGGTGATTATAGTGGATACAATTCCGAGCAAGTATTATCGGGACAAGACTAGTCCTATCAGAGGGAAACTAGTATATATCGCGGTATTTACGTTTGCTCTCTCTTACTCTTACTGCTTTATATATATTTGTCTTGCATATACAATGTTAGTTGTTAGATGCCTTCACACTGCATATAAGTTTTAATTGGGTAGATTATTCTGCCGCACTCTATTTACCCCCCTCTAGAGTTTCCATCACGATCCTACACCCTAGCCCTCTAAGGAGAGGGACTATGCCTTCGACTTTGTCGAGTTAAAAAAGGTCAGCAACAAATTGTTCCGCTGGACTAAAGACCCTATCGTAGCTTTAGACTGAATGATAGAACTAGAAGACCACTTTAAACTACTAGAAGTTCCTGAGGAAAAGCAAGTTGCTTGTACCCAGCTCCAGCTTTGGTTGAACAAGCATGACTAGTAGAACATGCCTAAGAGATCGATTATCAAAAACAGTGGTGACGAGACGATCTCGTGGACTGCATTCCGCAAAGCATTTGAAGAGGCGTTCCTGCCCCTAGCTATTTGTCATCAGAAAGAGAAAAAGTTCGTACATCTTCAACAAAGGAAGCATGACGATCAGGTAGTACACCACAGAGTTCAACTAACTCATAAAATTTGTGATCTTCTATCTTCCCAATACAGTGAGTCATGCTCAAAATTTGAAGGTGGTCTGCGACAAGCTATTCATGTGCACATAGTCGTTCTGCAATATCAGACAATGAGGGAGGTACTCAACCATGCCTTCTCCCTAGAGTCACAATATCCTTCGACTATTGTCGGCACTGTACAATATTTATATCATAAATGCCTTAGTAATGTGTGAGGAGAAAATGCTCAAAAATGTCCAAACAATGGCAGTTTTCAGGGCCACAACCTGGGGAGAGGTCAAGTGCCATATTGAACCCACTACAACCGACCAGGACATTAGGCCAATGACTGTCGTGGTTGAAATGGGGGATGCTTCATTTGTGGTCGGCTAGGCCATCTTGCTTGTGACTATCCCGATTGCCCAAACAGGTTCCCTCTGCGCTATCTCCAAAAGAAAAATCAAGCTCAGGTGCCCCAAGCTAATCAAGCCGCACCACAGCATGAGCATCATCCCAATGCTCAAGGCTGGGTATATCCAATGACATAAGATTAGGTGCTCGCTTTGGACACCGTGGTGTTAGGTATATTACTTTTCAATAATGTACTTTCTCGAGTGTTATTTGATTTTGGTGCTGTAGAAGCATGAAAAATACGCTGGGAGGATCTACGCAGCCTCTTGATGCAGAGCAGCGTAAACAGAGGCCTCCAGAGCCATCAAGCGTGCAACAGAGCTTTTTCTGCTAAAACACAGCATGAAGTATAAGCTCAAAGGACCATCCGCGTAAGTGTAGTACGTCTAGGTCGCTCTAGCGTAAGACAGAGTTCTTCATCGCCTCCATGGCGTAAAACTCAGTCGCTCTCAAAGCAGCGTTAATGCGTACGAGAAACGCTTCGTTTTCCCCGAAATGAACCTGTCAAGTCACGCAGTGAACCTGGCCTCTGACTCCTGACAAAAAGTGCTGCACGGCTACCCAGACGACGGCTGGAAACGATGGCAGACCCCTCGGGACGCGCCCACAATATGATGGCGGATCTCGGCATTTAATGCAGAGGATTTGGTTAAAATATTACCAAACCGTCGGTTACCAAAGTCCCCCCAGTGTAAACCGCTCTTTCGCGTACAAGGGAATACACCGCCTTGTTTTACACAGGCAAACATGAGCTATTTTATGCTCCGCAGTAGACAAACCGCCTGCTACGTCAAAAGCTACACTTCGTACAGGGCCCGAGGCACATCTCTACGTCAAATTGCACAGAGCGGTGACAGTTTTCCTCAAGACACGTCTCTGCGACGGATGCACAGAAGGGCTGCAGACCTTCAAAACACGTCTCCGTATTTAATGCACAGGATGGTGGCAAATCTCTGTAAGAGATTTGATTACACCTTCGAAAGCCGTAATTCCGGCGAAGACGTCCACATCAACACTCTGGCACGGTACGCAGCGGCTTCTACGCCCATCCAGGATCTGTGCTCATTCGGCTTCAAACGCCCACTCAGTCTCTACGACCATTCGGCTTCTATGCCTGTTCGGCTTCTACGCCTGTTCGGCTTCTATGCCTATTTTGGCTTCTACGCCAGGGGTGACAGTCATTTGGCTTCTACGCCAACCTCTTCTACACAAGGGATACCTACCTACGTGGCTTCTACGCCGTCATCTTCGCAGCAGATATACGCATTTTGTCCCCTTAGTTGGACACGTGTCACATGCTCACTCAAAAGGTCATTTATGCCAGGCATTGGTTATTTTAACCGTTGTATAAAAGGGTGCTGTACTGTCCACTCCTCGGTTGTTACACCGACGGAGTGGTCACTGTCACCAAAACTCTATAAATAGAGACCCCTATCAATGGGGAACAAGGTCGACAATTTGGAAGATCGAACCAGGTCGGAGAATTGGTAAAAAAAAGAGAAAGAGAGATAGAGAGAGAAGGAGAAGGAGAAGGAGAAGGAGAGAAGAGTCCGGAGCTCAGGCAAAGAGTAGGGGTCGATGGCTCTGGCACCGTGCATCCACCCTCCTTCACAGCCTTCGAAGCCGCTACCCATCTTCCATGGCACTTCTTCAACATCGTGTAGTCCAAGGGCTAAAGTGATCGACTGCAGATCAGACACCTATAGCAATTTATACCCAGATTACATAAATTGTACTCCCGTATCCTCGTATAGGATCGAATTGTACAAGTTTGTTTGTAAACCAAAGGGCACGGGTCTCGTATAAACCCTGTCATTGAAATACACTCTCATTCTTTCGTTTAATACCACAAACAAGATGGCGACTCTGCTGGGGACGTCTTTCTCTTCTGACGAGGAAGTAATTGCTCAACACGATGCGGTATCCGTGGGATCCGTAAAGAAGACACTGGTCGTCCAATTCGACCAGTCTGCCTACGAAGACATGCTTCGGACTGGGGGTAGCTCTCACTCTCTCTCCGTCCGAGACAACAGGAAGCTGCGCAAAGTGTGGATGCCCAAGACATCCTCCGCCGTTCCTGTGGACTCTCCGATCTCTCCGATCTCTCCGACCAATGAGGTGGTAGCATCGCTCCCTCCGTGCCCCGCACGTAAAATTCAGTCTCCTGCTACACGCGGTACAGACAAAACTTCGGGCAAAGCCTCAGCGCTAACCCAGGAGTATCCACTGCGCTTTACGCACAGAAATCAGTCTCCCGCTATGCGCGGTACAGACAAAACTTCGGGCAAAGCCTCAGCGCTAACCCAGGAGTACCCACTGCACTTTACGCGCAGAAATCAGTCTCCCGCTATGCACGGTACAGACAAAACTTTGGGCAAAGCCTCAGCGCTAACCCAGAAGTATCCGCTGTGCTCTACGCGTAGGAACCAGTCTCCCGTTACGTGCGGTACAGACCAAACTTCTGGTGATGCCTCAGCGCCAAGATAGACAACATCTGACCTCTATGAGGAACCAGATGAACACCGTGATTTCCGCAAAGGGAAGCAGGCAGCGGAATACTCGACTCCTTGGTCGTTACGCCAGCGAAGGAGCAATCTGCCTACCCTCCGGATTATGCGGGAAGCCGACGGCCAGCTGAGGACCTCTTCAGCCTTACGCCACTCTGAGCGAATCTCCAATTTATGCCGGGCAAAGTCCAACGACGTAAAACAAGCTCAAGTTGCTACTCCCCCTGACCTACGCAAATACTTAATCCAGAAGCGTAAGGAGAGGGGACCTTCCAACATGTCTATTACGCCCCCTAGCGAGCAATGTTGTAATAGTCATAAAATTATGATTGACTGTTGCTGTTCTAAGGCAAAACGGCCGGTTTTTGACCGATTGAGCTACTCTCAGTCTTTCCCGGAAGAAGAGCCCGCGTATGCGTCCGTGAACATGGCTTCTCACATACCTAGAGGAGGGCCGAGCTCAAGACGTCATCCCGCAGGGCCTCCGAGCCAAAGAAGATTTGAAGACCTCCTCAGGAACACTGAAGCTGGGGTGTTCCAAAACACCCGTACAAGGTCACAGCAACCGACTTCGTACTCATCTGATTCTGACACTGGGGGTCGCCAATCTCCCAGATCAGATGCTGAGAGTATAAAGTCGACTTCTGCAGCGACCTATACTTGTCCTTCGAGGATGCCCAGGGAAATGAGAGTCTACGCCATTGAAGACGAACGCGAGGAAGCTTCGCCGTCAGGAAACGCGGAACAACGCATCACTATGCTGGAAACATCTCTGGGACAAATGCAATCCACGATGGAGAACATGCACCGGATGATGCTAGCTCAGCACGCCACTGCCGTGGCTCAAGCATCGGTCCCGCCAACTCAGATACGTGTGGGGGTGGACTTACCACCATCCAACCCGGGCCAAGAGCCTGTGCTAGATCAAGAGTCAGCAGTTCCTCCGCTTTCTCACTCAGGGAATGCCTTACCTCCTGCTGGAGTTACAATACAACCAACTTCGCACCACTCCGTAGCCCCGCTTTCGACCGAAAGTCTGATGCAGGCAGTACGGGAATTGAAAGCCCAGTTCGACGCCTTGAAGCACAAAGATCAGCTCAAAAAACTGGGAATCAACCAACCCTACCCAGCTATCTGGGAAGAAGTCCCTTTTCCTCCGAAGTACAAGCCCCAGACTATGGCTCTGTTTGAAGGAAAAATATCGCCCAGTCAATACATGAACTATTTCAGTATGATGATGGTGTTGCTACAAGGGAATGACGCCCTCCTCACTCGGGTGTTCAAAGGCTGCTCTCAGGAGTAGCCTATCAGTAGTACCGTAGCTTGGCGGATAACTGCATTACTTCCTTCGAAGACTTCAAAGCTTTATTCTTCATGCGATTCTACGAGGGTGGGATGGACATGTCTATGTCCTCTCTCATCGAAGTCAAACTAAGGGAAAAGGAGGACGTTCGCACCTTCGTCGAACATTTTCGTCAGGCCACCTCACAAATGCCTCCAGGAGTTCCGGACTCGGCGTTAGTAGACATTTGCAGGAAAAACCTCCTTCCTGTAGTCTCGGTGTTTACAGGACCATATCAGTTCCATGAGTGGCCTTCGTTCATCGTCTCGGCAGTGGCCGCCGAAGACAACAGTCGCAAGGCGCGCGACAATGGCATCATGATCTCCGCCTCCGATAGAGGCAAAAGGTCATCTCCCAGCAGCGACCATCCTCGCAGCTCCAAAGGAAAAGAAGCTCTAACAGTCAATACGTCTAGACAAAAGACAGCGGCGACCACGTAAACGAAGCCCGGGACTTCCAGGCCCGTCGAAGTCTACTCTTTCGACGACGACGATATCCCTAGTATATTCGAATGTCTCGTCAAAAGCGGCAAGATCACCCTTCCAGAGCTAAGGCGGCCCCAAGAAGCCGGCAATACTGACGACCCCAAATACTGCATCTTCCACAGATACGTACACCACCCAACAAAGGCATGTTACATACTGAAGAGGAGGATCCAGGGGTTGATCGATGCCAAGGCCATCACTCTGCACAACACCGAGAAGACGGTCATGGCCAACATGATCTCTCTACGATTCGGCGATCTGCCTCCCAAGAGGTCATGAACGGTGTCACGCCCATTTCCCAAGCTACGATGGACATCGTCAATCTCCCTCCCTCTAGGGATCAAAATCAAGACCTAGTACCCCTGACCACCCGGCAGGGCAAAATCATATGGGTTCATCCAGATTTGGTGTCAGAGCTCGAGGAAGAGACCAAGAAGAGCCCCAAATACAGACCATGCCACATGGTCACAACTTCTTCTACATCGGACGAAGACGAAGTATTTGTCGCAACCCGTTCGGGGAAGGCCTACCTCAACGACAACGGAGCAGGTCAGGAAGGAGCACCGGCTGATGCTCCAGCCGCCAAACCTTCAGAACAAGGTCCCGCCATACAAAACATCAGCCCTGCGAACCTACTTTGGCGGAAAAGGGGAAGCAGAGAGAAGTACGCTTTGATAAACCTGTGAAAAACATTCCAAGCAAAGGTTTAGAGAAGCCGTACGAATTTGACATCCTGGCCCAACTAGACAATACGCCGGCCAGGTTGTCCATCTTTGAACTACTTAGGCTCTCCCCAGACACTCGTCTAGCCCTGAGTGAAGCACTGATGCAGGCGGAGGTATACTTGACCTAGCTCAAGTCCCCGGACGAAGAGCCAGTGGCGTGTCCTCAGTGCCACAGCGTGATGGAGGTGGTCCCAAATATTACTTTTACTCAAGACGACATGCTGTTAAAACATAACAGACATGACAGGCCCCTCTATTACACCGGGTATGTTGGTTCCATAAAGGTCGACCGGATTCACATAGATCCGGGGTCGTCGATCAGCATCATCCCTCACAGTCTGCTCAGGCCGCTAAGAATTCCTACCAGCGAACTGGCTTACACTACCACTACAATCGTGGGTTTCAACGCTGGAAGAAGTAAGCCATTGGGGAAGATCCGCTTGAGAATCCAGATCGGCAACCTTAGATCGGTGGCCACATGTTACGTCATCGATTCAGAGGTATCCTATAATATTTTGCTGGGAAGACCGTGGATCCACGACCACAACATCGTTCCTTCAACCCTACATCAATGCCTTAAATATGTAGACGCACAAGGAACCGTACAAACGGAGGTGGCTGACCTAAACCCGTTTAAAGGAATATAATCTTACTATTTCGATGCCGTGTTGTACTCCCAAGACCACACGGAAGAAGCGCCAGGCGAGGCCAAAGACGGACCACTCGTCCAAGAGCCAGAAGAGCCCTCTACCACACTGCCGCTGTCGATCAAAGTGAAAGGACGAACCACTCATCCAAGAACCATAGAGCCTATGGCTATCCACCTTAACAAGACCAAGTCAGGAAAAGGGAGTGATCCTCTGGTAATCACTTTGAACCGGAAGCCTCCACCCTTGGCCATCAACCTTCGGCACAACAGGCAGCCGACTGATGTAAGCGCAACCAGGAATAGGATTCCAGAGGATAATAAACATCCTCTTTTCCAGTACATCGGTGCTCAAATTCCGAAACAGGAATCCACTCCCCATGACGAAGTAGAACCAATAGCACAAAAATTCTTGGAAGCTATAAACTCCTACCGTTCGTATGTCTGGGAAGTGGCATTATCGTCCAACGTCGTCACGACATATGTGCCACACGAGGATTCTATTTTCATCGTCCCGCCTACCTACAGCAGCCAACATTCGATAGTCTTCGGCCGCATGCGCAATCAACCGACTGCCCAGGAAGATCCTTTCGACAACGATACTGGGAGAATGCAGGTTCACCGATACATCCCTCAAGCGCTGAAGATCATGTAAAACATGGGCTATGACTTAAAGCGGAAGCCATGCCTCAACTATGGAAGAGGCAGACGAACGCCGCTGTGCGGCAACACCCGCTATCAACAGGCCCGTTTCGGATTAGGATATGCCACCGCCCTTGCGACTTCTAAGTCAGACGAGGACATCTCTTCCTCCTCCCAGAACGGCTCGTTGCCCCCCGACTCACCTGATGCTCTCGAACAAACACTATCAGTAAATATGGTGGTGACAGATCCCTCAGGAGCAGATGAGTAGGATTCAGAGCCGTTTGAGAATGACTCTTGGGCTCAGCAAATGGATACACAGTGGGAATTTTGCTTCGAGCAAAGAGAACCTCCCACCAAAGACAAAGTTATCCAGATCGATGTTGGGGGTGAACTTTCGCCGAAGCCAATATTTATCAGTAACAATCTTCCCCCAGCTGAAAGGAAAGAAGTTATACAGCTGATAAAGGAATACATCGACGTCTTTGCATGGAATTATGATGACATGCCAGGCCTGGACCCAAAAGTAGCTACTCACAAGCTCAATATATTGACCGATTCGAAGCCAGTAAAGCAGCACCAACGCCGGTTCCGCCCAGATATGATAGACGCCATCGAAGCTGAAGTCAAGAAGTTGATAGCCTGCAGTTTCATCCGGGAAGAACAACATCCCGACTGGGTCGCCAATGTTGTCCCAGTCATGAAGAAAAATAGAAAGGTACGTATCTGCATCGATTACCGAGATCTGAATGCGGCCTGCCCCAAGGATGAATTCCCTCTTCCCATTACGGACATCATGATCGACAACACCTGCGGCTTTGAACGCATGTCTTTCATGGACGGGTTCTCAGGGTACAATCAAATCAAGATGCATCCTGAAGACGAGAAGCACACCGCCTTCCGAAGACTATTGGGAGTATATTGCTACACGATCATGCCCTTCGGATTGAAGAACGCCGGGGCTATATACCAACGAGCTATGAGTAACATATTCTACGAGCATTTACGCAAAACAGTAGAATGTTACGTGGATGACATAGCCGTCAAGAGCCGCCTCAAAGGTGATCACATTCAAGACCTGAGGACGGTATTCGAGTTAATGCGCCAACATCAACTCAAGATGAACACTACGAAGTCCTTTCTGGGTGTATCTAGTGGCAAATTCCTGGGATTTGTCATTACCGCCAAAGACATCCAAGTGGACCCTGATAAAGTCCAGGCAATCATGGGAATACGACCTACCCGTAATTTGAGGGAACTCAGGGGATTTCAAGGACGTCTGGCTTACATTCGGCGATTCATATCCAACATCTCGGGGAGATGTCAGCCCTTCTGTCATCTCATGAAGAAAGGTGTATCCTTCGTTTGGGACAAAACCTGCCAGCAAGCGTTCGGAGATATCAAGCGCTATGTCACGCCCCAGTTCCAAAATGTCAAGAACTAGGCTACGTGGCATTGGCCAGCTGACACGTCACTAAGGGCTTAATCCATTTTATGGACCCAAAGGAACGTGCTACGCTGTCCTAAAATACTACAAGTATAAAGCAGGTAAATTTATCTCATCCACAATAAAATGTCAGGAAATAAGTGCTGGATATATATATAAACTGAGTCTGATAAAGACATAGTACAACTGATGGGAACAAGCCCATAACAAAAACTAATAATAGTGCAGAAAAATAAGATAGACTAAGTAGCGTCTATCTGGGGAAAACAGCTCTATCTCCAAGTGACCAGGCTTCTAGGTTCAGGCAAACTCTGAGGGTGTCTCCTCTAGCTCCTCCTCAGTAGCACATCTAGTCTCCTGATCAGGCCCGTATACCATAGGGTAGAAAGCCTTGTCTAAATCTGGCAGGAAACCAGGTCCTCAGTGGGACGTAACAAGATACAGAAAATGATATGCCATGTATGTAAATACTGAGTAAAGAAAATAAATACAGGGTGCTAACCATTCTAAGTGAAATGCAAGTAAAGACCTTGTAGTACGCATGGGAAAGTGTAGGCTTGACATATGCTGACTTAATTCACCAATCGTGTTGACTGGCTAGTATATGTGTCATATGCCCCCGGACACACGGGTAGCTCTGCAATCGACCATCTCTGAGGAGCATGGTATGAAGGATAAAAGACTCATGGAGGGGTGTCCCATACGTCCACTAGTTATCTTTCCCATCCCAATGAAACTAAATGTCGTACTTTTCCTGAATTATTTTAATCCGTAATGCGGGTCACACGTACTGGTAGCTAATCAACTACGCAGCTCGCATCCCAATATATATTGCAACCATGTTGCGTGTTCCCGTGATAGGGTCTAGGAGAATATCAAGATACTCTCAAAGTGTTGGTGAGTCTGTAACCCTAAGTTATTTATACTAACTGTCAACGTATCAGTTGACTGTACCAGAGACAGTCCCAGGTACACATAGTATATGAAATTTAGTAACAAGAGTATATAGCAATATTGAGAATTTAAACAGTAAACTTGGCAAGGTATACTTGCCTACTCCCTGATAGTACTGAAAACCTGATCTCACAGTCGGGGTTGAGGGTGCTTGTGACAGGGGGTCACTGGTTGTGCTGGAGATATTCTTTGTTAAAATATACAGGTTTGTGATTTATCAGGGTATAATATAAAAGTATATACATACTTATGTATAATATATATATAGGATACACACATATGTATATATAGTATATATATACATATAGGTATAGTATATAGTAGTAGTATATATATAGCATATATATAAAGCAAAGAAAATGCTGGAATATAAATATATATATATTAGCAGGGTATAACCACTGTTATATGATAATATAATATATTATCAGGGTGTATCCACTGATATATAATAATATAATATTATCAGGGTATATCCACTGATATATAATAATATAATATTATCAGGATATATCCACTAGTATATAATAATATAATATTATCAGGGTATATCCATTGTTATATAATAATATAATATTATCAGGGTATATCCACTGATATATAATAATATAATATTATCAGGGTATATCCACTGATATATAATAATATAATAAAAATAAATTGACATTGCGAGAAATGTAAATGTACATATATGTAAAATTGTCCTCTAACATATATACACATCAAGTCAAGATTGCCAACTAAATACTAACAAGTATTTACAACTCAAGAATCATACAACACTAACATATACCATAATTACTAGGTTAGGGTGTCTCTTTTATATATATAAATCATCATGCCATCCTCTAATATATAAACCAAATTCTAACATAACAAGTTTAATATAAATAATGAACCAAGTTACATCTATGCTAGCATGGTATTTTAATATGACAACTAGCAATCTCTTATTCTACACATCCATTGTAATTTAACACTAACAAAACTAACAAAACTCTATCCTAAACATGGCAATGACACTCTCTCATGACACTATTTATATGTGGAACAACTAGTCTAGCATGCTAGGCATCAACCTTATTGTAATTTAACACTAACAAACCTTAATCCATGCATTTAATCAATACTAACAGTATTCTAACTTAAATAATATTCTGAAATTAATTTAAAAGTGGAGTTAATAGGAGTTAAACAAAAGTTAAATATGTTAGATACAAGTTATTAATTGGAGGTTGAAGTAATAAGTTTTAGAGTTGGAATTGAAAAATATGGAAAGTGATCAATAATCTTGGTACATATATCACCTATTCAATATTTTATAGATGATGAAGAACAAGAGTTTGAAGAACATATATATTTAAAGAAGAAGATGATGATGAAGGAGAGATTAAGATAATACCTATAGGTCAAGGTGAAAAATAGAGGGAGCTTGGTGAGCTCGGGTAGGGGGTTGCTTGGTCTGAGATGAAGAAGGAGAAGCACAGCAACGGAAGTAAGAAAGCAAGTAGTAGCAGATATAAATGAGAAGGAGGGGTTTCTCCTTAAGTAGAGAAAGAAAAAGTGGGGTAGCAACCATAAGTTTTCGGGTGAGGTAGAGTAATGCATTGAATGCATTAAATAAAGCAAGGCATGAATGCATTTAATGAATGAAATAATGAAGGATTTGTGGTGTGAAATCATTTAATGGGGATGAAGGAAATAGTAGGGAGGGGTTTCTCCTTTGGCCGGTTAAGGGGGTATGGGGAGAGAGAGTGAGGGAGCAATAAATGCAAGGTGTGAATGCATTTAATGAATGGCGCAATGAAAGGGTGAGGTGTGAATGCATTTAATAAAAAAAAAGGAATGAGGAAAATGGATGTAGCCGATCATGCAAGGGCTAAGAGAAAGTAGCATGGAGCATTCAATGTAAAGTAGGGGAAAGTGATGCAAGATATTTTAACCGACCATTAAATGAAGAGTGAGGGTAAGTGCATTAATTACACAGGAGAATGAGAGGGTGATGTAGAGTAGTGTAGGCCGGCCAAAAAGAGAAAAAAAATGGGGTGAATGTAAGAGAGCATTAATTACAAAGAGGGGAGGTGAATGAATAATAAATTTTCCAAAAGAAAAAGCTTAATTTAGTTCTCCATGGAAAATTAATTATGGATTTTTACGAATAGGATGTTTTACAACTCCAGTTAATTAATCAAGAATAATTCTAAATTAAATCCTAAATCTTAGATTCTGGGTCAGGGTTGTGGACTTTGTTTAGGATTTAACAGCTAGTGTGATGTCCTAATTAATTGTGTAACGGTCAAGTGCACAATCAATAGAATAAATTTTTAAAAAGTTGCAATAGTTCTAATTAGTCAAAACTAATCCTAAATTACTGAAATCTGGTCGAGGGAGTTTACAATCTACCCTCCTTAGAATATTTTGTCCTCGAAATAAAAACAGACATATAATGAAAATGAAAGATTGATTTAGGACATAAAATGATTACTGAAGATTGAGTTCGAAATATTGGACATACCCTGGTTTGGAAATAGATGGGGATAACGCTGTCGAATATCCTCTTCTCGTTCCCAGGTGGATTCACCTGGTGCATGATGTCTCCATGAAACACGAACGAGAGGAATAGTCTGGCCTCGCAACACCTTCTCGCTACGGTCTAATATCTCTACAGGTTCCTTCTGGTATGATAGGCTTGGACCGACGGTGATCTCTGAATGGTCCAGTACATGACTTGGGTCTGGAATATATCTCCTCAGCTGAGATACGTGGAAGACGTCATGCACTCCTTCCAAGGTCTGAGGTAGAGCTAGTCTGTAAGCAACTTCTCCGATGCGTTCCAACACATCGAAGGGTCCAATGTACCTTGGACTCAGTTTTCCTCTTCCTCTAAATCTGATAGTACCTCGGGTGGGTGAAATCTTCAAGAATACATGCTCTCCCACTTGGAACTCTAGAGGTGGTCGATGAATGTTGGCCCAGTGCTTCTGTCTGTCTTGTGCATCTCGTAGGTGTCCCTGGATCTTCTTTACTTTCTCTACCGTACGAATAATCAGTTATGGTCCCAAGATCTGTCTCTCGCCAACATCGCTCCAGCATACTGGGGAATGATATTTCCTTCCATACAAAGCTTCAAAGGGAGCCATTTGGATGCTCGCTTGATAGCTGTTGTTGTAGAAAAATTCTACCAGGTGTAGATGATCTTCCCATGATCTGCTGAAATCAAGCATACAGGCTCTCAGCATATCTTCAAGTGTCTGGATGGTGCGTTCTGATTGGCCATCTGTCTGCAGGTGATACGAGGTGCTAAACTTAAGGCGGGTACCAAGACTTTCTTGCATACTTCGCCAGAAGTAAGATGTAAACCTCGTATCCCTGTCAGATACTATGCTGACTGGTACTCCATGCAGTCGCACTATCTCCTTCATGTACATGTCCGCCAAGATTTTTGTAGATTGTCCGACTCTAAAAGGTAAGAAATGTGCAGCCTTTGTGAGTCTATCTACGATTACCCATACAGCATTACGACCACTGGGACTTCTTGGGAAGCCCGTAACAAAGTCCATCGTAATGTGCTCCCATTTCCACTCGGGTATTGGAAGGGGTTGAAGTAGACCGGCAGATCTCTGATGTTCAGCCTTGACTTGCTGACACACCAGGCATTTAGCCACAAAGGGTGCTATCTCTCGCTTCATTCCATGCCACCAGTAATATTGTCGCAGATCTCTGTACATCTTTGAGCCTCCTGAATGTATAGAGTATGTTGAGCTATGAGCTTCTGACATCAGCTCTTCACGAAGTTCTCCATTTGGAACATAAAGACGATCACCACATCTTAGAGTCCCATCTTCGTGTATACGACATCCTGTCTGGATTCCAGCCTCTGTTCTTTGGCGAAGCCTCTGAAATCTTGCATCTGTTGGTAGAGCAGCTTTGATTCTTTCGACTAATGTTGATTGTAGCTGGTAGTTTGATAATTGGCCATCAATTCCTGGCATAATGATCTTTATTCTGAACTTACTAGATCTTTCAGCAGGCCTGGTTGGGTGATCATAAAGAATGCTGAGGGTCTTCTGCTTAGTGCATCAGCTACTACATTTGCCTTCCCTAGATGGTACTGCAAATCGATCTCGAAATCCGTCATCACTTCGAGCCATCATCTTTGTCTCAGATTTAGGTCCTTCTGGGTGTAGACGTATTTCAGGCTCTTGTGATCGGTGAATATCTCCACTCGTTCGCCGTATAGATAATGTCTCCATAGTTTCAGGGCGAAGATGACTGGGGCAAGCTCCAGATCGTGAGTGGGGTAATTCTTCTCATGAGTCCTCAGTTGTCTTGAGGCATAAGCTACAACCTTCCCATGTTATATTAAGACACAACCCAATCCTTTTCTGGATGTATCGCTATAGATTACGAAACCTCCGGATCCAGATGGTATAGTCAAGATGGGGGCAGTAGTCAGACGCTTCTTCAACTCATCAAAAGTTGTCTGGCATTCCTCAGTCCAGATGAACTCCTGATCCTTGCGGGTAAGACGGGTAATTAGTTCCGCGATTCGTGCAAAGTTTTCTACGAACCTCCGGTAATATCCGGCAAGTCCTAGAAAGCTTCTCACCTCTGAGATATTGGTCGGGGTTGGCCACGTCTCGACAGATGAGATCTTTGTTGGGTCCACCGAGATGCCTTCTTCTGTGATAACGTGTCCAAGAAAAGTGACACGATCAAGGAAGAACTCGCACTTGCTCATCTTAGCATAAAGGCTCTCTCGTCTCAGCGTCTCTAGCACCAGTCTTAAGTGCTCTTCATGCTCCTCGTGGCTCTTTGAATACACCAGAATGTCGTCGATGAAGACTACCACGAACTGGTCCAGATATTGGTGAAAGACTATGTTCATCAGGTTCATGAATACGGCAGGTGCATTAGTTAGTCCAAAAGGCATCACCAGGAACTCGTAATGACCATAACGAGTCCTGAATGCTGTCTTTGGAATATCTTCTCTCCGTACTTTGACCTGATGATAGCCTGATCTCAAGTCTATTTTTGAGAATACCACAGCTCCTGTCAGTTGATCGAACAGGTCGTCAATTCGCGGCAAGGGGTATTTGTTTTTGATTGTCATAGCGTTGAGGGCTCTGTAATCAATACACATGCGATATGTTCTGTCCTTCTTTGGTACAAACAGTACTGGTGCTCCCCAGGGTGATGCACTAGGACGAACAAATCCCTTGATCTATAATTCCTCCAGTTGCAGCTTCAGCTCGTCAAGTTCCTTCTTCGCCAGTCGGTACACATTTGAGGATACCGGTGCAGCTCCGGGTATCAACTCAATAGTGAATTCTACTTCTCTATCAGGCGGTAGGCCTGGCAATTCCTCCGGGAATACGTCTTCGAATTCTGCAATGATTGCTGGGGGTTCTTTTTCCATCGCCATGTAAGCTCTAGGAGTCTGGCCTACTCCTTGCTCGATGGTACCTCGTACGTATTCAAACTCCGGGTGTCCTAGTGGTCTAAAGATGATACTACCTTTTCGGCAGTCTAGGATAGCATTGTTCTGGATTAACCAGTCCATGCCTAAGACAACATCAAAATTTGGCATTGGGAGTACCAAAAATCGCGCTCTTAGTCCTCTACTACAAACAATTATCGGGCAGGTTTCAATAATGTTGGTAACTGGAACAATACCTCCTCCAGTAAGTATTTTCCAGCACTTAGGTAGTGGGGAAGTGGCTAGTTTGTGCATGGCTACGAAATTACTAGATATGAATGACAGGGTTGCACCAGAATCAAATAATGCAGTTGCAGGTAATGATGCAACTAAAATAGTACCTGCGATGGTTTCACCTTCGGGTTCTCCGGCAACTGCAGCTAAAGCAAAGGCCTGTCCGTGCCTTTGTCCTCCAGATTGTTGTCTAGCCTTATTGAATTGGGCCTCCTGAGTGGCCAGGGGTGCTCTTCTCTGATATCCTCCAGATGTAGAGGGTAGCATCTTCTGGGCTTGTACTCCTGGCTTCTGCCCGTGCTGAGGTGCTGTATCTTTGTGTTGTGGGCAGTCTCTGGCCATATGCTGGTTCGCTCCACATACTAGGCATAATCCTAGCTTCTTTCTGTAGTCATTGATATAATGCCCCTTCTTGCCACAAAAGTGACAAGTCGGGAGCTCCTTCTTCTGGTAAGGCCCCGTTGTCTGCTGCGTCTGATATTGTGGACGACGCATAGGTCCTCCTGCTCCTTGCTGGTTTTTGGCCGAGAAGGTTGGATTCGGGCATCTTGTTCCTCGGCCAATTGCTTCTTGCAACCTTGCTTCTGTAAGAACCTCCTCGTAGGAGATCCTGGACTGCGCCGTCGTATATCTCTGGAGCTCTTGGGTGAGGCCGCGGTGGAATCTTTTGGCCTTCTCCAGCTCGTTTGGTATCAGATTGGCACCGAATCGACTCAGTCGGCAGAACTCTGCATCATAGGCATCGACGGACATGTTCCCTTGTTCCAGGTGCAGGAACTGGGAATATAGTGCATCTTGGACTGTTGTGGGGAAGTACTTGGCATTGAAGTGCTCCAAGAATTGTTCCCAAGTCTGGTCTTTGCCGACGCTACGCTCTATGGATTCCCACCAGTGATGGGCGTTGCCGAGGAGTTGGGCCCTCACAGCGGTCATCCATAGGTCGGGGGTAAGTTGCGAACCTTCCAGTAGCATCTCTGTGTTGGAGATCCAGTCGGAGATCTCCTCTGGGGTTTCACTGCCTTTAAAGGTTTTCAGGATCATCTGGCGGAAACCTCGTACTGTGCCTACTGGCTGGACAGGTATTGGTGCCGGGGCAGTGGTTCTCTCCAAGGTCGTCATCAACGTCTGTCTCAAGGCCTCAGTCTGTTGCCACTGAGATTGTCTCAGGGCTTCAGTCTGCTGCCACTAAGTTTGCATCATAGCTTGGAGGAACTGGAACATTTGAGTTTGTCCCTCAAGCTACGGCATCTGGGCAAGGAAGACGGGAGGTGGAGGCAAAGGTGTCTCCGCCTGCGGTATTGATGTTTTCCCTTCATGTTGAGCTGGTGTTCCTGTCTGGGCAGGATCCTGGGGAAGGTATGGAGTCGTCGGGTAGACCAGCATCCTTCTCGGGGATTGGTCTCGTGGGGTAGTCGGGGTTCCTTGGACACTTGGCGAAGGGTCTGTTGCTTGGTCAGCCCCATTATTCGCAGGTTTCCCGGGTATGTCCATAATTCTGAAGAAAATAGAATAATTAGAAAATACAAAGGAGATAATGAATGATAATCAAGCAGGATGCAATAAAGAATTATTTAAAGATGGTGTCAGTGGGGATGAGACCTAATATTTTTATCCTATTGCAGGCTTGCTGGGCATGTCATCATATCACTAGCAATAAAAAAATAGGACCTGCATGGGCCACCACTAAAACCATGTCACGCCCCAGTTCTAAAATGTCAGGAACTAGGCCACGTGGCAGTGGCCAGCTGACACGTCACTAAGGGCTTAATCCATTTTATGGACCCAAAGGAACGTGCTACGCTGTCCTAAAATACTACAAGTATAAAGCAGGTAAATTTATCTCATCCACAATAAAATGTCAGGAAATAAGTGCTGGATATATATATAAACTGAGTCTGATAAAGACATAGTACAACTAATGGGAACAAGCCCATAACAAAAACTAATAATAGTGCAGAAAAATAAGATAGACTAAGTAGCGTCTATCTGGGGAAAACAGCTCCATCTCCAAGTGACCAGGCTTCTAGGTTCAGGCAAACTCTGAGGGTGTCTCCTCTAGCTCCTCCTCGGTAGCACATCTAGTCTCCTGATCAGGCCCGTATACCGTGGGATAGAAAGCCTCGTCTAAATCTGGCAGGAAACCAGGTCCTCAGTGGGACGTAACAAGATACAGAAAATGATATGCCATGTATATAATACTGAATAAAGAAAATAAATACAGGGTGCTAACCATTCTAAGTAAAATGCAAGTAAAGACCTTGTAGTACGCATGGAAAAGTGTAGGCTTGACATATGCTGACTTAATTCACCAATCGTGTTGACTGGCTAGTATATGTGTCATATGCCCCCGGACACACGGGTAGCTCTGCAATCGACCATCTCTGAGGAGCATGGTATGAAGGATAAAAGACTCATGGAGGGGTGTCCCATACGTCCACTAGTTATCTTTCCCATCCCAATGAAACTAAATATCGTACTTTTCCTGAATTATTCTAATCCGTAATGCGGGTCACACGTACTGGTAGCTAATCAACTACGCAGCTCGCATCCCAATATGTATTGCAACCATGTTGCGTGTTCCCGTGATAGGGTCTAGGAGAATATCAGGATACTCTCAAAGTGTTGGTGAGTCTGTAACCCTAAGTTATTTATACTAACTGTTAACGTATCAGTTGACTGTACCAGAGACAGTTCCAGGTACACATAGTATATGAAATTCAGTAACAAGAGTATATAGCAATATTGATAATTTAAACAGTAAACTTGGCAAGGTATACTTGCCTACTCCCTGATAGTACTGAAAACCTGATCTCACAGTCAGGGTTGAGGGTGCTTGTGACAGGGGGTCACTGGTTGTGCTGGAGATATTCTCTGTTAAAATATACAGGTTTGTGATTTATCAGGGTATAATATAAAAGTATATACATACTTATGTATAATATATATATAGGATACACACATATGTATATATAGTATATATATACATATAGGTATAGTATATAGTAGTAGTATATATATAGCACATATATAAAGCAAAGAAAATGCTGGAATGTAAATATATATATATTAGCAGGGTATAACCACTGTTATATGATAATATAATATATTATCAGGGTGTATCCACTGATATATAATAATATAATATTATCAGGGTATATCCACTGATATATAATAATATAATATTATCAGGGTATATCTACTGGTATATAATAATATAATATTATCAGGGTATATCCACTGATATATAATAATATAATATTATCAGGGTATATCCACTGATATATAATAATATAATAAAAATGAATTTACATTGCGAGAAATGTAAATGTATATATATGTAAAATTGTCCTCTAACATATGTACACATCAAGTCAAGATTGCCAACTAAATACTAACAAGTATTTACAACTCAAGAATCATACAACACTAACATATACCATAATTACTAGGTTAGGGTGTCTCTTTTATATATATAAATCATCATGCCATCCTCTAATATATAAACCAAATTCTAACATAACAAGTTTAATATAAATAATGAACCAAGTTACATCTATGCTAGCATGGTATTTTAATATGACAACTAGCAATCTCTTATTCTACACATCCATTATATATAAGCAAAACTCTATCCTAAACATGGCAATGACACTCTCTCATGACACTATTTATATGTGGAACAACGACTATTTATATGTGGAACAACTAGTCTAGCATGCTAGGCATCAACCTTATTGTAATTTAACACTAACAAACCTTAATCCATGCATTTAATCAATACTAACAGTATTCTAACTTAAATAATATTCTGAAATTAATTTAAAAGTGGAGTTAATAGGAGTTTAACAAAAGTTAAATATGTTAGATACAAGTTATTAATTGGAGGTTGAAGTAATAAGTTTTAGAGTTGGAATTGAAAAATATGGAAAGTGATCAATAATCTTGGTACATATATCACCTATTCGATATTTTATAGATAATGAAGAACAAGAGTTTGAAGAACATATATATTTAAAGAAGAAGATGATGATGAAGGAGAGATTAAGATAATACCTATAGGTCAAGGTGAAAAATAGAGGGAGCTTGGTGAGCTCGGGTAGGGGGTTGCTTGGTCTGAGATGAAGAAGGAGAAGCACAGCAACGGAAGTAAGAAAGCAAGTAGTAGCAGATATAAATGAGAAGGAGGGGTTTCTCCTTAAGTAGAGAAAGAAAAAGTGGGGTAGCAACCAGAAGTTTTCGGGTGAGGTAGAGTAATGCATTGAATGCATTAAATAAAGCAAGGCATGAATGCATTTAATGAATGAAATAATGAAGGATTTATGGTATGAAATTATTTAATGGGGATGAAGGAAATAGTAGGGAGGGGTTTCTCCTTTGGCCGGTTAAGGGGGTATGGGGAGAGAGAGTGAGGGAGCAATAAATGCAAGGTGTGAATGCATTTAATGAATGGAGCAATGAAAGGGTGAGGTGTGAATGCATTTAATAAAAAAAAAGGAATGAGGAAAATGGATGTAGCCGATCATGCAAGGGTTAAGAGAAAGTCGCATGGAGCATTCAATGTAAAGTAGGGGAAAGTGATGCAAGATATTTTAACCGACCATTAAATGAAGAGTGAGGGTAAGTGCATTAATTACACAAGAGAATGAGAGGGTGATGTAGAGTAGTGTATGCCGACCAAAAAGAGAAAAAAAAATGGGGTGAATGTAAGAGTGCATTAATTACAAAGAGGGGAGGTGAATGAATAATAAATTTTCCAAAAGGAAAAGCTTAATTTAGTTCTCCATGGAAAATTAATTATGGATTTTCACGAATAGGATGTTTTACAACTCCAGTTAATTAATCCAGAATAATTCTAAATTAAATCCTAAATCTTAGATTCTGGGTCAGGGTTGTGGACTTTGTTTAGGATTTAACAGTTAGTGTGATGTCCTAATTAATTATGTAACGGTCAGGTGCACAATCAATAGAATAAATTTTTAAAAAGTTGCAATAATTCTAATTAGTCAAAACTAATCCTAAATTACTGAAATCTGGTCGAGGGAGTTTACACGCTACCTCACCAGTCCACCAGTTCTGGTGCCTTCCGTTATAGGAAAACCGTTCTTGCTGTACATCCGAGCAATGGATCATTCGCTAGGAGCTCTTCTCGCACAGAAGAACGATGTAGGGCATGAACAGGCTATCTACTACCTCAGCAGGATGATGGTCGGAGCCGAACACCGGTACAACCCAGTGGAGAAAGAATGCTTGGCTCTGATGTTCGCTCTCCAAAAGACGCGACACTACGTCACCGGCCAGACTATCCACATCATCTCCAGGATTAACCCTCTTCGAGTACTGATGAGCAAGCCGAGCGTTCTTAATTCCCGACTCGCAACTTGGGCGATGCTGTTAACACCATATGACATGGTATACGTACCGCAGAAGTCCATCAAAGGCCAAGCGCTGGCCGACTTTCTACCTGCTCACCCGATCCCGGAGGCCTCCAAATTATACGAAGACATTCCCGACGAAGTTACAGAATGTAATTCCGCAATGAAAGGTGACGCATGGCAACTGTTCTTCGACGGCGCCTCCAGAACCGGTCCTAAGAAAAATATCGTTTCGGGAGTGGGAGTCGTCCTGGTCGCCCCTGATCAGCTCATCATCTACCGAGCATATTCTCTTAGCGAGCCCTGCTCCAACAATGTGGCGGAGTACAATGCTCTACTAATAGGGCTCCAAGTTGCTAAAGAGCTGGGGGTACAGTCCCTGGAAGCTTTCGGTGATTCTCTGCTTATCGTCAATCAAGTCAGGGGAATATATGAAGTCCGAAATCCAGACCTCATCCCCTATCACCAAGCGACGGTCGAGATAGCCATGACATTCAAAGAGTTCTTCCTAGAGCATGTACCTCGATCTCAGAATCTGGAAGCTGATGCCCTAGCCAGTCTAGCGGCAGATTTAGCTACTCTCGTAAGAAGACAGGATTCGGTAATCCTTCTTAATAGAGACTTGTTCTGTGTAAAGAACAGCTGTCACATAGAACGCAGCTACGCTGTCAACACCGATCCTCCTACGAGAGATTGGACAAGTCCCTTCATAGATTTCGTGGCATACGGAATCTTGCCGGAGGACCCCAAAGAAGCAGTATCCGTCAAGAGACGATCACTACGCTTCTACTTCGATGCATCTTCACAAAGCCTATATCGCCGGACCTACGACGGATTACTATTGAGATGCCTCTCTAATGACGAAGCACAACAGATTATCCGTGAAGCTCACGACGGCGTGTGTAGAGCGCATCAACCCGGTCCTAAGCTACAGGATCGCATCAGGAGAATGGGATATTACTGGCCTACTATGATCGCAGATGCAATACGGTATGCAAGATATTACAGAGCCTGTCAGGTTCATGCAGACTTCATACATCAACCGTCCGAACATCTACATCCCACGGTCGTATCCTGGCCTTTCGAAACATGGGGTATGGATATCATCGGTCCTATTCACCCGTCTTCTTCCAGGGGTCACCAGTTCATACTGGCCATCACAGATTACTTCTCCAAATGGGCAGAGGCAATCCCTCTCGCTGAGGTAAAGGCATCTAATGTGATCAGCTTCATCAAGTATCACGTCATTTATCGCTTCGGGGTACCCCGGAGGATAATTCACGACAATGGGCCTCAGTTCATCAGCCAAGCATTTCATCGATTTTGCGATAAAAATCGAATACGCAATATTGCCTCAACGGCATACTACCCAGCTGCTAATGGTTTGGCGGAAGCTTTCAACAAAACCATTATCAAACTCTTAAAGAAATTCGTCTCTTCAAACAAAAGAGACTGGAATGAGAAGCTGGGCGAATGTCTCTGGGTATACCGCACAACGGTACAGACGCCGACAGGCTGCACCCCGTTCTCGCTGGTCTACGGGAGCGAAGCGGTTCTCCCCATTAAAATCTAGATCCTGTCGCTCAGGATAGCCGTAACTAATGAGCTGACTCGAGAAAAGAATGACCTGTTAAGGCTCCAAGAGCTGAAAGGATTAGACGAGAAATGCCTCCAAGCTCAACAGCGCATCGCGCTCTACCAAGCACGCATTTCCAGAGCTTTCAATCATAAAGTGAAGGAAAGGGTGTTCAAAGTCGGCGATCTAGTTCTAGCCGTAAGAAGGTCGATGATTCTTACTCACAGAAGTAAAGGCAAATTCCAGCCCAAGTGGGAAGGCCCTTATGTGATCGAGACAACGTTCTCGAATGACGCTTACAGGTTAGCCCACCTAACGGAGACCTGTTAATGGCTCCTATCAACGGTAAATTCCTGAAGAGGTACTATGCTTAATCTCCCCCGCTCGAGTGGAATATAGCGAGGATCTCGATTCTGACAAAACTACTTCCAGAACGTAATTAGTTGGGTTACACTCTATCATGTCCGTAAGGCCTCTGAATAGATGTCCCGCTAAAAGGTTATCGAGAGTTTATCATGTCCATACTACCTCTGATATTACTCTCGCCTAAAAACTGTCATTTATATTCCGAAATGACGGGTCCACAAAAGTCAAAAAGGAGTCGCCTTTATTTATTCCCAAAAGGGAGGCAGAATTACATCTAGGCAAGCAAAAAGGGAAAGGATACATCATAATGGCGAAGTAGTCAGATGGCGAATCAGCCGCTCCAGTGCATCTATCCTCTCATTCCTAAGAGCCAAGGCATCGGCGCGAGCCTGCTCCAGCCGTGCCTCGGGAGTGTTCGTAAGGGTCAGATCGGCCTTCGCCCGAAGACAGCCCGCACGAGCAGCTTCTGCACGGTCCAAATCCTATCGCGCCGCGTTCAGACGACCAACTGCTACCTCTAGACCCGCCAGCGACTGAGAAGCCCACTCCTCTGCCTGAGCGAGTTTTTCCTTCAGCTTGGAGACCCTCGCCACATTCCCTTCATGCTCGGATCGACACTGCGTCTCAACAGCAAGAGCCTCTTCCACGACAGCTTTTCTCCTATCCATCTCCAGCTTATGCTTCTGGATGGAGTTGTCTAGGCCTTCCAACTTTGTAGCAAGTCGCGCAGTCATGAGGTCGAACTGAGCCTGGACATCAGCATCGAGGCTGCCCCGAGTCAGCTGCGAGTATTCAGTAATGGGTTGCTCTAACCCATTAACCACCGCCTCCAGGGCGTCGGCTACCCCAGAATCGTCGAGTTCCCTGATGACCCCGATCGAAGCAAGAGAAGTCTTCGTCAGGCGCTCAAAATCTAGACTCTTCGCTAACACCATTGATATCATCATTTTCAAACCGGTGTAGAAGAGGCTGGTATGTTGCTCGATCAACGCAACTAGATCCGACTGGGCGCCGGGAGCGGCCGCAATATCAGCAAGTCCCTCTTCAGGGATAATTACAGACGAGGTGGCCACAGGCGTCGCATCGACGCATGGCGCGACCGAAAAAGGTACGGCAACGACGGTCGAAGTTATCACCACACTCACAAGAGGCAAGGTCACGACGACGGGTTCATCCTCCTCTTGAGGTGACGAAACTACTCCAGGCGTACTGGCCCCCGAAGCCACTTCCTCATCGAAGTCGAACGCCTCCGTATCATCGTCAGGAGCCCGAGCGGAGCCAGAATGCGCTTCAATGCTATACTCCCCGTGGGCGCTATCCCCTGAAAAGAGGACAAGAAAGTTAATATCAGTATGATGATAATCTTTCTAAAAGGAGACATAAAGACGACATTTACCCGGAGCCAACGGCATATACGACGCATCCGCACCCGAGGTAGCTAAACCACGCCTTAATGATGCAATGTGAACCGTCATATCTGGAGAAGAAGGTGGGCCGACCGACATCACCAAGAGTTCCGTCAAGCCTCCACCGAGACGCGGTCGAGGTTTATCAGCTAGAATCTCGCCAAACGTGCTCGCTGACACGACGGGAGTTTTTCCCACTGCTGACCTCGGGAAAGATTCTTCCATCTGTCTCGGCCACACAGGCAACCTCGCTCCGCTACCTGGAGCAGCAGCCACGACAGCAACCTCTAGCGAGGATTCTCCGACGCCGCCGGCCGGAACTGTAGAAGGTCCCTCTCTAAAAGGCGAGGAACCTTCAGCCAAAGAATCATCCCTAATATTGGGAAAGGCAGGCTCATTTCCGGGAGCCTCAACACCAAGAATGCGGAGAGGACGAGCAACCGTCTCCTTCCTCCTCTTACGAAGAGAAACTTTCTTCGGAGCAGAAGCCCGTCGCTTCCCAGAAGAGACTACCAAAGCCCCCGCAGGCAGAGGCACTTCGTACCTCGGCACCGACACCAGAGGCTCATCCGGAGTACCAGACTCCTCGCCCTCGTCCGAAGAAACCGAGGGGACGTCAACTCTGCCCCCAGGCTTGGAAGAAGGCACCCTAAAGCTTCCACGCGTGTCAAAATCACGATGGAAGGTGTTAATCACCACATAGAACTGGGCGTAAGAATAGAGAATGCGGAGCTCCGTGGAGGTTGTAACGACCGGCACGATAAAGATTGCCCCCGTACAACCCATGAGGAAATACCGCCACCCTCTGGCTCCATCAATGAGTCCGCCCCTGGACCTAAAGCTGGTGTCGGTATTGCCCACGTGCAACTGATCGTACCCAAACTACCGGGCAAACCGACTAGGCAAGTAGGGCTCGAAGAAACAATGGTCTTCGCTCCTATACAGCAGATAGGAGGGTCTAATACAGACCAACCAGTTAAAAGCTTCCAGGGAAAGGTCGGTCTTCTCTCCACCTGAATCCTCAAGCCGTACCCCTGATTGATTGCGATGAACGGATGGGACAATGCAGAGGATCTTCCAGCCGTGGCTGAGGTTCAATACCAGCCGACAGTCTAAGACTGTGTTCATATTCCAGGAGGAATCCTTGTAATTCAGCAAGAATATACCCCCTGAGCTGCTACCGGAGCCAGGAGACATCACCCGGGGATTATGGAGAATTAACCATCCTATCAAGTATAGGTATGGTAACTCCACCCTGGGAAAACTCTCACGCCGAGCTTCGTCGACGAGCAACCCATCAGTTATGGCTCTCAAGGCAGCCTGTATACGGCACACCATGGCGGGAAGCAAGCCCAGTCTTGCCCTGAACACCAGGCGCACTGCCGGCCACAGGATGTTCCGGTAAATACGGTCCGCGGACGCTGTGCCGGGCACTACTACTCGATGCAGCCATATGGAGAGGAAACCAGCCAACTGGGCTTCCTTAGACAGAGGCCGGCGACAGCGCCTCAAGTAACTACAGGCCTTAGTGCCTTCGGGGTACTTTCCTACCCCCTCGACGAGAATCTGATCCGGAGCTGCTGCCTCCTCCATAAGACCCTCGACGACCTGGGCGCTAAGCATGCCCAAACAATTCACGGGCTCATTTTTGCCCCCCGAGGCTTTCTCCGACTTGGCAGCCCTAGCTCGGTGAAAGAAGAGGTAGGACATCCACTTGGTGGTATAAGCCAAATCAGAAGGCTCGTTATAAAAAGTGGTGCACGCGAAGTATTGACACATCAGCTCCTGATATACTTCCGCCACCCGAGGGTCCAAATCCCCCAACTCCCGATTAGTGGGAACATACTCTTCATAGGGGGTATTCCCCATCGGCAGTCTCGAGACAACTGCCATCTCATGGAGCACCAATCCCAACTCCCCCAGTGGAGTGGCAAAGGTCCCAGTGAGCGGAATGTACCGCTCCATCAGCGCCAGGAACAAGTTAGGGTTCGGAGGCAACCCGACGCTCGTCGCACTCACGGCAGCATATAGCCCAATGACCTCCAGCTCTCTCCGGAAGTGCTTCAAGGCCCAGCCCACTAGGCATGTCCATCGGGAGTTTGTTGGGGCGATCCACCCATTACATCGAGGATTCTTCTTGGGATATACCCCGCCTCGTCCCATGAAGTCGTTGCAGAAGGTCGGCAATTGGACCGGCTGGATCACCGAGCTGTCTTCACTCGGGACACTACCCGGGCACAGTCCCCGAAACAACGTCACAAAGTCGGAAGGGCGACTGACAAACGACCCCCGGTCAGCTCCTTTGAGATGAAAGATCTTCCCCGGCTTACCGTAAAGATCAGGAGTCAGCATCCACGACATCTTCCTGGGATGCGTCGCATGGAAGAAGGCCGAGATGGGATAATCCCTCGGCATCGTTGGCAAATACAAAACCAAATTCCCGGTAGAGAAAACCTAGGGCTCCCTCTTGGGCCTCGTCTGGGACTGTTTGTCAATCATGTCCCCAAAGAGGAAAGCCGGCTTTATGTACTGCTCCCCATCTACGTAGGTCAGGGGCTCGCCATTAATCATGCTCAGCAGCGTCCGTTCGCCCTGAACCGATATCAGAAACCCCCTTCCCTCAAGATACTGGGATCCGGAGATGGAAAATGCCACGTGGGACAGATCCTCCAGGTAGTTCGAGTGCAACATCCCAGCAGCGGAGCCCATCACCTCGGCCAGTGGAGACTCGCCCAGATCAACTGCAAAAGTGTAAGGGAAATATGTCATTACAAATCTTGCACAAACGTACAGACCAAGGAAATGACAGTCTGTGCTCTACGCAGGATCGTAACCATTTGGTTATTTTATGCCGGAAGTCCCCTCCACAAGCGTAAAACTCAAATTTTACGATATACGCCAACTTTCGGTAGCCAGAGCTTTTACGCTCAGGGCTACAAAAATATGGAGTCTTTACGCTGGCACATTAGAAATATGGGCGTAAAAGATGAAAACGCCTCCGTGCATCATCTTCCTCCAAAGAGGCTATCAGCACAGAAGATGACCTAGCGCGGTCACGTTCAACGTGTGCGAAGGATTTTTTGTCATTTTTTGTCACCCCAAAGGCTCTACCTCTAAGGCCGGGTGTGCTACTCGTCGGCGGAATACTTTGCTCGGAGGGAAGCTCGCCTTGCCCGACCAGAGACTCCCTCGCTGGGGCAGAAGAATGAGAGAAAGAACCTATACTCTTTCCCTTTGCGGAGGGGGTTTGTTTCGGCGCCATTTCTGAAAGACTCGAAGTGCTCGGAGAAGGAACGAAGAAAAACTTGAACAGTCGAAAGCTCTCTTTCGCAGAAGACAGATAAAAAGTTTTTTCTCTCAAAAACTTGGGGTATATATAGTCTGGGTCGACTCCTCGAATCCTCGGACGAACTCCTCGAGACCCTAACCAAATCTCGCAGATTGGTTATGATTGGATGCTACGTCAGCCCACTACCCTTGGAAGACGGACAGTCAGCGAATTCGAAAGATTTTTCATGCAAAACGGTTCAGCGGGTTCTATGCTAAAAGAGCTTTCTACGCTCGACAGCAACGGATCTACGATTTTTTACGCTCGCAAGCTACAAGTCTATGGTTTTATGCCCGGATGCCTTTATGCTCGGTAGCTTTTATGCTCGAGAGGCCACAAACCTACGACTTTACGCTCAGCAGATAACAAATCGTCGATCTCACGCTCGGTGGCACTCAGTTTACGCTCAGAGGCAACAGATCCGCAAACTTCATGCTCGAAGAAACTTTCCTTTCAGGAGCTACAAATCAAACAGTTCTACGCTAAAGGAGCTTTCTACGCTCGACGGCTACGAATCTACAGCTTTACGTTCGACAGCTATAAGTCTATGGCATAAAAGTAAAGGATAAAAGATCCCACGAACAGGGTTAGCCTGCCCGGATGCCTTTGTGCTCGGTAGCTTTTATGCTCGAGAGGCAACAAACCTACGACTTCACGCTCAGAAACCACAAGTCTACGATTTTACGCTCGATGGTGTTCTACGCTCACAAGCTACAGATCTCCAGTCCTATGCTAAAGGAACTTTCTACGCTCGACGGCTATGAATCTACAGCTTTACGTTCGACAGCTATAAGTCTATGGTTTTATGCCCGGATGCCTTTGTGCTCGGTAGCTTTTATGCTCGAGAGACAACAAACCTACGACTTCACGCTCAGGAACCACAAGTCTACGATTTCGCGCTCGATGGTATTTTATGCCCAGAGGTTACAGACTGATGATTTCACGCTCCATGACTTTTCGTATATTTGAAACAGTCCCCAAAGCAGTCAATTGTAAAGAGTTCACACAGAAGATACTCGTTCTTGACCCAAAACATCCCAAGTAACCGAAGCATACAGAGTTCAAACATTGAGAAATTACTCTTCTCGGGTCCAAAATTGGAGGTTCATCCAGACTCCAGTCTGAATATCTTGTCTATCAAAAGATGGCAACTCAGTTAGGCAGCCATTTCTCGACCCTGTTCCAAGGGATTTCTCGGGAAGTCATTCTTGAAGACGAAGTCTGAACAAAAAATTCTGTTTATCAGAAGCTCAGAGCTCTATACGGTCCCTCAGTCCTAGCAACAGGACAGTTCTAAAAATATTCAAAATGCACTACAGCGTTTTATAGACTATTCGCTATGCGTAAAGGACAGGACCTAGCACTCTTTCTACAGAGTCGGCGTAAAGATTCAGACGTGTTGAAGCTACACATATTCAGACTTCACAGCAACATATGGCAAGATGATCATATGAAGAAGCAAGACGATTTTATTAAAAGATCAAAGTCATGATTACATATGAGGGAAATCCAATCTACAAGGGTTTTCTTTTCATTTTCATGATTACATCTGAGGAAAACTCCGTCTACAAAGGAGATACCCCCTCGTCGTCGGAAGATCGCCCCCAGAATCCGTTCTACCGGGTTCTCGCATCGGTGCAGGTCTTCCTCTTCTTCGAAAGAGATGATCAGTGGCGAGAGAACGACAGAGTTGGGGCTTGCATAAATTATGCATATCCTATGCTCCGTGCGCCACGGCAGATTGGGTTGAGGTATTAAACCCAACTCAGTCCTGGGAGACGGCTGCTACAACTTGTCTTCTCTCTCATCCCCGAGAGTATAACAGGAGAAGACACCGCTTACAAGCAGTGTGGTCAAAAATGACCCTTCCTCTCTCCTGGAGCAGCGCCATACAAAGTTGCTGATTATTCCGAGCAAGGGAGGCTAAGATATCCTTCCATGATCCATCGTTGTAGTAGATATTTGTTCGAAGACGCCATCTTTTTCGGCTCCCTACATGCTGGAAGAACATGATCTCCTTCTTCCTCAGGTCAACCCGACGAACTCCGGCGATCATCTCTGCATGGTGATGGGAATGTGGTGAGAACAGGTTCACCCCCCAGCCTTTTTATAGGCAAAAGATATCACAGCAGTCCCCAATAAATCCGCCATAAAGTCTGCATCGACCGTTTCAGGGCTCCATTCAGAAACGTTTCGAGTTACGAGGGGCCGTTCATGCTTTATTCAAAGCATTTTAAATTTCGAGGAATTTAAAAGCTTTGAAGGGGGTCTTGTAGAAGCATGAAAAATACGCTTGGAGGATCTACGCAGCCTCTTGATGCAGAGCAGAGTAAACAGAGGCCTCTAGAGCCATCAAGCGTGCAACAGAGCTTTTTCTGCTAAAACACAGCATGAAGTGTAAGCTCAAAGGACCATCCGCGTAAGTGCAGTACGTCCAGGCCGCTCCAGCGTAAGACAGAGTTCTTCATCGCCTCCATGGCGTAAAACTCAGTCGCTCTCAAAGCAGCGTTAATGCGTACGAGGAACGCTTCGTTTTCCCCGAAATGAACCTGTCAAGTCATGCAGTGAACCTGGCCTCTGACTCCTGACAAAAAGTGCTTCACGGCTACCCAGATGACGGCTGGAAACGATGGCAGACCCCTCGGGACGTGCCCACAGTATGATGGCGGATCTCGGCATTTAATGCAGAGGATTTGGTTAAAATATCACCAAACCATCGGTTACCAAAGTCCCCCCAGCGTAAACCGCTCTTTCGCGTACAAGGGAATACGCCGCCTTGTTTTACACAGGCAAACATGAGCTGTTTTACGCTTCGTAGTAGACAAACCGCCTGCCACGTCAAAAGCTACACTTCGTACAGGGCCCGAGGCACGTCTCTACATCAAATTGCACAGAGCGGTGACAGTTTCCCTCAAGACACGTCTCTGCGACGGATGCACAGAAGGGCTGCAGACCTTCAAAACACGTCTCCGCATTTAATGCACAGGATGGTGGCAAATCTCTGTAAGAGATTTGATTACACCTTCGAAAGCCGTAATTCCGGCGAAGACGTCCACATCAACACTCTGGCACGGTACGCAGCGGCTTCTACGCCCATCCAGGATCTGTGCTCATTCGGCTTCAAACGCCCACTCAGTCTCTACGACCATTCGGCTTCTATGCCTGTTCGGCTTCTACGCCTGTTCGGCTTCTATGCCTATTTTGGCTTCTACGCCAGGGGTGACAGTCATTTGGCTTCTACGCCAACCTCTTCTACACAAGAGATACCTACCTACGTGGCTTCTACGCCAACCTCTTATACACAAGGGATACCTACCTACGTGGCTTCTACGCCGTGATCTTCATAGCAGATATACACGTTTTGTCCCCTTAGTTGGACACGTGTCACATGCTCACTTAAAAGGTCATTTATGCGCAGTCATTGGTTATTTTAACCGTTGTGTAAAAGGGTGCTGTACTGTCCACTCCTCGGTTGTTATACCTACGGAGTGGTCACTGTCACCAAAACTCTATAAATAGAGACCCCTATCAATGGGGAACAAGGTCGACAATTTGGAAGATTGAACCAGGTCGAAGAATTGGTAAAAAAAGAGAAAGAGAGAGAGAGAGAGAAGGAGAAGGAGAGAAGAGTCCGGAGCTCAGGCAAAGAGTAGGGGTCGACGGCTCTGGCACCGTGCATCCATCCTCCTTCGTAGCCTTCAAATCCACTACCCGTCTTCCACGGCACTTCTTCAACATCGTATAGTCCAAGGGCTAAAGTGATCGACTGCAGATCAGACACCTATAGCAATTTATACCCAGATTAAATTAATTATACTCCCGCATCCTCGTATAAGATCGAATTGTACAAGTTTGTTTGTAAACCAAAGGGCACGGGTCTCGTATAAACCCTGTCATTGAAATACACTTTCATTCTTTTGTTTAATACCACAAACAGGTGCCACACATAGTTTTATATCGACAGATTTTGCTACGGTATATGTCATACCCCAGTCCCAAAATACGTAGGACCCGGGTACATGGCATTGGCCAGCTACGTATTCCATCAGACTCTTGTCTGACTCGAATATGTATAAACTATACGACAATAGTCACTATCTAGATAACATAATAAATATATCTAAGTATCAATCCACAAAGAAATAAAAATAAGAATGGACAACATATATCCTGGTGTGCACCCCATTCAATAATTGTCCGAATAGATTCGAAGAAATAACAAGAGTCTACAAAACTAGGCTATGGCAGCATAAATAGTAACGGGAGATGATAAACATAACTGCGGTAGAAATGATAACAGTACTTGAGTCCAATGCCTACATGATGAGGCGGTACGCATTAGCAGCTCCTGAAAACTCCTCAACCATCTATACTGCAAAACTGGCAGTGGACCAGGTCGTTAAAGGGATGTAACAAGGTACAAGAAACAATATGCCAAAGTAACATTAATTAAATAACAGGTGTGCTCAAGGTATCTAACATAAACCATCTAAGTAAATTGAGTACAAACGTACTCGTCCGCTAAACCATCGGGTCCTGTAGGTCTGTATAGACATAACAGTAGCTAGTAGTAATAGTAGTAGTAGGTACATACAAGCCCCATCAAGGTACCTGTAGCACTATAGGGCCCAAAGCGCAAGCATCGGTAGCTAGTAGTTTGTGGTAGCCCAGCGGTACGGTAAATTCTCCCCAACCCCATGTATCTCACGTCTCATATCCACGATACGCAAGATAATTACTATCTATGTCTCAAGTCTATGTGTAAATAACATCATGTCAACTAGCACATGTCTCAAGTCTTATTCTAAAACATAAGCCATAATCCTCGAATATCTCAAGTGAGGCTTCTGTACATTAGAGTCGTGTACAGTATCCTAGGGTCCCATTTGTATCTTTACACGACTCTAAGGATAAAAATGGGATCCTAGTTTGACGTCACGTTCTGGGATCCTAGGGTCATAACAAAGTACATGTTTTAAAATATAAACTATAAACTGTAATTAAAATTAAGCATAATTTACTGAGACCAAGGCAAGGTAAATCTTTCTGATGAGTGAACAAAGTTCCTGCTTCGGCAATCTCAGAACGTGACGTCAAACTAGGATCCTATTTGTATATTTATAGTCACTACCAACTTATAGAGATTAAGTTGGCAGGAAAAATTCTGGCCACGATCATATTTACAAGGGTTATAGAAAGTCTATCTTTAAGAAAATGGTACGAGATGATGAGGCTTTTGTGACCGTAGTCACAGACTATCAAAGAAAATCTAGGTACTATCATAGTCTTATTGAGTCAATATCTCTATATACAAAGTTTACCAGTTCTATTTGTTCATAATTAGGTCATGTTTACAAGACAATAGGATATATCTTAGTCAAATACAATTATGGTGAGATAGTACAGAGGAAAATGTTCATCCCATATCTTGGATACTGATTAACGGTTCAACAATAAGTGTCAAAGGTAATATAATTTGTCAAGGTGATTAATATTGTGTAGAGAGTACAAGGGGCTCAATTTCATGCAATACAACTGTCATGGACTTAGTTTAGCTCGAGTGGGCTACGAGTATATCAGTGTTGTTAGGGTACTTGGGTTGTTGATGTACAATTGCACCGGGATTGAATATTTAAGTATAGGATTTTAGAAGGAGATATGCCACAAATATGGTGGGGTCTATATTGTGTATGAAAGTGCATACTTGGGAGTACAATTGGGTCATTAGTTAGTAGGTCCAGTTAGGCTCATGAATGTCAAAGTTGCCGAAAGAATTGAGCCAGTGTTGCGTATTTAAATTGACCACCACGGAAAAAGATATCTATGTGTCATTTATGTGTACAAATGTGTCACAAATGTCATGCGCCTAAAATGAAGCATGTAAAGTGAATTTGTGAGTGATAGTCATGTCATAGGTATAGAGTGACTAGTTTAGGTCATAAAGGTGAAAGTTGTTGAAAGAAAATGATAGTGTTGTGCTCCAAATATCCGAGCCATAACAAAGGGTATCAAGGATACAGAAATTAAAGAGGTAATTTAATCCGTTTAAGATTAAACCTAATTAATACTAAAATAAATTCAAATTACCCTGAATTTCAAAAAAATAACCCTACACTAAAACCATGGGCTTTTAATCTACCCAACTTATAAAAATTAAGTTGGTATTAAAACTAAAGTCATGGTCTTGCTAACAAGATTTCTAGAAGGGCCTATTTCCTAAATAATGATACAAGAATTATAGGATTTACTGGCCGTAATCAAAGATTATCTAAGGGAACCTAGATACTATAAGGGTGCTATTAGTCAACAACTTTATAAGAAAAATTACTACCCATCTAATACTGCTCTTGTATAGGTCAAGCTTCTACAAGGCAGAAGAAAGGACTTAGTCGGATCTAACTAAGGCAATGTTGTATAAAGGCTTTGATCATCGATGTACATTGATGAAGAAGAGACCAAAATCAAGGAAATCGTGAGATGAAGGAATTTTAGACCACGATAAGAATAAATTATGATAAGTCTACATGGTTGAATAAGGCACGATTAGGCAAATATTTGGAGAATCAAGTCATGGTGACTAGATCAAGGGAATTAGAGTAGAAAAGAATTGATACCTATGGTGATATGGATATTAACACAAGGAGTGGTACCAACTAAGTGATTGATTTTATAATTAAGGCACAACTAGGAAAAAATGAAGAATCTACTCATTTGGATAATTAGAAGGCTTGTTGCTGAAAAAGCAAGAGACTTATGATCGTAAAACAAGATAAAAATTATTAATAGGAAGGATAGGAATATAATCGATAAAGTAATATAACAAATCCTTGATCTCGATACTATACTTCCTATAAATTTGATTCTAACTCCCCCATACTATTGGCAACCCACTTCTAGCTATAGATAAGTACCATACATTCCTTACAACTTCGTCTAACTCGCATATTCCTAATTTAGTAGGTAAGGGTCAAGGATAAACTAAGCAGGTACTTAGGTCTATTACTTATGGCATACTATTTACTACTGACACTCTTCAATCACGATTGTGATTGGTTATTCCAATACTAGTCTAACCTTCAATTGGATTTTCAATCTATTCTCATGCAACTTACCCCTTCTATTACCTATCCTGTTGTACCATTGTTCTTTTAGTTTCTGCTATATTTCTCATAGAAGTCCTCTTGGTTAGGTTACTACCTTACAATACCAGCATCAAGTCATGATCATCTCTTCTAAGTGATAATTTTATCAAACTCCCTAAAATGGTAAGATTCTACACAGGCTTAGGTCTAATCTTAACTATAAGGTTTGTCAAGTTATTCTATTCATTATGAGAATCTCAAAGCATATCTACTAAAGTCTTCCTTAAGGTTAATCCTATTGGTTTATAGGGCTACACATATTCTAAGGTTTAACTGGGTATCCTCTCAATAGCTAGAATAGTCATCTCACATGGAAATCCTGACCAATATTGATGATTGGTAAAGATTCAAGTCCAACACTAACTACTGGTGGGAGTTTTAATATCTATTTGATAAGAAAAAGTTCTCTGTTAAGGCTAATCCTTATATACAACTCCAAGCTATCCTCTCATTCTAATAGTCTACCTAGTACAGGCATCTATCTTACCCATTTCTAACATAGATAACCCTTCCTATGAATTATTATACCAACCCTACTGATATAAATATATAATTAAAAGTCAAGCACGAGTGTTTTTCCTTCTGAAATAGGAAAGAACGAGATTCAAATAATAGGGAGTTCAAGAAGGGTATTATCGAATATAATTTTTGAGGTTCAAAGACGATAATTAAAAATCAAAAGAAGGTTCCAAGCAATTGTGGATTGAGATACTTACATACTTATCCTAACACAGGCTCACTCAGTACAGTAACGTAATCAAGACGATTTAATCAGGACCTGCATGGGCTACCACAAAAATCAATCACACCCCAGTCCCAAAATATGTAGGACCAGAGTACGTGGCATTGGCCAGCTACGTATTCCACCAGACACTTGTCCGACTTGAATACGTATAAGCTGTACTACAATGGTCACTATCTAGATAACACAATAAATATATCTAAGTCTCAATCCATAATAAAATAAAATACAAGAATGGAAAACATATATCCTGGTGTGTACCCCATTCAATACTTGTCCGAATAGACTCAAAAAAATAATAAGAGTATACAAAACTAGGCTATGGCAACAAAAATAGTAACGGGAGATGATAAACATAACTGCGGTAGAAATGATAACAGTACCTAAGTTCAATGCCTGCATGATGAGGCGGTACGCATCAGCAGGTCCAGAAAACTCCTCAACCATCTATGTTGCTAAATTGGTAGTTGACTAGGTCCTCAGAGGGACGTAACAAGGTACAAGAAACAACATGCCAAAGTAATAGTAAATAAATAAGATGTGTCATCAAGGTATCTAATATAAACCATCTAAGTGAACTGAGTGAGAACGTACTCGTCCGCTAAACCACCGGGTCATGTAGGTCTGTATAGACACAATAATAACTAGTAGTAATAGTAGTAGAAGTTACGTACATGCCCCGTCAAGGTACCTGCAGCACTATAGGGCTCGAAGCACAAGCATCAGTAGCTAGTAGTGTGTGGTAGCCCAGTGGTACGGTAAATTCCCCTAACCCCATGTATCTTACGTCTTATGTCCACGATACGCAAGATAATCACTATCAATGTCTCAAGTCCATGTGTAAATAACATCATGTCAACTAGCACATGTCTCAACTCCTATCCTAAAACAGAAGCCATAATCCTCGAACATCTCAAGTGAGACTTCTGTACATTAGAGTCCTACAGTAAATCGTGCAAGTGATGCACGTATAAGGTATACGTCGACAATGCAATCTCACGATATCCAATTTTCGCGTACGAAAGTCGGCACCCAAATATAACTCGGACGCTAAGTATCGTCACGTTCCTAGGGTCATAACAAAGTACATGTATTAAAATATAAACTGTAATTAAAATTAAGCATAATTTATCAAGACCAAGGCAAGGTAAATCTTTCTGATGAGTGAACAAAGATCCTGCTTCGATAATCCCAGTTGTATTGTCATGTACTCCTATGATAGTATGATATCTATCGATCATCTATCATACTAAGGTATCTTACACACAACTATTTCATAGTCTTCTATGGTCAAAACTAGATCACATGGCAACTAGTCTAGTTTTAGGTTCAAGTTGGTACTAAGCTACACCATTAATCTACCATAAATATATTCATAAATTATACTCTAATAATTATGAAATATTTACTATATTATTAATAAAATAGTATACTCTCTTTTGAAATGATGTATTCTACATCACAAGTAATCACCAACAAAAACTAGTTAAAGTCTAGATTTTTTTATGAATAATTTCTTATCCTTGATTAATATATATAAATAAAAATATAATTTATGTATTATGGAAATATATTTTAAAATGTTATTTTTTACTTAATTAACATATAAAAATAAATGTTTATGCTTTTGCAAAATATACTAGTTATTTAGTACTAGTAGCTATACATTTATAAACCAAATTGTTTTCAAAATAAATAAATGTTCTAACTCCAAATACATAATTATAAGTTCTGGAATCTAACATAAAAATTTATATTTTTCTCTATTTAACATACTATTTTATTTATTATAAAATAATAAAATTAAACTAGTTATTATAGACTAGTTCTTAGCACTCCATTCCAATAAAATCTCTTCATGAATTCTTATGCATAACACTCTCAAAAACTTAAATTAAAATTCTAAAATTAACCAAAATATAATATATAATTACTTTACTAACATGGAAATTAAAACTTCAAATGATAAAATACAAAATAGTTACACCAATCTAGTGTTTACACATGCTCAACACTATTACCCATATGAATTTCTACAATTTTAATTCTAAATCAAATAATTTATAATCTAAAAAATATGTAAAATTTAGTCTAAATCAGAATAAAATAATTTATTTTAAAGTTATTTCAATAATATAATAAGAATTACAAGTTGGTGTTCACTATGGGTAAAAATTAGGTTCGTATTAGGTTTTCTAGTGTAGCATGCAAAGTATATACAACAAGTTGATGAAAACTTTATAGAACCTAATATGTATTATTTAGGACATCTAGGGGGTTCAAGGAGAAGATTTTTGATCACTAACCTCTTTGAAATATGGGTTAAAAATGCCTCGAATTACAGCTTCTTCGAAACAATTTCAGATTTGACTTTTCCTCCTTGTATTTCCTTGTGATGCTTGTATAGTTTGTTCTATTGGTTGTGGTAACTATGTAAGATGGTAAGATGGTAGGGGAAGGATATTTGGGTTCTTTGGTGGTGTTTTGGAGGTGGTGGAGTGGTCTAAGAAGTGGTTATGCTGAATTCGGATTTAGCTTGGACACCTCTGATGGTGGGGCTGTTTTGAGAAACTTATAGTGAGTTTTGATGGAAGGTTTGTGAAGAGAAAGTGTGAGGAACAGGGAGATAAAGAAGCATACTAAATTTGAGAGAAAAATACTTACTGTGGAGGGAGATATGGCCTAATTGATGGGGCTATTGCTGAATTTGGATTCAGCCTGGGTAGGGCAGGATAGATGAAGGTGTAGAGGGAGACGGAGAAGGAATTTGAAGATGGTTTGTGAAAAGAAAATGTGTGGGAGAGGATTAGGAAAATATATTATTCAGGTGGTTTAAATAGGAGAGGTGAAGAGGGGGGGTTATGGACAGCCTAGTGGGAAGGGGAAGAGTTTAGGGTTACAACTTTTGCTAGTTGGGAGAGAAAGAGTTTGGAGGATGCATACTTTAGTTTGCTGAATATATTTCTCTAAATACTAAAATAAATAATGTATTTGTATGAGAAAAAAATAGTATTTGATGTTTGGGATGATATGAGGGTTTTTGGTGTTTAGGGTTTAGTCATGTTGGTGCCAATGGTTCAATTTGGTCTAGTTTGTCTAGTCAAAGTATCATATATATATATATATATATATATATAATTAATTTTGCAACTTATTTAATAAATAAAATAATAAAAATAATTGTAAAATATTAAATTACTCCTATACTAAAATGAGGGGGCTTACAGAACACAAGTTGCCTATGACTCCGCTAGGTGTAAACCTTAGCGTTAATTCCCCGTCGGACATGGATTTGCCTACTTCATCAGTCTGCAGAGATGGTTGTATTTACATCAGAGGTAGAAGATTGTCGCTCAATGTCATATTCCTAGATATCAGAGACTACAACATCATCTTGGGGGTGGATTGGCTTAGTGCATGCTCGACCACCATCGATTGTGCAGAAAAAAGTCGTGTTCCATCTACCCAGAGTGACCGAATTTTGCTACTCATGTGGTCATACGTCGAATGCATGTGTGGTAATTTCTGTAATTTCTGCTCGATGGATGATATATTCTGGTTGTGAAGGGTATTTAGCGTCCGTTCGAGATACTCAACATGATGGTACAAATATAGAAGATATTAACGTTGTGGCAGAATTTCTTGACGTATTTTTAGACAAATTGTCCGACATCACCCGATCGAGAGATTGAATTCACCATTAATATATTTCCAGATACCTGGCCGATTTATAAGGCTTCGTACATAATAGCCCCTGCATAATTGAAAGAGGTGAAAGTCCAACTATAAGAGCTGCTTGATTGGGGATATATTCGGCCTAATGTGTCTCCGTGGGGTGCGCCAGTTTTGTTCGTGAATAAAAAGGATGGTAAGATACGGCTATGCATGGACTATCGAGCAAAGAAACCGTCCGAAACAAATATCCTCTACCGAGAATCGACGATCTCTTCGATCAACTATAAGGTACATCAGTATTTTCCAAGATAGACCTTTGTTTGGGATACCATCAACTCAATATCAAGCCGAACGACGTGCCAAAGTTAGCATTTCGTACTCGCTATGGCCACTACTAGTTCCTGGTGATGTCGTTTGGACAGACAAATGCCCCCGCCGCTTTTATGGATCTAATGAATTACGTGTTTTGACCATTTCTCGACAAGTTCGTGGTGGTATTCATTGGCGACATCTTGGTGTACTCGAAGAACAAGGAGGAACACTCGGAGCACTTGTGGATCGTGCTTCAGATTCTTCGAGAGAACAAGTTGTACACGAAGCTGAGTAAGTGTAAATTTTGGTTGAGTAGTTTATCTTCCTTGGGCACATCATTTCTCCGGGAGGCATTTTAGTCGATCTGAAGAAAGTTGAAGTGATTGTTGATTGGAAGTGACCTGCGTCGGCCAATAAAATTCAAAGCTTCCTCGATTTTGTGGGCTACTACAGGCGGTTCGTGAAAGATTTTTTGAAGATAGCCTCATCTCTGACCTGCCTCACTCAGAAGGGAGTCATATACGCATGGTTAGACGACTACAAAGCTTTATTCCAAGAGTTAAAGCAGCTGCTCATCTCATCCCCGATACTTGCACTTTCGGATGGGCCTGAGGGATTCCAAATTTTTAGCGATACGTTACGACAAGGCTTGGGATGCGTGCTTATGCAAAACGATAAAGTGATAGCCTGTACCCGATATAAGGGTACGAGAATATGGGCACGTCCAGCCTACGCCACAGCATCGATAGTAGAACGTTATTTAGGTCAACAATACTATCTAAACATCTCACATAATATATATGTACCTGTCAAGATATCTCAACTCCAAATGGAGGACAAAATAATACTCAATCACAATAAATTAGAAGAAGATGTAGCACAATATAAATATTTAATCACTAAATATAAAATATATTAAATGACAAAAATACTCTCATATAAAAATATGGCAGTGACAAGTCTACCCTCAGAAAAATTTCGTCCTCAAAATTTAAGGAAAGAACTAACACTACAATAAGCAATCACAACAAGCAATCACAACAAGCAAGAAAAAATGATACCTCATGGCTCAAACAAATAAGGGTATCGCTCGCGCATCTTGGCTTTCCTCTTCCAGGTAAACTCTCCCAGAGAGTGATGCCTCTACATGATGTGTACCAAGGGAATCGTCTGGTTTTACAGCACCTTCTCCCTGCGATCCATAATCTCCACTAGCTTCTCTGGGTAGCTGAGAGTCGGACCCACCTCGATCTTCGAGTTATCCAATACGTGACTAAGATTTTTTATGTTTCGTCTTAGTTGTGACATATGGAAAACATCATGTACTCCCTCCAGTGCAGGCGGTTAGTCTAGTCTGTAGGCTACTACACCGATCCTCACAAGAATACCGAAGGGTCCGATGTACCATGGACTAAGCTTCCCGTCTCCACCAAAGTAAATCGTGTCCCGTGTCAGAGAAATCCGTAAGAACACTAAATCGCCAACCCAGAACAAATCATAGCCTTAACACTCAACCTAAAATAAAGCAATCACAAGCAATATAAACAAAACCTATACCTCAAACTCCAAGGGTCTTCGGCGGTTATCGTCCCAATGTCGTTGTCTGTCCTGCGCCACCCGAAGTCTATCTCTAATGAGCTTTACCTTCTCATCTGCATCCATAATCATCTCTGCTCCTAACAAGGCTCTCTCACCAACATCATCCCAAGATAGAGGAGTGCGACACCTCCGACCATATAAAGCCTCGTGGCATCTTAATACTGGCCTAGTAACTGTTGTTGTAAGAAAACTCTACCAGGTGAAGATGATCCTCTCAAGATCCTCTGAAATCTAAAACACATGTGCGAAGTATCACTACCACATTCTAAAATAGGGATATTTTTGTCTTTTTAATTATTATAAGTATTGTGTATATTATATTGCATATTATATTTATATATTATATATAGTGTTCATTAATGCATGGATTAGTGTACTAGACCTAGAAGTCCACTAGATGAACCCCTGACTAAAATATAGGATTATGGATTTTAATTAGCATTTTTAGGATTAAATATTGGGATTATAATTTATTACTGTGATTTTTTTAATTATTGTACCTTACCGTTGCCTCAATATTTGGAGCGCTACACTAGCTTTTGCCTTCCAACAAATTTCACACCCTTTTCTTAGACGTGCCAGTCTTCCATTATGACCTTTGTGTAACTCATAAATATGCCCTTTTGTGCTTTATTTTAGTCGCACAATATTTGTCACATATGTTATTTTTAAATTCCAAATAAATCTACTTTTCATCTTTGTGCGTTCCAATCGAAATTGGAGACACAATCTTGACCCATTTTGTGCAACCCAAATTATGACAATATTGTATTCTAAGTCTTCTATGTCCATGACACTTGTGTCCCACCTAATTTTAACCTTATGCACTTCCAATTAATTTTAGAACACCATTTATATTAATTTTAATTAAATTGGTGTAAGGATCCAACTTAACCCAAAACTACACCCAACACCAAGCCAAACTCCCACTCACACCCTCAAGGTTCATACTAAATACCACACACACCCTTTTTAGCCACTACATCACACCAAATATGGTATTTTCCCTCATTCAAGAACCCCACTTTTTGTGCAATTTTTTAAATGTTGGGGACTTTTATACAAAAGTGCGGTGAGGTGTCCACCTCCCATTGGACCCAACACATGAAGAAACACCTTCCCTCTTCATTGACCGGTCACATGCATTTTTCTCTATATTTTGGAGTGTGCAACACTCAAACCTCACCCCTTAAGCCATCTTGGCCCTCTATTCAAACCCACTCAATCCTAGCCATTCAAATTTCCTTGTAAAAGCCAACCCCAATCCCTAGGAGGCATGGCCGACCCTAATCCCTAGGTTTATATCACCCTTTTCTTCTCATACATAAACACTTTTCTCCATTATTTTCATCACCATCAACCAATACTCAAAACCCTAAACCAAACCTCCATCTTCATCATCTTCCTCTTCACACCCGACCTCTCACCTTCGGTGATCATCCCGCCTGAGTTTCCCTCACAGCAGCCGACTGTAACTTGGGCCAATCCTCGAGCACTGACTGCAACCACCTTACACCGCTACCATTAACATTATTGACTTTCCCTCCATCATCATCTTCATCATCTCCTCAATCGCCATGACTTCCTAACATCCCACCTCCTTTCTCGATGACTTCGGCCATCGTCCCAGAGCACCACAGAATCACCACCATCTCGTCACCAGCCATGCCTTCTTTTCTACGTCTTTCCTGCCGGAGCAGCAAACACACCGCCGTACCATTACCATCATCTTCTTCCATCATCATCTCGATCCCGAGCCACCGCCTCTATCCCGACTTTATCTCCACCGCTGAGCAACGACCCCGATTCCCCCATGCCTGAGCCTCCACCGCTGAGCAGGACCTCTCCATCCCTGAGCAACTCCGCTGTCAGCCACCATCACCACCGGATCGACGAGATCTTTATCACCACCATCGTCAACATCATTACCATCACCACCATCGTCAATATCATCACCATCACCACCATCGTCAACATCTTCACCACCACCACTCCACGGCAGCCTTCCTCTTCCCTGATCGACCTCTCTACCCTCATGACCGACCTGAGCACCACCTGAGCACCTTCTTCCCCTCGCAGCCCTCATTACCTCGCCAGAGCATGACCTATCTCACCCGACCGATCCCTCATCGTCGGATCAACATGGCACCACCTCTCCACGACGAGCAGCCCGACCACGATAGTCCCTAACTTGACCCCGACAACAGTCATCCACCACCATCTCGTCGTCGCCATCAACGACCTACACCACCAACTGTACTCTCCGCCGGAGCCCGAGTACCATCTCCAGTCAGTGTCACCCTCCTCTGTTACGTGCACGCCAACACCAAGGTTCGTAACTTGCCCTTCTTCCGTATATACGATGTGTGACCCTGTGTTAGTAAACCTAATAATTAGTAAGTGTCTGTGCATGTATATATGATAATTAGGTTTATTTATATATATATATATATATATATATATATATACTTCATGGGAAATTGGTTGCTAGTATTATATATGTTGTATGGCCTTAGGTATTAGTTGTGGGTATCCCGTATTTGTATATTTGCATGACCCTATGTGTTAATGAACTGTCCGCCTGGTGTACACTAACGTACTAGCTTAGACATATGTTGGTGTTACACAAGATTTAGAGTTCTAGACATGTGTTAGTAAGTTGACTGTCTTGTTAGACACAGTATTTAAGGACATGACACCTGTGCATTTAGACGTGCACATTTGACCCTGCTAGTTGACCAGTTATCACCCCTAGCATAGTTTTGAGTTCAATATAATTATGTATATGGGTGTGCTAGTGTAACGACTGATGCTATATTATTATTATATTATATATATAGGATCGTTGGATTGTTCAGACGAGACTTCGAAAATAGGATATTGGTATTGCCAGCTCAAGACCACAGGCGAGTACATTCTCTAACAGTTTTTATTATGTTGATCATCTCTATGATCCTAGTTGTATAGTGTACTTGATTCTGACACTATGGATACACGGGTTAGCATTATCGATACCTGTCACGAGGAGTCATGATTGGGATCTATCGTGCTAGCTGGGGACGGGAAGATATTAGTAGATTATGTGATCATACCCTACTTTATATGCATCATAGGTCGCCCCACATATCACGTTGGGTGTAGCCTGACCATTTACATGCCTCATAGCCTGTTATATATGATTAGCCTGACTATTGCCCGTATCATAGCTAACCGGATGGTTAGCCTGACCTCACATAAATCATAGCCAATTATATATAACAAGCATGATCTTGTCCCAAGTCGATCACATGATAGACTGATATTTTACACACTTGGCTAGATATTCTATTATGTATTTCCAGTTCATTGTTCTAGCATTCACTGATATTTCTGTTCATTGCTAGTTGTACTATTGCTGATAATATATTCTCCAGTATTTTATACTCATCAGTATTTCTTATTTCCAGTATTTATCTCCATCTTGTATTTTTTTACACTATATTATAGTTTTTGTCAATATACATGGAACTGCTGTTACTACTTGTACTTTGCCCCAATCCTGATTAGATAATATTTTTTCAGAGGACGTTGAGGACTTCTGTCCTACACACTATGGGCCAGGTGTAGAGGGAGACTACATACCAGAGATATTAGAGGAGTCCCTTCCCTTAGAGGAGGCACTACCTGCAGCTATTTAGACAGTTATATTTTATGCATCTTTGAGACTTATGTTGAGATTATGTTGAGACTTATGTTGAGACCTTGTTGAGACTATTTATGTTGGACAGCTAGACTTTAGTTTTATCTCTGTTTTGAGTCGTTGTATTTGACTATGTCAGTACTCCTAATCTTTTTATCTCATCGTGCCATTTATTTCTTATAGTTATTGTGATTGAGTATATATTGTGAACTGTTGAGCAATGCATTATTCATTGTCCTCCTTATGGAGTTGATATCATTGACAGGCTGTGAGTTATGTTTAGTATATTTGAGACCTCGATAGCGTACCGCCGATGCTGCGGCGTAGGCTGGACGTACCTACGGCTCATGGCCAAATTTTGGGTGTGGGTCATGATACGAAGCATATCCTCGAGAGTCTGAATAGTCCTCTTCGAGTTTCCATCTGTTTGGGGGTAATATGCGGTACTAAACTTGAGCTGGGTGCCCAAGCTAGCCTGCAAACTCCTCCAAAAGTGGGATATGAAGCGGCTATCCTGATTCAAGATGTTGCTCACAGGAAATCTATGCACTCTGATAATCTGTGGCATATACATCTCTGCTAGCTTCTCTGTATATGTATCCACTTTAAATGGCAATAAGTGGGCCGATTTGATCAACTTGTCTACAATAACCCAAATCGCATCTTTTCCACTTGGAGAACGGGGAAGCCCTAAAACAAAAATTATGGTAATATGCTCCCATTTCCACTCTGGAATGGGTAAAGACTAAAGTAAACCACCTGGCCTTTGCCTCTTCGCCTTTACATGTTGGCACACTAAATACTTGGATACGAAGCACGCCACCTCTCACTTCATACTATACCACCACACATGCTCCTTCAGATATCTATACATCTTGTTGGCACCTGGATGTATATAGTACTGAGATCGATGCGTCTCCTGGAGAACCTCCTCGCGCAACTCCCCACTTGACACAAATAGTCTGGTACCGTGCTGCAATAATCCATCATCAGCAATAGTGAAGTCCTCTGATAATTCCATTAGAACTTGTGCTCTGATGCTTCTCAGAGTCTCATCGTCATACTGGGTAGCCCTAATCATGTCCACCAGCTTAGACTGCATCTGCAATCCCCACATCTATATCTTGACACGAGGAACTAGCACCTTAATACCCAAGCTCTCAAGATCGGCCAATAAATGTATGTCTGTCGTCAAGTGCATAGCCACTGGATACCTTCTCAAGGCATCATCGACTACGTTGGCCTTCCCTATATGGTACTACAATAATATGTTGAAGTCCTTCATCAACTCCAACCACCATCGCTGTCTCATGTTTAGCTCTTTTGTATAAATACGTACTTTAAGCTCTTGTGGACTGTAAATATCTCCACATGCTCTCTGTACAGATAGTATTTTCACAGCTTTAGAGCAAAGATGACCGCTGCTAACTCCAAATTATGGGTAGGATAGTTCTTCTCATGAGGACGTAATTGCCTGAAATTATAGACAATCACCTTCCTATTCTATTGGAGAACACAACCCAAACCCTTCACTGAAGCATCACTATAGATGGTGAATCCACCTGACCCCAATGGCAATATCAAAATTTGAGCTATCTTCAATCTCCTATTTAGCTCATCAAAAACAGCCTAAAAATCCTCTGTCCATACAAAATCTATATCCTTCCTGGTCGGCCTAGTCATCGGCTCTGTAGTCCTGGAGAAGTCTTGTACAAATCTTTTGTAATAACTTGCTAGGCCCAAAAAGCTTTTTCATCTCTGCCACTTAACTTGGAGTAGCCTATGAATCCCCGGCTGAAATCTTCTTCGAATCTACTGAGATTCCATCGCCAGTCACCACATGTCCAAGGAATTCATACTTGTCAAGGAAGAACTAATATTTTGAAAGCTTTCCATAAAGCTTCTCCTTCCTGAGAGTTTTCAGAACTTTCCTCAGGTGCTCCTTATGCTCCTTCGGGGTCCTCGAATACACTAGAATATTATCTATGAATACCACCACAAACTTATCAAGGTACTGGTGGAACACCTTGTTCATCAGATTCATAAATACCATCGGGGCATTGGTCAACCCAAACTGCATCACCATAAACTCAAATAGGCTATACCGAGTCTGAAAAGATGTCTTCATAATATCCTCCTTATTCACTTTCACCCGGTGGTAGCTTGACCTCAAGTCTATCTTCGAGAATACCTTCACTTTACTCAACTGATCGAAGAGATCATCTATCCTTGGAAGCGGATATTTATTCTTGATAGTGAGGTTGTTCAGAGCAATATAGTCGATATACATGCGTACTGACCCATCCTTCTTTGGTACAAAAAGTACTCCACGATGATGAACTGGATCTGATGAAGTCCTTATCGTGCAACTCATCTACCTGCTTCTTCAACTCCACCAGTTCGCTGTTGTTAACTCTATAGACGTGCTGAGATATCTGATCTGCACTTGGAACTAAGTCTATAGAGAACTACACATCTCGGTCTGGTGGCAAGCCCGATAACTCCTCTGGAAAATATCCATAAATTATGCTATCAACGGATGTGGTAACTCATTCTCTTCCACCATAGCTTCATAGATGGTGTAACCACCCTAAATTTTTAATTAATAAAATAATATATGTATATATAAATATGCGGTTTTGTAAGAATAGTGATACGTGAGGGTGACCCCTACTACGTTATTATATTAGAAATTGGAATTTCTTGTAATAAATAAAATAATTTTGGTATTATAGAATAATAATAATAATAATAATAATAATAATAATAATAATAATAATAATAATAATAATAATAATAATGATGATTCTAGTGTTAGTAAAAAATAAAATAAAATAAAGTAAAATATAATAATAATTAAGTTAGTTGTTAAAAATAATATATAAAATAAAAGTAATATAAATAAAGAAAGTATTAATAAAGTAAAGAAAAGAAAAGAAAAGAAAAATAAGAGCACTAGCTAATGCTACTAACAAAAGTAGCAGCAACATACACCTTTCACCCTCGCCCCTTAAACGCGGAACACAACAACATACCAATCCGACCCATAACTTCCTTCTATCGGGATATATATATATATATATATATATATATATATATATGCATCCAAGAAACAAAACCCTAACCCTACTTCTCAATCTCGAAGCCACGACCCATCTTTCCCACCGCCGTTGACCCTCGACCGGCTCCCAACACTGTCGTCGTTGACCACCTGGATGTCGCTTCGCTGCAGTCGATCGCCGCGAACTCGTCTTTCCGATTAACTCGACCAAGGTAGCCACCTTCGATATCAGATTTCTTCCTCTATGCATGGTTAATTTTTGATCTGTAAACTCCTATGCACAGACCACATGATCTAGTTTATGCTTGTGTAAATTCTTATAATGAAACTTGATTAAATCGAGGTGATAATTTCTCTCCAAAAATCCAAAAAACTGCTTTTATATGAATATACATATTTGACAAAATTTACAATTAAGAACCTTGTTTTGGAAGGCAGATTTTTTCTAATCCATTCAAAAAAAAATTGAAATTCTTTTTTAACGTAGAGTCCATATAACCATGATCGCAACGAAGTAATTACTTTAGAAAATTACTCATTAATAGCTGATAAAAAACTGTGTCCAAAAACCCAAAAAAC